>OY740772.1:103083244-103683244 GCA_963513935.1 Aphrophora alni | reverse complement strand
TATTCACTTACACTTTGTAGGTTTCAAAGCTAATTCATGATGATTTATATAGATCAATTCTGAACCTTGGAATTCCCACAAACATAATACGTTTTGTTCGAACAACAATTATGACCATTAGATGCCGGATAAGGGTGCAAGGTGACCTAACCAAAAAAATTCAAATGTGATGAGGTTTAAGACAAGAAGATTCTCTTGCAAGAACTCATTTTAATTTGATAGTGGAGAGTAGCATGAGAGATTCGCAAATTTACACAATATGTACGATTTACACTAAAAGGGTTCAAGCTAATGATGTATGCATTGTAGGAAGATCACTAAAAGATATAACAGAGGCGTTCCTTTCTCTAAAGTCATAGCAGGATGAAAAGGGGGTCTTGTAGTATATGAAGACAAGATGAAATATACGACAAGCAGGTGCTACAATCCAAATGGGAGGGCAGAGTTTCGAAAAGTCATTGCATTCAAATACCTGGGTTCATTAATGACAATGGACAAGGACATAGATCAAGAACTAACATTGAGGCTTGTTGCTGCAAATAGATACTGTTATGGGCTCCTATTTCAATTAATATATCAGTATACAAAGTATTGATAAAACTGTTCATGGCTAATGGATCAGAGTCATGAGTTCTAACCAAAGCGATGGTGCGCAAGCTACTCGTTTCTAAGAGGAGAGTATTGAGAATTGGTCCAGTGAAGGACAATGATCAGTGGAGAATATGTTGGAACCATGAGCTTAAAGGACTGTATAGAGAGCCCAATATTGTTAAATATATATGATTACAAAGGCCCATATGACATGCACTGGATGGGTCATGTGTTGTGAATCTCCAAAAGAATTTTAACATCCAAGCCATGGAAGACCAAAGATAAAATGGTTGGATAGTGTGAATGATGAAACCAGAAATGGAAAACCGCTATGCTGGATCCGTGAGCGATGGCGGAGAATACTTGAGAAAACCAAAACTCAATAATGGATTGTAGCGCCATGAAGTAAGTAGAAAAGACTCTATAGATATGTGTATCTGTTTGACAATTGTTTTGCCTTATGTTTTTGTCCATATATATTTGTTGTCCATGAATAATGTCTATGTTTTGATAAAAATTAATGTAGGCTACTGTTTATTTTTCTTATCTTTGTTCAATTACGGTAATAGAAATTATTTTCTTAAGTAATCTTGTTTTCATACATATAATTTTATTTGTGTTCCTTTATTTTTTTAAAATTATTATTTTTAAACTTTTTATATTATGTTTAACATTTTACTTTCTCATATACAAATAGTATTGAGACGGTTGTCTGATGGATAAAATAATCAACATTGAGTTTTTTGTAAATATATTTGTTTTGAGGTCCCATGAGTCCAAAAAAGTAGTTTTTCAATGATGTCTGTATAGTGTCTGTTTTATGTACAATGCTCTACAGCCCAAACTTGTCAACATATATTATTCAAATTTTGTATATAGGCATATTTAAGCCAAGTGTTGAGATGCTATTTTCATTTTTTCCATAACTCAGAATTTATGGGGTAACTGATATTCTTAAATCAACACAAAATTATGATATTCTAAAATCAATGCAAATGATTTTGATTAAACTTTGCTCCTTAACAACCCAAACTAAAAATATTGGTCACCATCTCTCCAAAAATATCATTGAGTTATTGGTAAACAAAAACAAAAAAATCATGAATACAAAATTTTATTATAAAAGTGCAATTTCTCAAAATCAACTCTACCGATTTCATACAAATTTTAAGAAAAATTAATGACCCACACCTGTGTGCAAAATCACAAGTAAAAACTATTATAGTTCAGGAATAATTGGGGGATAATAATAAATCTTGATCGCCATTATTTAAAGCTCGATTTTAATCAAATACAATATACCCTGAAGACTCGTTTATCCTTCAAGAAAAACAAATTTAAGCTCTATTTTAATATATACAGTAGAACCTCTCTAATCCGCCCTCGGTTACTCCGGTTAATCCGACCGTGTTCGAGCTCGCGATATTTTGCCGACTCGCCGACTTGTCGTTGACTCACGGCCCGTCTGGCGCCATTCTTTCCAGTTTGTTATCGCTTTCCCGCTTCAGTGCTGTGTCATCTCTCGTGAAAAATTAAACACTACAAAGCTTTTTACAGATTCCCCTCTGTCAAGTCTTTTGACACATTTAACCGCGTCTGAAACGAAACCAACACACGCCTCCGTATTCACGTTTTCGTAACTCGCTCATTTTTATTTACTGTATACACTGTATGTAGATCATAACCAGTCAAAGACAAGAAGAAAACTGAAAAGAAACGTTATATTTTCCATAATGTATAATAAATTGATTCGTGGAAAAAAAGCGGCCCATCAAACGTTTTTGCCTTTGTATGTCTGCTATAGCCTACCGACGGGTGCCAATCCCGAGGTGTTTTTATGCCACCGACAATGGAATACCACTATCGACAAAGTCGTTTGACTCGCCGCTGCTTTGGTGCCGCGGAGTTTTTACGCCGCCAACAATGGGATACCGCTATCGACAAAGTCGTTTGACTCGCCGCCGCTTTGGTGTTTCAATTACAATTTATTTTCGGAAACTCTCATCCAACCAGTACACTACGATATAGGCCGGTTAACAGAAGTTCTACTGTACTTGCAAAGTTTATATATATAGACTTTATTATATAGACTTTTAAAAGTTTATATATCACTTATATCACTTTAAAAAAATCTGTTTATATAATACTGTATGTAATAAATATTGACTTTTTTCGGATAATCCTACCTTTTTTGCGTTCCGACCATGCGTCCCGAAGGTGACGGATTAGAGGGGTTCTACTGTAAATACGTTTCTCAAAGATATAGTACATTTTTTTAATTAAATTTTCAAAAAAAATCAGAAGATTTTCTGTTAAGGAAAAGTTAATATTCAGTAAATGAATATTTGATAGATTCATTGAAGTAGATGAATTTTTAATCTCATTGTTCTGTATAGTTGTCAAACTAATGTAATACTTTTAAATCTATCATATTTTATAGACTAGTTTTTGATTTTACTCTTAAATTTTTAAATCAGTATTATTGTGCTTTGATTATTATGTGTTGCACTGTTTATAATACATAGATAATATTGGGATATAAATTTACTAAATTATTGTAGTTTTTAAGATAAACAACTAAGATTGATATATTTGTTAGGATAAATTAATTTTAATGTGTCACCTATCTGAATATAAACAGCTGTATTGTGTATAAAGAATTAAATTAAATTAAATGTAAAAGCCTTGTACATATATTGTATGTATTTTGTTCTTCTATAATAGCATTTTAACTTTCAATAATGATAAGAATTTTTAGATAATTATGTAATATGTAAATTTATTGTATAATTGAACTTACAGCTTGCAAGTTACCCAACTCGCGCCAAAATTGATAATGTGGTATCTGCTCCAAACCCTTAG
This sequence comes from Aphrophora alni, assembly GCA_963513935.1. Taxonomy (NCBI): domain Eukaryota; kingdom Metazoa; phylum Arthropoda; class Insecta; order Hemiptera; family Aphrophoridae; genus Aphrophora; species Aphrophora alni. The sequence continues at coordinate 103,679,791 of OY740772.1, read as the reverse complement.
CACCAGTCATAACTCGACGGTATGCAATACCAATCGCAAAGTACATTATGGCTCCTGTCAGTAATCTATTACAAAAAGATGTAAGATATTTATTTTAAATTACAACAACAAAATTAATATCAATGAAGAAAGTGACTTGTAAATAGAATGCTTAAAATTTTACAAGTTGCTTCAACAGATATGACATGTGTTAACCAATAAGTATGCAAACTACAACAAAAATAACATACATCATACAAACATAATTTTATTTGGTTTTAAGTTAGAGTTTACCCTATTTTGTATGGATAGGAGAAACAGACTTACTTACTTTGGAAAGAGGTCCTTGGTATTACCTAGTAGTACACAAATACGAAAATACACAATAAAACACCAAAGTTCTGAAATATTCGTAAACACTGTTGACTTTCTCAATCAGTAGAGAGCACAAAAAGAAGACTTTATACACTCTACTGGTTGACAAAATGAACAGTGTTTACGAAATATGTCAGAACTTTAATGTTTTATTGTGTGTTTTCCTATTTGTGTACTACTAGGTAACGCCAAGGACCACTTTCCAAGGTAACCCTGTATCTCCTATCCATACAAAATTTAAACTAACATAATTTTACGAACATAATCTTCAATAAACGGTGTAAAAATATTGCTCAAACGAAATACTGATCAAACAAAACTATTTGTTCGCAAAATGTCAGTTCAGTTCTGTGTTATCAATCAAAATGGGAAAATGAACAATGGACGACATCTTTGATAAATGATTTATATATTTAACTGTTAAAGTTGGTTAGCTTGTGTCATAAATATGTCCTCAGCGTAAATTGTATTTAAGTATAATTGAACTTTCAATAACAGTGGTCAAGGTTAATATTTGTTTTTTTGCCAATTATTCCTGAACTGTCATATTTATTAACTTGTGATTTTGCATATGGATGATTTGGGTCATTAATCTTCACATTCCACTAAAATGTGTATGAAATCAGTAGAAATTAAGTACTTTGTAACAGCTCAGAGACAGATTTTTTGGTTTTTTACCAATAACCCATGAATGAGCATTATTAAGATATATGGCGACTAATACATATATTAAATTACAAAATACTAAATTTTGTTTAGGATCTTAGAAGCTATACTTTTTCCGTATTCTGACCCTGATACCATTTGGTTATGCAAGAGCTAGGAGTGCTGTATATAAGGTTGTCTTTGATGATGACCTTGTTAAGAGGTTTCAAAATTTCAGGAACTCATTCCTCACATCAAAACCAATGAAAATGTGTATATACACAATTTCCTAAAATGCTTAGTTTTCTATCTAAACGTTATTTAGTGTTTTGAACAAATTCATCTTTTTAATGGTAACTGATATGAAATTGAAATTTTGGATGCTACTAAGTGCTATAAACACCTCATTTTAAAAAAAAAAATCAACGAATTTCCTTTACACATTTCAAAATTGGGGTTATTTAAACTTTTTAACATCGAATATATAAAAACTTTACAAAATATTTACAAGAGATAAAATATTTTTATTTTTTAACAACAAACAAAACAAAGTCTTTTTTAATATTCTTATGTAGCCTAAAAAATAATTGAGTTATCGACAAAAAACTGAAAATAATAATTCTTGGTAATTGTCTACAACACCCAAGATTAGCTTAGAACCAAAATTTTTGTTTGAAATCTACCAATTTTACCTCCAAATCATTCTCTAGGTTCAAAGACAACAATCAGATACTCTAAATGCAATGCACAAAAGTTAGCTTCTTGGGCCTTTTAGGAAATGTTAAATTGCATTGGCAGATCAAGGGATCTTGATTGTTACACGTGTTTTTAAACTTCACAATTGTCTATATTGCAACTTTCTTGACTTATCAAAGCCCTAACGAGCTTTTTCGGTTTACTGAAGTCATAAAACATAAAGATCGGAAGTTAATTTTTTGAAAATTACCAAACTTTGTAACTAGGTAAGTAAAATGTACATGCATACTGAATGATAAAACTATAATGAGATGAAACAATAGTTGAAGTGGCAAGCTACTGAAATTTCGTTGGAAATATATTTGTATTATCTTGAACTTACAATATGCAGAAAACAGAGCCTTTTCCAAGTCCTGGAGGAAGAACTGGAGGACACATCAACGGTGTCTTCAGATGAAGTACAGTAGAGCATTGTTCTGTAGTATCTTCATCCATGAAGACCAACTGAAATCATACACTTGCTTTAGTTGGCAGTTGGCAATTACAGTTATTTAGGCAATTCAAATTATATTGATCTTAGTGAATAAGGGAGAAATGAATAAATCAAAGCCAGCTAGCTGCATGAGATCTATATACAATAACCTACAAGATGGATACAAAAAGTGTCTAACTTAAGTACTGCTCAAAAAAATTTCCTGCTGTTTTCCACCCTATGTAGGTAAAATATCTGATCAACTTTTAGGCTTTATTGGTTCAGTAGTTACCAAGTTATAAGACTATTTCTCTCCAAGGGCCATACAGAAACTCAAATTTAGAATAATATTAATCAGTAAGTAATTTTTAATGTGACCATAAATAACTACTAATTTTCATTACTGTTGAGACCGATGGTTCTTGATGGAATTCCATGTTTAAAGATAATAAAACACAATTTTTTATTTTTTATTTTGTACTATCCACTTTTTATTAGTCTAGCCGACCAATGGTTTCGCCTGCTAAGGCATTGACGAGGCTGTATTACAGACTGAAGAAAAGTCTGTAAACAGAAAAGGTATTCCTAACTCCCACCCTCTAGTTTTAAGGTTTTCTTTTCTTCAGTCTGTAATACAGCCTCGTCAATGCCTTAGCAGGCGAAACCATTGGTCGGCTAGACTAATAAAAAGTGGATAGTACAAAATAAAATAAAAATTGTGTTTTATTATCTTTAAACTACTAATTTGTCAGTTAAATTGAACTGTTTTAATAAATCTGTTTTGTTTGTAAAAACAGTTTTCTTCTTTCGACTCCTCCCCTAACCCCACCCCACCACACAACAATATTTTGTATGAAGAAAATTTTGGAAATTCTTATTTATACTTTAAATATATTTAATAGCAATATATCTATAATTTATGTTAGTCCATACTTTTATAGTAATAATCCTACATGTTTCATGTGTCAGCATCTTTAGGGTAATAATCCATGTTAGCTTTGTTTGATATATTTATATATATATATAAAAAATGTTAAAAAAAAAAAAAAAATTTTACATTATATGCTATTTTACAGAAATGTAAAACTATTTTATCTGTTTACACAAAACAAAAAGAACAGTTCACTACAACAGAACTTAATAATACAAATCTTGTTGAATTAGACCCACACAAGATGCAATTAAAAAGAATGGATATTCAGAACTAAAAGTTATTTGTAGGTTTCGTACTTCTATAAAATAAAGTTATTTAAATTTTTTATGTTCCTTGTTATAAAAGGTGAAAAACCTCTCGGTCATCACCGTCCTATAAAAAATAGGAATAAAAGAACATGAAATATATGGCCATAGCCCTTTGTTACTCTAATAGCCTCAGGGTCATAAGAGAACTAGAGTTGATTAAGAGAGACATGGTATGAAAAATGAGAGAGAGAGAGAGAGAGAGAGAGAGAGAGAGAGAGAGAGAGAGAGAGAGAGAGAGAGAGAGAGAGAGAGAGAGAGAGAGAGAGAGAGAGAGAGAGAGAGAGAGAGAGAGAGAGAGAGAGAGAGAGAGAGAGAGAGAGAGAGAGAGAGAGAGAGAGAGAGAGAGAGAGAGAGAGAGAGAGAGAGAGAGAGAGAGGGATCTAAGCCATGGTACCTAAGTTCGAAAAAAGGTACATCTACAGTGAACCCAGGGGGGAAAGTTATTTTTTAAATATCAATTCAAACTTATTAAATACAACTTCATTAAAAATGAATTACTGAAAAGCTACCACCCACATAACATAAAATTGTGAAATCAAAATGTGTTGAAAAAGAGTTACTGCTAATATTAAGCTGCACACAGCTTCACGAGACACAACATAAAAAAATAGTATTCCTTGATTTCCTTTATTTGAAATAACTTATAACAATGTCTATGGATATTATGTTGGAAATTAAGTAAATTCATGATATCACAACAGACACAAAATTTTTAAAATAATATCTCTCAGCTTGTGGTAGACTTTGGACAACAAGAGTCCATACTACATCCACTATAGGTGGGTTGTGACAAACTACTGTTGTACCTATAGTTTGTACAAGAATAAATACGACCTTATTCTTCAGACTCTGGAAGCGGACTGACAAGTCAGAACTTGCTCAAACTTGACACTGACTATATCAAAGGATGGGCTATCAAAGTTGGTTCAAATAGATGTACAATCCGCAGTTGCTGATATAAAAATACACTCACCGTATTTTTATTATACCTCGGGGATATACTTAAATCTAAATAAATGTATGTATATACATACATACATATATATTATGTAACAACAAAAATTCAACTTCTTAATTTAAATTTAAAAGTTTAAAGAACTTTTAATAATTACAGTATTAGATACATATGTTAGTTTATTTATAGAACAAGTTATTCTTAAAGTGATAAGTTAGTTGAGTAATAATTATTGTATCCGTTTGGCAACTTAAGGATAGAGGAAAATACAAAATGATACATAAACAGTACAGAAAGCTGTATGTATGACCATTGTATCAATTATTGAAAGTAACAATTTAGAAACACAACTGACCTACAGTTAAAGTACAGAGTTACAGACAAATATACTTCTCACATTGAATCATATAATGAAACAGAGTAAAAGTAACAATTTAAGTATTACTTTAGCAACATAACGAAAGTCAGTGTTGAGTTAACCGAGAGAGGGGAGAAAACTAAGATCATGCATATCAGCTTTGGGCACAACTGCACTCAAGCTTGATCATGACTCTGTGTATCTGTGAGCTAAATTATTTCAAAATGTGTCTCGTGCTTTAACTGTGTAACTTTTAACTGATACAAATGCTTACCTGTTACAAAGTATCATATTGATACTTAAAGACAGATCATTAATATCAGGTAACAACCGATACTGGAGTACAAAGGTTAATAATATTCTCTCGTAAGAAACAATCAATAACACATATAAATAAACAGAAGTTTTAGGTTTCTTTGATTAATGCATTTGTTATAAAATTTTCTAATCACATTTACTTGCGAAAAACAAACTTTAAAAATAATTGCTTGTACGCAATTTCAAAACTACTCACAAAATTTAATTATTTAAGGATGAATATATGTGCTACACACAAAAATAAACATTGCAACACCATTTGTCAACTTACATAACTGCCATGATTCAACAGTAATCTGATTAGGTTTTACATCTGATAAGATAATTTCTAATACATCATTTGTAAAATATTAGTGCAAAATATACGGTTTTACAGACTGTGAGAAATAACATTATGTATTATTCAATTGTTTATCTAATTATATGTGTTTGTGTTTCATCAACTTTTGAAAATTTATTAACGGAGGTTAACAATTCACAAAAATATGGTGAAACTGAAAGTGCAAGAACTTCTGTCTTAGAATCTAGTGTTGTGTATAATAACTTGCAAACAAATAACATTAATGAAACAAACCGTGTAAATGAAATTTTAGATGTAAATATTACAGCAATGACAAGAGTTAATGGTTCGATAGAGAATAATGAATTTAAAGAAACAATTCAAATAGATGAAAATTTGCAGTGTGATAATATGACAGATGATAGTAATTTTAATAAAAGTTTTCAATTGATAAACTTAACAAATTCAAATAATGAAATTTTACAGCAAAATAATGATAGTGAACCTAGTAATTTTAGTGACAATTATCAATTGATAAACTTAACAAATAGTAACGAATTTTTACAACAAAGTAATGATAATGAATCTAGTAATTTTATTGAAAATATTCAATTAATAAATAGTAATGAAAGCTTAGAGCAAAATAATTATACTGAATCTAGTGATTTTACTGCCGCTTTACAGTTTACAAATGTTACAGAATCAAGTGATGTACCTCAACTATTACAGTCTAATAATATTAATAATTTTACAAAAAGTGATCAGTTTACAAATTTTGAAGTAACAAGTGATATAATGCAAAGTTTACTGTTAGAAAATCTGACACAGTCAAATGAAGATGATCCTGATGATCTGAAAAACATAAACAGCAGTACAGTCAACACAGAAAATGAACATATTGTAGTTAAACGAGAAACTGACGAATCACTCCAAAGAGAGATAGATGAATTTGATGAAGAGGCAATTAATAATCAAACAAATATATTGGAAAGTACACCAACAAATGAAAGTACACCAATAAATGGAAACAATGAATCAGACAAAAACAAAGAAGTGGAAGAAAATATTGAACCAGGAGAAAAGACTGTACTGGAAAAACCGGAAGGAAACACTGACAACTTAACAGATGTTGAAATATCTACTGAAGAAGCCGAAGGTCCTACAGTTTATCCATACACGAGTGAAGATGGATTGATTGATGTAGTGGCCGATAATGGAATAAAATACATAAGTTCAGAGAGTGATGATTTTCCTCAGTCTGGAGAACAAACTGGAAACTGGGCCGGAATCACAGACGATAGCGAACCAATTCACTATGTCATATCAGGGGAATCCAATTTATCTGAAGATTCTAGAAAAGAAGTTGGTATTGAAGATCTTTTACCAGACTATGTTAAACCTACAGTGTCTGGTGAATCAGAAAATAATGACATTGGAGTTATTGAAACAGCGACAAGCAGTGAAGAAATTGTTCTTTCTGAGTCAGAGGAAGAAGAACCAACAACGACTACAACAACTGAAGCAGTTACATGGTTAATTAATAGTCGAGAATATAAAGGTGAAAAATATGAAAGCAAAGAAGACGATTCAAATAAAATACCAATAAATCAAACAAAACTAGAAGATGAAGATACATCACTTAATATGGAATATAGAGATGATGAAGAAGAAGAAACACAAATATCAAAGTATGGACATAACAATACTAATAACAATATAACAGATTACAATATTAATACAACAACTATAAAATACAACAGTGAGGAATCATCTACTTTACAATTTGAAGAAAATAAGGTAGAAAGTAATATTAGCAAAACCAATAAAAGTGAAATAACATCATCTGAACAATCTGAATACGATCCATGGGGAAGCGACACATCATCACTATTCGAAAGTGTTGCTCAAAATTCAATAGATTTAGATGAAGTTAAAAGGAATGGTGAGCAAGTTGAATTAATAGAGATGAGTTTTGATAGCTCTTCAAATAACTTAACTGATTCTACTGTAGAAAGTGATCAAATTGCCAATACAAATTTTACTTTTAAAAACATAGAACTGGATAGCAGTGATAGTGATGATGAATCAGAAAGTTCCCCCCATAAATCAGAAGAAGATTACGATGTTGAAAACACTCAAACTGAATTATATAATAAAAACATAACTTATGAAAACTCAGAGAATGTATTTAAAGATTTAAATAAAACAGATATGTTGAAAGAAATTTTTAATCAAACCACTTCAATTCAGTCAAATGAAAATACTACTTTAGATTTACCAATTTTAAATATTGAGAATGTTACGAAGAAAGAATCTAATAATACCAACATTGCATCAGTACATGTTAAAAGGAAACATATTTCCAAAAAAGGCAAAAATAAACATTCAAAAAGGCTAAAAAAAAATAAAAGCAAACAATCTGACCTACATTTAAATTTTCCAAAAGAAGAACAAAATATACAAACTGATAATTCTACAGCTCGGCTATCTGAAAGCGATATGTATAAGGTAGAATCTAATCAAAAAGTAAATAACAATGATGTACGCCGTAAACGTGGAATATTTCAAAATTTTATCAGAACGGAAGGTGAACACACAACACCATATCATTGGCCTCAAAACAGTAGGGAAAATCATGGAGAACTTTTTGAATCAAAGGAGATAAATAATACTAAGAGTGAAGATTTTGATTACTTTCGTGCAAGCGGCCATTATTCAGATTATGACGACTACAGTGGTAAAGATTTAAGTATACGTGTAATAGACAAAAATTCAAGTGATGGTGTAAACATATTTGTTACAAAGAAAAATAGTAGTAATGCAGATCTTCAAAAAGAATACAATGATTTTAAAAATGAATTTAAAAATACAGGATCCGATGAAATGTCTCATACAATACATCGACGGGATGTAGAAGAAAAACTACTTACAAGATATGCGCGATTTAAAAAACAACAAAGTGGATCGAAACAAAATTTGTATGATACTCCAGTCACAAAAACGGAGTTTGAAGAAATGTTAAGTAAATTATTTGTATACAAATTAATGAAACTTGCTCCTAAAAACAACAAATATGCTTCTGAAACAGGTAATAAATTTATTTTCAAAAAAGAGGGTATTGAAGAAAATGTAAATTCAAAACCATATATATTGCAAAAAGCTTACAAGGAATTTATGAAATTAAAAACAGAAACTAATGAAATTAGAAAAACTCCATACAGAATAAAAACAAATTTGCAAAATGGAAATTATATATGGAATAAAACATTAAATCGTTTAGAAAAAATCAGCAATTGATTTGTTTGTTAATTTGTAGAATAGTATTTTTAAATAAAATGATAAATTAATTTTTTTAAACATCATTCAAATGTTGTGTTTTTTATACATATAAAATTAAGTAAATTAGAAATGAAAGAACTCCAATAAAATGTTATTTTTATATACAGAGTGATTTGAAATTGCATAGCAATATTTCTGGAGGGTGATTCTAGAGCTAAAAATAAGAAAAATTGTTCATATATTCATAGGACCGTAAATATTTCATTTTCCATTTATCGGCCATTTTGTGTTTTATAAAAACATTATATCTTTAAGAATATATTAGATATTGGGTGAAGATATGATATACACATTATTTAATGTAACATTTTAACAGCTTATCAGAAAACAAAGACTATTTTGTACATTTTCAAAATGGCGGACATTTAAAATGTTTTATTTCAAATATCTCAAAAACCATTAAGATTAAAAAATATTCACAAAAGATTTTCCGGAAAATAAAATTTGTTTTTTAATTTTTTTTCTGTAAGTCAAGGATAACAGAACCAATTAACCAAAAAACTAGTCACTTGGTAATTATCTACAACAACCAAGATTTACCTAAAACCAATATGGAATTAAGATAATTGTTAATAATTATATTATAATCCATTACCCAGAAATGTACTAAAAATGAAAATGTGTCCCTTAACAGTTTAAAATTGGCGACTGGTATGTTAATAATAATTGAAAATTTTCAAATTTTTTTGTATCAAGTTGGTAAAATTACATGTTTAACAAATAAAAATTTTAAAATAAATTGTGATATTGATCAAATGTATTTATTAATAAGTAATTTTACAATCTTATGAGAAAAATTATAAAATATCGCCATTTTGAAACTATTGAGGGAAATATTTTAAATTTTGGTACCTTTCTGGCCAATGGGTTATAAATATTATTATTAACAATGGTTATAATTTCATAATATTTTAGTTTAGGTTAATTTTGGGTCTTGTAGACAATTACCATGAAATTATCTTTTTTGTTATATTTTTTTGTAAAAACAGAAAATGAACGACTGACGGAATACAAAGCATTCCCAGACATACGTTTATATAAACTTTTTTTCTTATTTTTAGCTCTAAAATCAGCTCCTGAAATATTGGCAGGCAATTTTGAATCACCCTGTATATTGAGGTAAAATATTAATCAGTCATGTAATGAGATTAAACTATTTTAAAATCAGTAATAAATAAATAATTTTAAAATTTGAAACTTAAACTCTAAAAATGATGATACACTTAATTACAATGTCTACCTTCCTTAAACAAACTTATTATTGTATGAAAACAATGTACGCTTATGTTTTTACGATTAATTTGTAAAATATAGAACATAAAAGGGCGGGTTCTGTTAAGTGAAATGAACAGGAAAACAGTGTCCATACAGGCATTCACAAAATGTGGCAAAGAGCTCCTGATAAAACAACTTCATAAAACAAAAATAAACAGTGAAAAAACATTACATCTAACTTCTCACACACCTATCCATGAAACCAAATGCTAACAAAAAATCATATTTGTTGCCATCTCCCAAAAAATATTTTGAAAAAAAATATATAAATATCTTTTATTACTACGTATTTTCCCTCAGTATTTCTCATGGAACATGCATATCCATCCCTATAATAACTCTTTTTTGATTTTGATATATAAACATTTTGGTATACAGTAGTTCCAATTATATGACAGACATCCGGAAAGTTAGTCCCTTTGAGCTATAGAGTAAAATCAAGAATATAATTCCACTATTTTTATTGCTTTATTTTTTCACATATATGTAGGACAGACAAATGTAAGTAATGGATCAAAATATCTACGTTGACTTTTTACAAATATATCTGTTTTAAGCTCCCTTGAAAAAGATTCAGAATCATCTCTATCTGTCGTCGAAGGTGCAATGTTCTACAGTCCAAACTTGTGTACCAATTCTAAGCAAATTTGCTATTTTGACCACAAATTAGGAAATGTTTTAAACATTTTTTTTATATCTCACAATTTGGAAGTTGCTGATATATAAAAAAAATAATAACTCTATTGTGACTTTCTCAAAATTAATTCTACTCAAAGTGTAGCTTCAAGGACCCAAACAAAACATATTGGTCGTATCTCTAAAAAATGATGTTTCATTAGTTATCAGAAAAAAACAAAAAATTGACAATAAAGGTGTTATAAAATATGTAATTTCTCAGATTCATCTAAAACAATATCGTACATATTTTAGTGAAATGTGAAGTTTAAAGATACAAACCCATATATAAAATTACAAGTAAAAAAATATTACGCTTAAGGAATAATTGTTTTTTAAAAAAATTTAACTACCATCGTTAAAAGCGGATTTTTAATGAAATACGATTTACAGTGCGAATCTGTTTGTGTCATAAGCGAAGTACTTTTAGACCTTTATTTAAATACATAAATATATTTTTCAAGACATCCATGGTTGAATTTTATTTTATATTAACAACTACCAAACTTACATTTTAGGTAATAATATTAAAGCAAATAAAACACTTACACAATTAACCTTATAAAGTATAATAAACAATTATGTACATTTCAGTATAGCTACCATCTTCCGAGGGATATAAACCACTTCTATACATTAAGCAAAGTGGTTTGGGGATTACTTCGTTCATATTGTATTAACCACAAGTCCCATTGTAGTTTTGTATTTTATGTAATGGTTAGTTTTAGTTCTTTGTAATTTGGTTTTAGGAATGGGTGAATGAGAAAGTGTGCAATTTATTTCATGACATTTATATATTTAAATAAAGTCTAAATTTACTTCGCTTGTATCATAAACTTAATCTACGGTTAAGTAGTATTTTAAGAAATTGTTTAAATGACCGGAACCAAGGTCCAACATAGTAAATTCTTCCGCTTTGAAAATTGACATTTGGTTATTAATCTTCACACTTCACCTTTTTTTTTTAAATTAGTAGTGCCAATTTTGAGAATTTATTTATTTATAACAGCACTACTAACTAGAGTTTTTCTTTTTTAACTGATCTGATAAATCAGAAATGATGACCAATACGCTTTGTATCTTTAGCGGATACGTTTTAGCAAAAATTCATCAAAATCATTAGAACCCATTTTGAGAAAATAAAATATAAAATGTTCGTCTTATGACAGATAATCCCAAGTTTTTAGTTATTTAAAAATGAAGAAATAAACGCTTTATGAAATGCTCGTAACATACAAGATTTCATCAAATTTTGTCCACTCATTTAAGCCACACAGGTGATAGACATCATTTTAAAAGCTACTTTTTAGAGTTCAGAGAGATCAAAACTATTTAATTAAAAAATTCAACATTGATTTTTTTACTTGTCACAAAACTTTTTCTATGGTAAGGTGTATGTGAGAAAACAAAACAAACAGTATCAACTGAATGAGATTTATCACAATGTCTTACATAATTATCCGGTACTTAACTGCTTCATAAGTGTAACAGATTAAACTTAATAATGGCAATACAGCTAAATATAGTTCAGTTTCTCATTTACTATTGATAATGTTGTCAAAATCTTTGTTACTTCTATTAATTTCTTGGACACATTGTTCAACAATTTTAAGTAAAGCATCTATGATAAAAGGTAATATTTTCAGTGAAGAAAAGATGCAGAATACGTTGGAAGCCGTGGGAAGTGAAATAGACAAGTTTGATTTTAATTTAAATACAAAAGTCAACAATATTACCAACCGTTTTCTTAGCGAACTTAGACAGAATGAAGATTTTAATAGAAACGATGTAAAAGATATGGAGCAAAGTTTGCAGGATTACTTTCTAGCGCCAGGATGTGGAATTGAATGGGAAGTTGTAAGTAAACATTAAATTAATGAAAGCTATCGGTATTGATGATTTGTTTAGTTGTAACAAGTGGAAGAGGACCATCATGGTACTTACCCAGGTCCATATTACAATGTAATATAAGCACATTCTCTAAATTTAATGTCCAAAAAGTTAGTTTCTTGAGCCTTGAAGTTTGATTAAAACCATTGTTCCACAGATTTTCTAAACCTTGTAAAAATACACATCACTACTTTCTTGACATCGACTAAGCCCTAACTAGCTTGTAGATGTTTATATATTAAAAACTTTCCACTCGCTACTCTCATCTCAGTGACTTGGCTCTAACAGATCTTGTAACTATATGAATATCAGTTTTTCTTGAGAGATCAGGGTTCAAAATTACATGTTTAACAATAACTTTGCTATTTGTCATTATATTATAGAGAACATGTTATGTTGATATTATGCACGAACTGAAATCCGAATATTTGTATCTAATTCAGTGTGTTATAAAGTTAAATGAACAAATTGTGTATAGCTACTTTCTTGACATAAGCTAGGCTCTAACAGGCTTCGTAAAATGTGTATAAATTAAAAAGTCATCACTCACATCGCTCGTGAAGGATCCTTCACTCACTACACTACTGTCAATAACTCAGCCCCGCCGGATTTTGTAACTATAAAAATATTGGGGGGGCCAGGGTTCAAAATTATATTTTTGACAATAATTTCACTATTTATTATCATAGGTAAGATTGATATGATTTCAAACGTGGAGAATTGAAATCTTCAAATTTACATTTTTTATTTTAGTGTATTTATTTATATGTTGAATAACACAAGAAATGTGAATATAAAACTGTTTAGAATTATCGTCATTTTGACATTTTCAATTCTTTTTTTCTGAATTTCAATAAGCTTCTATATGAACACGTTATTGTCTTTAGTACCCAATTTAATGTTCCTATCTTAATTTTTGTGGCCGCTATCGGGCTCAAATTTAATGTTCACGCGGACTAAATGCTTGTAATCTAATATAAAACCTGTCGTTTATATGACCACATGAATAAAAAGGAAAGAGGTTACGTTAGTTCATTTCAGAATTTATATTCAAGTAGACTACATTCTTGTAGTTAATACGTTTTAATATAAATGACATCTGATCATCAAAAATATGTTAAGTAACATTACTTTTAAATGTTCAAGTGGATTGCTTATTTTTAATATAAAATATGTTCTCGTAATATATGCCACTGAAATATAAAATTGACCCAATTGAATGTGTTTATGATGTTACAACTTTGATAACATCATATCATTTCTAAAACCTCATCATGGGTCTTCTTTCTTTCTTTCGTTCAGTGAGGGTTTTCACTGATTGAGCATAACATATCAACAACAACACCGAATTTCATGTTTAGGTAGTTTCTAAAAGTCCAGAACATGTGGCTGTTTTGAAATCACCACAATACAGAATTTAATTTTCAGGGTATTTAATGTATATTAGAACTCATTTTGGTCCTTTTTCCAAGTTCAATAAGCATTTTCACTGTTAATAAACATATACACATATTAAACTTTTTTAATATGTGCTCTTTAATCAATATATAAACAAGATACGAACAACCTAACCTCTTTAAAATTATGGTACTGTTACAAATCAAAATGTTGTCCCTTCTTAACAACTTTTTATAATATAAGCTCAAAACTTATGATTTTCAGTGTAATGAAAACTCTAAATGCTGTGAACCACTGTATTGTTCATATTTACCCAGCTTACCAAGTTTAGAAAATCTCCAACACAATATTTCAACAATAGACATTACACAGATGTGTTCGACAATAAACTCAACATCCTTAGGAAATCTAAAGAGTAACAACGCAGATGAATTTAGAGATTTAGTCGAGTCATATAGAAGTAAGTACATTGTGAATCAATTCATTATATTTTTACCTATTGTCTCTTATTAACAAGTATGGATGTCTAGTATGGAAATTCTAAGTAATCCAATTTCTCTCATGGAAAACTAACAAGGACTAAAATATGTTCACAGATCTAAGATCTAAATATGCAAGTAATGCCTTCAAGGACAGATTTAAACTTTTGACTAAAATGTTTTAGGCAGGAATTATTTTGTCATCCTCTGATACAGCCACTCCAAGGGCAACACATTCAGAGACATATTAACCAATATGTGGAATCGGGACTCCCTATTGATATAACTGGTATAAGCCAGTAGGTGTTCTAGACAATTACCACAAAAGGTGCACAAAATCATATGTTGAAAATTTTTAAGAGGCATTCAAACTTCTTTTATTGAATTTGTTTAAAACTAATCTGTGCAAAATAACATCTGTTTTAATAAATAAAGAGTATCAAATAACAATCTGATACAGGCAAAACTCGTTAATCCGAATATTTGTTTGCTCGAGGCGTTCGGACTATCAAAAACTTCGGATTACTGAGGAAATGCAAAAAAAAAACGCCATAAATAATCTAAAACCAATTTTATTACTGTACAATAAATTTAAAAAACTACAGTACAGTACATAATAAAGTTGTACAATACTTGTCACACAATAAACTGTGTACTGTGTGTTAAAACCATTTCTCCAAATAACTTTGTACTAACAGTGAAATGACCTGACTAGTGACTCATCTCAACTACATCCTTTACTTTGCTTACGTTTCCGTTGTTGTGACATGGGAATTCTAAGAAATGACAACTGAAGGCCGTTCAGAATAGCGCGGAGTTCGGAGTACAGTGCGTGCGCATTAACGAGGCCCGCCTGTATTTATAAAATGTATAGCCAACATTACTTTTATCTAAAAAAAATAATTATTGATTTCTCAAAAATATTGCCATTTTAGTCGTACCATATGAGTAAAAACAACAAAAAAACATTGTTTTCAAACTTGTAATATTTTTGTATACATTACAGTCTGTCCATGTTTAGTGGTGAAAATAAAATTTGAAAAAACTGATTGTATTTTTTCAGCCTTTTCAAAATTACTCTTTATTCTGCCCCTTTCTGTATTATGATAAGAACTTTTAAAACAAAATCGTTTGTATTATGAATTCAAAACACAAGGAAACATAATAGGCTAATGATCAATTAATTTTAATACACATAAAAAATTTAAAAATGTATCATTAAGACAGCCAGTTTGGCAAATGCAGCAAGCCACTTCAACTATGGTGTGTAATGACAAAATCTTTTATTTTCAAACTTCACATTCTATTTGTGATAAAAGCTAAATGGCAGAATTTTCTTATATTTATGTCATGGGTAATCTAGACAATTTAAAATCATAGTACACAACCATGGTTGATAGGACAAACACAGATTAATTCACGTAATTACTGTTTCATAATAGTTTTTTTGTTCAAGTTGTAAATGTGCCCTTTATAATTATTGTATTTAATTTAATACGTAGAAATGAATCTGGTTATTTATACACCATAAGAGTTTTTACAAAGGTGAGACCTAGCTAAAAGAACTCTTACCTATAAAAACAGTAGATTTACCTCATTTCAACAAAAAATTTAGGCCCGTTTTTACTGTGTAATTAACATGGTATAGCCAAGTGGATCAGGGGTGAATTTTTAATTTTGTATTATTATAAATAGAAGCAATTATTATTACAAACAGAAGAAAAAAGTGACGATAACATTGCACAAAGATTATCACATAACCTACTCACAATCAAAATACTAATGAAACAAAACTATGCATTGCAAAAACGTCAGTCTGGTGGTAGTGGACAGTTAAAACTTGAAAATGGACATAGCCTTTGAAAATATATTAAAATAGAGCTTAAACTCCATTCATTTATCTGTCCTTAACATAAATCATATATGATTAAAATCAAGCTTTTAATGACAGCGATTTTGTCAAGATTGTACTCTATAATATTTTTTTACTTGCAAACTTTACACATGAATTTGGGTTATTAATCTTCACATTTCACTAAATTTTAACGAAATTGGTGAAACTGATTTTAAGAAAAATTTTAATTTATTTCTTCTTATATTTTTGTAACACCCAAATTTTGAATTACAAAATAAATGAAAAAATTGTCCCAAGATATGGCCCAAATTTGCCCATATACCACACATTATTAAAATTATATTTGGAGCCATGGGAACTCAAACAGATATATCCGCAAAAAACTCAAAAACCATTTTTTGACCTATCACAAACTTTCTCTATACTACATATACGTCAAAAATGAAAGCAATAAAAATGTTGAAAGTATATTCTTGATTTTCCTCAACAGTTTATAGCAATTAACTTTCTGGAAGTCTGTCATATAATGGGAACAATATCAAAAATATTGTTCGCTCAGAATTCACTTTTCCTTCAAATAAGTATAAAAGTTCTTTCAAAATGATATCTTCCTCTCAATTTTCTGGTAGTAGATTTTGTTACCACTACGGCAATAGTTAACCTTGATCAGTAAAGACAATGCCTAACTGTTGAAACAAATGCAATTAAATAAATAAATTGTGAAATTAGGTAGATTTTAAATTTGAAAGTTTCCTTATCTGTTTCAGATAAAATGGTTTCTATAATGAAGTCATGACAAGATCTATGGTAATTTTATCAAATCTATACATCATCAAGAAATCTTCATATTTAAAACAACAGTAATATTTGAACTAAAAGTACATTGTACAAAGGTGTCTGAAAAGTAACCAAGCATTTAATTTATAAATATAATATTAAATAAATATAATATTGTTTTGTTTTATTGATTTATTTATTCAGCCGCTTGGAGACAATCTACAAGACTTGTCCATAATATAAAAATACAATGATATAAAAAAAAAAAAAATTAATATTTGTAAAGGTATATATATATTCTATTATTCCATTGATAGCTATCAAACAAATTGCACTAAAAATTATTTTCTTAAAATGATTTGTCTTTTAATTGAATATTTAAAAGAATACAATTTTAATTACATAGAGAAATTCATCCGAGAGCTATCAATGGAATAACAGTAGATCCCTCTCTTGACCAACTCTTGTTCTCTTCCGACCTTGATGCTATTAGAGTATTAGAGGGTAAGGAATCTTTATTTTATAGTATTATATTGTGTTACATTATTTGTGAACTGACTGGTCTGTTTCTATGTGAAACTTAGAATACATTATAACACTCGAAAAGTAAATCAAAGGAAAAGTTTAAACAGAGAACAGCAGGGCTTCCCACTGAATATGGCCCAAACTGAATACTTTTGTGTTTTAAACTTTTTCATAGTCCACTTATTCCACATAATACCCCATATTCCACATGATGATAAAATAGACCAATGTATGTCATTCTTAGAACTGGTAAAGAGCAACAATTACATCATTTTTTTTGAAGGTGTAGTTTCAATAATTTAATTTTGTGGACAATAAAATAATATGATTTTTTTCAATTTCATTTTGAATCTAATGTCAAACCTATAGTAATTTTGTATTCTCGACATGACACAATTAAATAATTGTTCACAAAAACATCTAGGCTTAGTGCATTGCAATTTGTTCTAATAATAAGTTCCAAATCAAAATGATAATTTTGGTTTAAAATTGGAACTTTATTAAAAAACGTGTGACCAAAAAATCACAGTTTATAAAGTTAAAACACAAACTTAAAAGTGGTACTAAATTACAGTACGTTTTTATAAGTAAAAATTAGAATCATTTTACAAACAAAAATTATTATAAAAATGATCAAAATAAATGGAAATCCTGGCACACAAATTAAATCTCTAAAAATGAAAAAAACATTAATGGTCGCATTGTATTAGTTCAATAATTTAGGATTTGTTTCTGAAAAGGTTGCAATGTATCACATTGATATAAAGAGCCTAGATCACATAATGTATTCTTTCATTTAATTCAATTACTCCACAGTTATTGAAGGAAAGGAGGCAGGAACATATTGGGATAGAAGTGGTCACCATATTGTCCCCCAAAAAATGGCGGAATAAAGTTTGTATCAATTTAATCTACAGCGAACAACTGAGAGGTAAACATCCTTCATATTAATTATTTCCATTATTATCCTCATCTTCTGTTATAATAAATTTCACTGAACTAATAAGCACCTTCCCAAGAAAACGTACCGTGGACATTTCCAATTTTAAACTAATTATATGAGATTAAGAACTACTGTCACTATTTTGTTGTGTGTGATCTACCGACACTATTTTCGTGCATTTAAAATTGTTTTATTAAATATAAATTATATTTTTAGAAAATAAAATAATCTATAACTTATTAAATTTTTATTCCTTCATCCTAATACTAACTAATTATCAACTATATCCCCTCGAATTTCAATTCCTTCATAAAGACCAAACCCAGCACTCCCTATCATACTACAGGCTAAGTCAACTCCTTTGTCTCGTAAGTCTATGTTCCATCTTTGATACTTTAGTCCTTGTAACACTTCTATCATATTTCCTGCACCGCCTCCTATATGAGGACAGATGGTAAAATTTTATCTTTTTGCGACTAATTTTGAGTTGCAGCACTCTCTTTCCTATCTCTCTTTTCCAACTCTTGTTTTCTTTCGTCGCTGATACTATTAGAGTATTCGAAAGCTGGAAGTTTTTATTTTATGCTTTTTTTCCTTATTTTTAAATGATGATGACCAAGAGGTTTTTTCGTTTAAATAACAAGGACAAAATCACTACTGTTTGTTAAACTTGCTTCTTTTCGGCAGTGCTCACCGGCAAGATTTAAGTTAAGAAATTACCCAGATTATTCAGTGCCCATGCAACAGTCATAATCTTATTTTATTTAGCTACACAATGCTGTCGAGAGTGAGTTCTCGAACTTGAAGGTACTTTGTAATCTAATTGATAAGAGTGGCAATTCACTGTTGTGCCTGTTGATTATAGAATTTGACAGATTAAAGAGGAATTCAACGAAAGAGTGTTTTTATTTTTGTTTTTAGTTGAGGAATTGCAGAGAACTTTTTCTATAGTGTATTCTGCAAATTAGCAGAGCAGCCATGTATACGTTACCATGGATCTAGATATTCTGCAGGAGCACTTGTCATCATACAGAAACCCTGTTTTCTAAGGATAACCATTTGTGGCTCAGAAATGTACGTAGCACAAAGAGCCTGTATTTTAACACAGAAATGTTACAATCATTTGAACTACCGGTATCATATTTAGTTCCAAGAGATTTTATAGCAGGTAAGAAGACAAAGCAGGAGATATTAGCCTCAGTTTACAAGTCCATTTTATCGAAGGAATTACAGGATCTGTTTGAATATTGCTCATAATGTGCATCATGTTTAGAAGGGGGGGGGAGTTATTGGTAGCACTAACAAACACGAAACTACCATTAAAGACATGCAACTGACCTTCTTTACTATAGAAGAACACAGCAAACAGTTGACCTCATTTTAATATCTATGGTATAGTATAGAGAAGCATTTGTTTTTGAGTGTACAGAAAAAAGCTATGTTTGAACATAAAATCATTGAATTTGCTATAGATTAGGTTCCTACAATAAAGCAGTGATACTGGAACTCTAGAGCACACAACAGGTCGAGGATAAATTCAGCTTGGAAGAGGCAAAAACAAAAGCCTAGAATAGAAAGATGATTATGGAATCTTATGAGAGGAATTGTCCTCAAAAGACATGGATCATCATAGTGGACTCTACAGATAGAGAAGTAAATGAGGTTCATTAAGGGATCATTCGATGTACCTTATAAGTCGAAGCTAGTTGAGAACTGATGCAGCACTAAGGGATTATAAAAGGAAAATGAATCATTACAGATAGAGAAAGTATTTTCAAAGAGTTACCTTATAACCTGAGACAGTTAATGGAAAGAGGTATATGTTAAAATTCTCGAATAGAAAGTGAACAAAAACCTGAGAAGAAGAGATTGCCCTGTGTTGGAAGCACATTATTGTCGTTAAGCAGATAATACTAACACAAACAATGGACTTTCAAAATAGACTTTAAAAACATATAGAAATTTATATAAAATGAAGGTACCATTTTAAAGCAAAACAGTAAAGTTTTTCATTAATTAGACATTTTGGTTCATTGTGACTGGCATTTATGATATGGGTTACAGGCAAAACTCTGCCTGATTTTTTTCCACATCAGCATCAGAAAGTCGCAGGCGAATTGGTGATTTGTCATGTTACACAGAACAAGCCATCTTAACAAAACTTTAGTACCAAAATAATTGTAGGCCTACTTCGAGGATCGTTATTATACTATGTATTAAGATTGTGAATATATTATAGGTTACATACTTAATTTTTCTGTCATACAATCCAAATTTCATCCTTCTGGATAACCAGCTTCGGCGATTAAACCATCATCGTCACATCCAAAACATCATGAAGCCATATGAAACCATCATCCCATAAAAACTGGTTCAATTTATATAGCTGAACAACTTCACGATGTTTTGGATCTGATGATAACGGTTTAATTGTCGAAACCGGTTATCCAAAAGAATGAAATTTGGAATGTCTGACAGAAAAATTAAGATATTTAACCTATAATGTATTCATTCAATACACAATCCAGGAGGTTACACCAAACATTATGTTTAAATGAAAATTATGTTAAACTATAACCAAGAAATTCGTTTTATGAAACCAAAAATACACAGTGAGCACGTTCAGCACAAATGAAAGTAGCCAAATCCAATGGTGGCGGTATTTGGCAACTGAATTTGGTAAAACTACATGAGTCAAAATTGATGTGTGGTTTGCTTTAAAATGACACTTCGACCGATTATTAAGTTATCCAAATAAATGTCTGCATGCTTTTAAAGGTATAAAAGTCCTTTTTGAAATATATAAATAAATATTTGAACATAAGTGTGGATTAACTAAAATCAAGGAAACAAATTTTGATACAAGTTTCAATAACATTTGATTTTTATAATTAATTTAAAAACCACGCCATAGATAAAATTAATGAAATGAATAAATATCAATGATATGTACTATAAAGTGCAAAAATAATGTATTCCCCATTTTAAAAGAAATTTAAATCTAGAATAATTACGACGTTTTCATCAGGAAATTATATAATACTTAATAGTTTATCATTTATAAATATATCAAATCTGATAATCTATTAATAGGTCAGAGATTAGAAACTTTTTAACATCTGCATCAAAGCTGACAAATTTTAAACATTTCATAGCAAAGAATGTGGACAAAAAGTCTTCTTGTGCCTTTAATAATTTCTATTGTGATTAACCAATGCTCAGGGAGATCGTTGTGGCAGGCAATCAAGGACATAAAAAATACAATTATCTTTCCAGACGATGTAATTGATATGAGAACAAACCCACCTTGGCCATACTGTGGTCTCGAAGGTCAAGAGGTAAGTACTCAAAAGAATATTAAATTTGATTTTTATACCAACATTGTTTGTTTAATAAAATATATTTAGTTAACTACTGTCAAGTATTTTGATGCTCATTAGGAACATTTTAATTTTTATGAATATGTAGTCCTCGACTTACGTACATTTGTCTTACAAACAATGGTCCAAAAATGTAAATATTGTAAGAAAAGAATATTATTAAAAATTCTGGGAACTGAAACCTGGCTGACATGGAGCGGAATGACGCAACACTTGCTTTTATGAGCCATGGTGTTCATTACTTTGCTGTTCTGGTAGGAATTGCAGCTTATAGAACGTACAGATCTGAACTGGTTAAGTGAGCTCATATGCACATAGTGTACTAGATGAAAGTGATTTCTATAGCAATTTACCCGTAAAGTGTATTGCTATATTTGAATTTTCTCTATTGTTTATTTATAATTGACCTATTTTTTTTTTACAATTGTTAGATGTACACCTATTGGTATACTACTAAGACTGATTAAATAAATCACTCGTGTGATATCACTGTTGTATTTATCACTAATAAGCTACACCAACTCAAATGTTTTCACTCCTTTAAACCACCGTGCAAAACCAATGTTGTCCAGAAGCTACAACATGTCAATATTCTTGTGTTGGTAGTCTTTCCTCATATTTCCTGGTGTACTTACTTGATTTCATCAGCCACCAGAGCTATTTTGAGATTTCATTGTATACTACTCATATAATATGGAGCATAAACAATACAAAACCTCTGTATATTAAAATATAACTTTTCTTAGTGCAATCCTGCACTCCATAGGCCTTTAGTTTTTCACACTTATTCATAGATAGGAGCTTATTATGAATGGATAGTTCAGAATGCTACACTATTGCATTCTTCTCGTAAATTTTATATTAAATTCTTCTCTTTTGTTAACATCTCCTCTCCACTTCAACTTTGTAAAGTCGTGCCTAGATATGTTACACTAATTTTTTTTTTTTTTTGTAGAATTTTTTCATAAATTCCATATTGCCTTATGAATGCTTTAAAATAGTTTATTATTACTAAATTACTTACGTCTTAGCAATCTTGTGTTTAGTATTTATTTATTAATATTTCATGACAGCTGTTTCGGTATAACATATACCATCATCAGATGAAACAACACGTTTCACAACACACTGATACACATTTCACAAAAATAAAAATAAATAAACATAAAATGTTTGGTACTGCAGTACAAGTCGAAAATAATATACAATAAAGTTGAGATAATATAGCCACATCTTTCTAACGTGGTGGTCAACTGTTCACTGCTGTTCACTGTTATTTTTGTGAAATGTGTATCAGTGTGTTGTGTAAACGTGTTGTTTCATCTGATGATGGTATATGTTATACCGAAACAGCTGTAATGAAATATTAATAAATAAATACTAAACACAAGATTGCTAAGACGTAAGTAACTTAGTAATAAACTTAGAATTATTTGCTGATCCACTACAGACAAGTAGTTAATCTTACAATTATTGTAATTAAAATTTCCAAATTTTGTGTTTTGCTTCATTAAGTTTAACCCATTTCCTAATTAAGTTACAGATCTTGTCTATTTGATTTAAAATTTAGTTGGTTGCTTCCCTCATATGTGTAACCTTCTGTCATAATGGCAGTATCTTCAGCAAAAGTTGCTATAGTCACTTCTTCCACAATTGCTATATCATTTATGTAAATTGTGTGAATAATGTATGGAATACTATTGCGTGGTACACCAGCTAAAGTTTATTTTAATTCAAAGTAACGATCTCTAAACACATTTTACCCCAAGAGCCTATTTGAAATGTATGATTTTAAAAGTTGGACTTAAACATGACTGGATTTAAATTTAAATTAATTAAATCCTAAAACATTTCTTTAACAGGTTTTGATAATAATGCATGTATTTAGTTAAGTAATTATCATTAATCATATTATAAATTATATTTCTAAAACAACTTTACTGTTAATAGATGTTCAATGAGCACTGTGGTGAATGTGAACACTATAAATCACTGAATTTCCCCCTACAACCAAGTATGGTACAATAACACAAACACAAATAAAACAAAATATTTATTTGCCTAATGTTATTGTAATTTCCTGATGTACATTTCGGTAACCACGTTACCATCATCATTGTGTTATTGTACCAAACTTGTTGTAGGGGATTCAGTGATTTATAACTTTACTGTTATACAATAATAAGACCAAGGACATGTTTGGATTTCTATTGCTGCGACCACGTCCCATATGCTTAATATCTTGTTGCATTGTAACTGTGACAGTTTCCTGATCACAATATGGTATATTTTCATCCCATAGCAACAATTTGAAAATACTTATTTCATAAGATGATGAACTCATGCTTAGATCAAACTACACAATATCATTCAGTTCGTGCCTAGTATAATAGAGTGCCCTAATACACTCTATTACTCGATAAATATTGAAAAAAGAAATGAAATACCTATTTATAAAATAAAAAATTATGATAGTAATCAAAAATAATCTGACAGAATAGATATTTTTCTTACAAAACGCCAATGATATAACAAAAAACATACTATGGTATCATAAGTGCAAATTTTATAGCTGCATAAAATGAGCTAGTGTGGGACATTATACACTAAAACTAATAAGTAAATCGGAAAACAAATGTTTAAAATTTGAATGTCAACCAATGTTTCTCGTTTAGTAGTTCAACGATTTTGTAAATCCCAACATACATAGCAAAATTGTAAGCTGTAGAGCAGTTGATTGTTGAAAGCTATGTGCACATCAAGCAAAGGTTTATTGTGCTCCCCTTAGACCTAGCCAGGCCAACCGATTCCCATACCTTACCCTAGTTCAAGAATTTTGACACCTATAAAGTGTCTTTATCACCCATCGACTGCAAGAATCTATAGTCTCCTTTTCCTGTACTCTAATGACTCGCAGTCTATAAGGTCAATGGACTCAAAAACCACACCTAAAACCTACACCCATACACAAAGCATACTCTCTGGAGATATTATAGAGTAAGTTGTAATAAATCTGTTTTTGCATCATGTAATCCATGATTTCCAATACAACATGGGAACCTTCTGCAATACTACCTCTGTCAAATTATTCTAAAAATTAAACACATTAGTTTTTTACTACAGTGTAGTTAGAAATATACATAGAATTTCTAATCATCATAATTCATTCAGACAATGTTAGAAGTGATGCAAATATCATTGATGAGTGTAGCAACACGCTACCCCTTCGTATTGTTACGCTAAATTGTTGTGCATATGTAAATATAATTGTATTCAATTGTAACATCTAATCTTGTAAATAAATGGTCCACAGCAGAGAGAGTGAGAAACACTGAACTACCCAAGGCCGTGAATAGTAGGGAGGCATGCGCAAGCAACCCCAAGTGACCTACAAATATGAGCCGCATCGGCTTCAAAATCATTATGCTTGATAGGCTTATTGTTCCTAACTGTCTTTCCTACTGTGGTCTGTCAGCTGATCCCGACAGCACAGATACCTCGTTCGTTGTCTAAGGACTGATCCACTTGGGATGAGTGTCACCACTGTGGTCTGTCGGCTGATCCCGGAAGCATGGACTTACCCATTCGTTGTCTGTAAGCTAATCCCTCCAGGACGAACGTTCCAAACCACAGAGTGGTCTGTTGGCTGATCCCAACGCACTCTACCTCATTCGTTGTCTGAGAGCTGATCCCCTCGGGACGAACTCCTTTCAAATTCCTACCACGTCATTTCCTACTGAATACGAATATTGTCAAAGCCCTTCTGATACCTAAAAGATAGTACCTCTATCCTTAGTTTAAACCTAAACCCAAAGCTCTGACAATTGGTGACCTCGACATGATTCAAGACAACCAACAGGAACAACCGCAGATCCAGTTGCAGCGATCAACTTTCCAGCACGCATACCGCCATTCTGGGAAGAAGATCCAACACTATGGTTCATCCAACTGGAAGCCGGATTCACTACCAACAGAAACCATGCAGAGGACAGGAGATTCCAACTCGTCACCAGCCATCTTCCATACACGATCGTAACGCAGGTGGCAGACTAGTAAGGCAACCCATAGATCAACCTTATACTACATTGAAGGAGACGTTGAACACTACTTTCAGCCAGAGTCAAGAAAGTTGTTCCTCCGCTTGTTGGACGAGACAAAGTTAGGAGACTTGAGATCTTCTCAACTCTTAAGCAAGATGCAAACCCTAGTGAGCAACACTTTGACCAACGAAGTCCTGAAACCAATCTGGCTCAAGGATCTTCCAACTCACACAAAAAAGGATTTTGGCAGCCACCTCAGAAGACGATTTTGAATGACTCACAGCAGTAGTTGACAAAATCCTTGAAGTCTCTGGAGACTTCCACACCACAGTCTCAGTGGGCTCCAGCACCTCGATTAATGATCTCATATGTGAAATACATACATCACATCGGGATCACTGATTGTCTTAACTGGTTCGGGTTTAGACTAAGGATAGAGGTACTATCGTTTAGGATCAGAAGGGCTTCTGAAATATGAGTATTCAGTAGGAAATGATGTGGTAGGAATTAGAAAGGAGTTTGTCCTGAGGCTATTCTCCGTCCGAGGCTCCTCATCCCGAACCAGCTCCAACAATGGAGTATTGTACTTCCGATATTGCCTGACGTATTTGGCAAAATGTACAATAAAATTATTTTATTGTTGCAGGGAACTTTTACAGCATTGTATGTCATTTTGTTTTCCGTTAAACATGATCTAAATTTAGTTTTGTTAACTAGTTTTAGTGTTATGAATGTTGATATATATTTACCATTGTTATTTATTTTGTTGTTTCACTTTTAGAAGCAATTGTTGCTCGCTGTTTTGTAAAGTAATAATATAATAAAAGTAATAAAAGAAATGATTATCCTAATGGTTTTTTCGTCTTCAACTCCAAAAATGATAGTTATTGGTCAGCATATGACAAAATTTATGATTTTTATGACAAAGTAACCTTTATTTACGATTTGCTGTCATAACAATACTTAATCATATATTGTGTTATGAATTTCAATACAGGGTAACTGCAGAAGAAAACGTGATATTGAAGATGGTGTGGAGAAAAGTAATTTAACAGAAGTGATAGACAATGAGATCGTTGAAAAAGAAACCTCAAACTTACTTCAAGATGAAGAAATAAATACAGATAATTTAACAATAACTGGAAATAAAACAACCGAGAATATGTTAACTGAAAATGATAATTATACAATAGACAGTGTGACATCAACTGAGAATACACAATCAATAACTGGCACTTTATTAACAACCGAAAACATAACGAATTTAATTGAGAATAATATACAAACAATCAATAACTGTACAATAATAAACGAAAATGTAACTTTATCTGAAAAAGGAACTCAAGTACTTGAAAACTTTACAATAGCAACAGAAAATATAACAAATAACATTAACAATGACAATTGCACAATAACATCAGAAAGTAAAACAATTTCAAAAACAAATACTACACAACCAATTGAAGAAATAACCAATAATTCACAAGCTCTTGCAACAGATGAAATCACAACAATAATTACACCAGCAATAAGAAAAGAAATACAAAACTCTGAAGATTACAAAGAGATTGACATAAACACTTCAGAAAACATTTTAAATGTTGACCAAAATTTAAAATCAACAGTAAATATAAATCACCAAACAAATTCAACGTCAGAAACTTTATTTTCAGAAAATGATTCAAGTTTTAATTATTCTCCATTAGAAATTAATGAAGATGGTGGTAATTTAACTTCGACAGTACTTGCCAATGTAAATAACACAAATAATGAAAATCAAACAATAAGCCTAGACACAAATCTGATTGAAAACAACTTGACATCAAAACAATACACAACAATAAATGAAACAGAACTAGAACAAAATTATAACATTTCAATTATTTATGATGGAAAAAATAGTGTTGTTTATCCCAACAATTTAACTTTGCATGAAGATATTAATGAAGATACGTTTAATTCACAATTAAATGATGATAATAATACTATCATAAATCAAAATATGTTAACACTAAGTGAAGATATTACTGTATCATCAATTAGTAATGAGAAAGAAAATACTATTACTACAAAAAACATTGGTGTGGAGAAACGTAATTTAACAGAAGTGATAGACAATGAGATCGTTGAAAAAGAAACCTCAAACTTACTTCAAGATGAAGAAATAAATACAGATAATTTAACAATAAATGGAAATAAAACAACCGACAATATATTAACTGAAAATGATAATTATACAATAGACAATGTGACATCAACTGAGAATACACAATCAATAACTGGCACTTTATTAACAACCGAAAACATAACGAATTTAATTGAGAATAATATACAAACAATCAATAACTGTACAATAATAAACGAAAATGTAACTTTATCTGAAAAAGGAACTCAAGTACTTGAAAACTTTACAATAGCAACAGAAAATATAACAAATAACATTAACAATGACAATTGCACAATAACATCAGAAAGTAAAACAATTTCAAAAACAAATACTACACAACCAATTGAAGAAATAACCAATAATTCACAAGCTCTTGCAACAGATGAAATCACAACAATAATTACACCAGCAATAAGAAAAGAAATACAAAACTCTGAAGATTACAAAGAGATTGACATAAACACTTCAGAAAACATTTTAAATGTTGACCAAAATTCAAAATCAACAGTAAATATAAATCACCAAACAAATTCAACGTCAGAAACTTTATTTTCAGAAAATGATTCAAGTTTTAATTATTCTCCATTAGAAATTAATGAAGATGGTGGTAATTTAACTTCGACAGTACTTGCCAATGTAAATAATACAAATAATGAAAATCAAACAATAAACCTAGACACAAATCTGATTGAAAACAACTTGACATCAAAACAATACACAACAATAAATGAAACAGAACTAGAACAAAATTATAACATTTCAATTATTTATGATGGAAAAAATAGTATTGTTTATCGCAACAATTTAACTTTTCATGAAGATATTAATGAAGATATGTTTAATTCACAATTAAATGATGATAATAATACTATCATAAATCAAAATATGTCAACACTAAGTGAAGATATTACTGTATCATCAATTAGCAATGAGAAAGAAAATACTATTACTACAAAAAACATTGAAAATAATTTAAACTTTACAAATTCATTTAACGTAAGGGACTTAAAAACAAGCAGTGAAATTTCAGGAATTGATTTGTTTTCAAACTTCACAAATGTTCTGAATGAAACTGGATTTAATTTAACAGAGTCTGAGAACGTGACTGTAATTTTTACAAACGGTGGAAATGAATCAAATATAAATGCTACACCAGACAAGGTTAATGATGAATTAACAGAAAGTGGAAGAGAAAAACGTGAGATTGTTATGAATTTAACATCGCCTAATCTCGGAAAAACTATTGAAACATATAAAGCAGAAGAACATTTAACCAATAAAACATTCTCTGTGGACAATGCAACATCTATTAAAACAGAAACAACCAACAAGTCGACACCAGTAAATGACACAGTACAGAGTTCAGCAGTTAAGGACACCAATGTAGCAATGACTACGGAAAAAGTTTGTTTAATACAAGGAGAAGCAGTAAGTATGAAAAACATTTATTAATACAAACATAGGTGTTGTACAGTGTAATCAAAAAGCCTCTGATCATTGCAGTACAGGAAACACAAAATTATTTTTAATAATAATTTCACGCAAGTATTACTTACTAGAAGTTATAGTTTGCCTACATATAGTTAGAATTAGAGATAATAGAGAGTATCATTGTCCCCTCCTAATCCTAGTGGTTAGTTACCAAGTAGCCATAATTAGCAAAGTAGTCAGGAAACAAGTAAGATGGCAGAGGATTCAGAAATGGCAGAAAACCATTTCTGTATATGACGCTAGCAGATCTGGAAGACTAACAATAATGACAGGAGAAAATGTTTGATATCTCGGAACGCATACTTCAAGTTAGAAGAAATCCATTACAAAATTATTCCAGCAGAATAGGTGTCACAAATGGCACAGCTCGTACGGATTAAAATAAAAGACTAAACCTCACACTCACAAAATTACATCGTGTATGAACTGAAACTTAGCGACAATACTAAGTGGAGTCCACTATAAGTGTTTTTATTTTACACTTTCTTAACCGTGATGTCGAGAACATTTTGGATGTGACATATTTCACACAAAAAAAAACATTATTTCATTTGTCAGAGCATGTCAACAGTCAAAACTAAAATACACAATTCTTTAGAGATCCATAAGTCACTGTTGCATGATAAAATGATTGACAGTGTAGGTACACAGTAAAGCCCATTTTTATTATAACACTAATAGTGTGACAATATTCTGTATCGCTTCATTGCACACCTGACTGAAAAATAAATTGTAAAAGCCAACTTTCAATGGGAAAACACTATGGCTCATGATGAAAACTTGGAAGATGAATTTGAAGACAATATCATTTCTAAAACTATTTGGGCTCCAATATCTTTCCTCGCCCAAATTTTTTTAATTTTTATTTTGAAAAACCTTGAAAAATCCTAAAACAATTGATGACTTGAAGATGACTACCACAGAATATATTTGGAATATGCTCCTTGGTATAATGAACACAATTTGGTATGATTAGAAATGTCTGGAAACGGATGAGGAACACTTTCAACATTATTTGTATCTACATGATCTTCATAAATTATTTATACTATTTTTGTGTTTTCTATGCTGTAATCATCATTTGCAGATGTATAAACCTGTATAAACCTGTTAACTTGTTTCTTAACAGCCTATTATTATTTGGATTATTTTTTTTAGAGCAAATTTCTTATTCTAGTGAAACTTCGGTACTTACGTATTAGCCGAAGGCCAACCTTATACAGTGCGTTGCGGCGGTTTTGGTTGTTTCAATGACTAAGCTAGATTGCTATTAACCTGGCTAAACCTCTCGTACATTTATTGAAGTTATTAATTTGTTTACTTTTTTTACCCTGACAGGTTTGGCCAGGTATATATATAACCACCTGACCAAACCTTTCGTAAGTTTACTGAAGTTAATAATTTGAAATTAGATCACGGATAAAATCTTTAATCACGGATATTATAGATTGAAATATCTGGTACTTAGGTATTAGCCTACTGCACAGCAATAAATCACTCGGGACACTGACCTAGACACACGCCGAGACAAGCAATGCGCGCAAAAGTATGACTGATCTGGTATTGTTATATTCGTAGCGAACTAAGGAAACTCCGACTGAAATATTTATTCTCTGTTTGAAGTAATTTGTTAATAATGGAAGTACAATTTTATTATACATTTTTCGGACATTTGCCATGATTTGTGTGATTTTCAACACACAAATGATGGCAAATGTCCGAAAAATGTATAATAAAATTGAAATACTTATGACAACCAAAATTGATCTGGTATCGTTATATTCTTAACGAACTAAGGAAACTCCGACTGAAATATTTATGACAACCAAAACAACCAAAACCACCGCAGCGCACTGTATAAGGGTGGCCTCCGGCTAATACGTAAGTACCAAAACTTCTTATCTGTTACCATCAATTCCTGTAGTTATAAAAATATAATAAACGGTACAAAAACATTGCAAAAACTTTCTCACTCAGTCATACCAAAACCAAATAAATACAAACCATAACTAATTGTCACCAAGTACTACACTATCAGTACGATAGTTTATCAATCAAAAAGTGAAAATGAACCTGGACACCATCTTGAACAAATATTTCTATTTATGTATTTAAATAGGGCCTAAACTTGCTTTACTTGTCCATTCGCAATGTAAAATCATATTTGGTTTAAATCCAGCTTTTAGTAATAGTTTTCACCTTTCACTTTTTACCAATGAATTCTTATAAATGCCCACCACACCACGAGAAACACCAGAAATACCACACTGCACGTAATATAAGAATTCTACAATACCCTACAGGCTCCTACACACACATTGTCATACAGAGAACATCTATCTCTCCCAATAAAGGATCCTTGTTATACTTTAAAAAAATTTAAAGTTTTTTGTAAAATAAATAAAAGGAAGAAATGAGACAGCCCCATCGGATCCCTGTCTCAGAGGCTATGCCCTGGTCTATCCCCTGTTTATTTCACCCATATTTTTTTATTATTTATTGTTATTCAACTTTTCGTCACTGTAAATTTTGTCATACATACTTTGTAATATTATGATCAGACTATGGCCATACAATTAGTATCTTTATCCATCGTTAAATAAATAAATAAACCAAATAATTATAGGTGTGGGAGATGAGACATAAGGTTAAGTCTTCTGGCAATAGTAGGTACCTGGAATTACATAGGATATAAAAAAACTATGCAGAAACATATACTGTAGGTATAGACATATATTGCATAAAGCCTTATGATTGAAAAGTATTGTAAATTAACTCTTTTATAAAATAAATTTATGAATCTAAATTAATATTATTTACACTACAGCCAGACAGTATGAAGAGTCAAATAATTGGGAGTCTACTGTAATTTCAATTAATAAATTGTGTAAAGAAGAAATTGGTAAAATTCATCCAAATCTATAACTTTTTCTATATAGTTCAAATAACCATTTTATTTTGTATTTTTACTTACTTCTGAATTCTTATTTTTCAGTGTACAAATAGCACACAGTGTTGTGAGAACTTTGAATGCACTATGTTTGATATTATCAAATGGAGGTATAAAGCAAAGTTTAAGTATTTAATATTAATATATTTTATATTTATATTACATAAGTTTATATTTATTTAAGCTTCATTAAAAATATCGTTCCAAAACTTACTTCAAACGTTTGAAATTTCCTTTGAAAGAAGATGTTTTGGTACTTTTAAACTTCATGCCATAGTTTCACTGTATAAGTTGTTCAAACATAAACAACATTTATAAAATAGTTGTAAATCTCTACAGTTCTATAATTTCAAGTCATTTTATATTTCAAGGACCTATTCGGTAACAGTTTTCACGTATCATTAGAAACGAGTTGCCAGCATCTATCATAAATATACCATGTGGATTCGAATAGGACAGCAATCTGGCACACCAAACTCACATCGGAACCAAAGCCAGTGTTGATGAGGGTATTAATAATTAACAACTACCTAATTTACTAACATTTAATAATATAACCTTAATAAATTGCTGTGTATTTCCACAAAAAATAACCTCACTAACTAGGCCTCACAAAGTGCATGTAAATCAGAGTGGAATTTACATTCAGCTAACAATCAACCACCAACAGCCCTCCATTGTATCATAGTATCAGTAGGCCCAGGGGTGGTTAATTAGCCAGTCATAACGAATTTTTGATAATAAATTTAAAAACTGAAATATAAGGGTCTGGTCAAACACAATATGTCATGTGTTGGTTGAAAGAACCAACACTGCATGGTTTTTAAATCACCTGGTTATGAATCAGAGAGTGTGCGTGCCTCCGGATTTTTCTAACCACTTGTTTAAAGAAGCAAAGTAAAGGTGGAAGGTTTCAAGATCTCTGACTACACCAGTAAAGCCACAAGATAGTATATATCTCGGATCGTCAC
Source organism: Aphrophora alni (assembly GCA_963513935.1). Classification (NCBI taxonomy): domain Eukaryota; kingdom Metazoa; phylum Arthropoda; class Insecta; order Hemiptera; family Aphrophoridae; genus Aphrophora; species Aphrophora alni. The sequence goes on along the minus strand of OY740772.1, from coordinate 103,646,316 downwards.
AGTCACCTCCTCCCTCCTACGATACAAATGATAAACCCTAGGACATCTCCCAGTGCAGAGTTTATAAGTAGGAGGGACACTGGGAGCTGAAATGGTAACCAAGTCACTAGCTAAATGGCTAGGCACCAGGCCTGAAAACTAGGACAACAAAACAATAAATAATATTGTATCTGGAACTCGGGGGAATCGATAACCTTGTATTTGTTCTGCTACCACCAGTTTTCCAATTCCTTGCCAACATGTTTAATTAAACATTAATTTTAATAAGTTTAATGTGAGTTTTAAATGTAATAAGTTTAGGAAAAGAAAACAATTACTTCAACAGCTCAATAACAACTGTAAAGACGATCACCCGGTTTGCACGAAAAATAAAAGACTACTGCGGATTTTTTTTTTGTTCTTTTTTTAAATGAACATATCGTGATGGCAGATGTCAATTCAAGGTTTATAAGATAGTTTTTTAATTATTAACTGATCGATATGAGGTTTCACTCATTAAATAAAGACAGTATTGACAAAAAATTAATATAGAAGGAAAATGGCAGGAGATTGTGATAGATTTGGGGTATTTTAACATATGACAGTATTCCCTACAAGTATCAATATATACAAAACTTTATTGATTAAAAGTATAATGCATTAATCAATACGTACTTAGTGTAAATTCTATGGGGGGGGGGACCATTGAAACACAGTTTTCTCAACAAAAAAATGTAGTGGAATTCTTGTTATTTTTCCACAAATTTACAACATTCAGATTTTAAAGACATATTATATGTTCCTATATAGCTTTTAAAATAATGGACATCGTAAAAAATGATAAACAAGAGTGGTTTATATATAAAAGTTGGTTGCACATATAAAAGTCATGAATACGATTTTTGTTAACTCAGGTCCCCTCAAACAAAATGTTTTAGTAAATATTTCATAATAATTTTTTTTTTGACTAATAAAAATGTTTTATCTCTGCAGAAAGTTAAAATATATATATATATATATATATATATATATATATATATATATACAGTAAACAGATACTTATAATTAAGTTAACTCATTGAAAAAAATAATATTACAATGAATACTCTGACCACGGAATTTTATCTTAATAGTGGTATTTATATGTATTTTGTTGTGTATTTATTTTGTTCCTTTTATGGTTTAAACATTGAATTTTCTAATTTTTTCTGTAATACAGCCTCGTCAATGCCTTAGCAGGCGAAACCATTGGTCGGCTAGACTAATAAAAAGTGAATATTATAAAATTTAAAATGGTGTTTTATTATCTTTAAACATGGAATTCCACCAAGAACCATCAGTCTCAACAGTAATGAAAACCACTACAGAATTTATATACATAATTATAGGCCTATGCAATAATATTTCAAGTGAAAAATATACGACCTAGACTGGGAATCGAACCCAAGACCTTTGGCTTTTTACGCACCAATGCTCTACCAACTGAGCTATCCTAGTCGCTTCTCAGCACAGGGCTGTTAGACTTCTCACTTGACTTTACTTTATTGCTGCAATCAATACTTGCTGGTTAAAACGTATTAGCGTTAAAACCAATAAATTAAAAATTAATAATTAAAAAATAATATGATTGAATATTGATAAAACTGTCTATCATAACTTTTACCAAAAATTAATTTTATTGTAGGAACCACCATAAAAACAGCTTTACGTTTAGTTTTGAATATATTGAGGTCGCGTAATACGAACACCGCTCTAGTCTGAACAACCTGCATTACTTTTTTACATATTTCTTTCTTTTTACTGAATTTCATAAATTGATTTGATTTTCTTAAATCAGTAAAACTATAGTACAATGTTAATACAGAAAACAAACATATACTACAGTATAATTATAAGTGTTGTACAGTATCATTTTTAAGGTCTGTAGATAAAACCAAAGATCCTTATAATTACATCCACGCACACACGTGTCTGTCTGTAAATCGCAACTCGTTTACACAGATGAGATGATAAATCCGATATCATTCAACTTTGCATTTATATTCTTTGTATTGTCATACATATAAAAAAAAAAAATACATTGGTAACAAAAAATGACCTTGCGATAGTTAAGGGACAAAAACTATCAAGTTATGTGTGGGGTATCAAATAAAACTAGAAGTTATTCTGATTATAAATAAGTAAGTTCATTTGACCAAAAAAATAATATGTTGGGGGTTAACCACACAATGAGAATTGTGTACCATGTAAATTTCAAAACCAGTTTTTGTGAGATGTGGGACAAACAATGCAATAGCCATCAAAGATGGATTGGATTTTAATTGATTTCTCTTAATTGGGGTCTGTAGGTAAAACCAAGGAACCTTATAATTTCACACACTTAAAAGACTTTGACTTAATAAAAATAACTGTCCTCATATGCCTAAGTCAGGTGGTTTTAGTACACATTTAAGCCTTTATTTTGTAAAATTTTGTTGTTTTTACATATATTAATGTAATTATGTTCTTTTGTAAATGTTCTTAATTACATTTGATCCAATAAATACATTTCTTGATGTATTTTGTTTGTTTTGTTAATGTTCTATTAATAATTCAAACAATTTGAAATTTTCGAAAAGCTCGAGCAAACAAATATATTTAGATTAATACAACCTCACTGTAATACTACAAACTTTCACATCAACATTGCAGAGTAAAAATTGGACGTATTCGACTGTTTACTGTACAACATCACAATAAATAATCTCAATATCTATATTACCTATTAATTTTATTGGTAATGAAATCAAATGTTATTTATTATCATTGATAAATTAAACCTGGTTTTACCGATAAATCATAAATTATTATGTTTTATTTGTAAAATAACTTGGAAAACAGTTATCCAGTATATCGGATCCTGGTCTTTTTTAGTACATACAATGTTGATTCAATGAATTTGATCATGATAAAAAGTGACCGTGTGGCCAATTTACAATTCTAAATACGATTCACATTCGTTAGCAAATAATAGTGAAAACTTAATGAACTAATCTAAAATCATCTTTTACAGCTCAAATTGTGATTTTAAACCAAGTGATCCACAAATGGCAACTCCACTATCAGATATAAGGATTCCGAAACAAATTATACCACGCCAAATATCGCCGTAACTTACTTGTTGTTATGTAAGTAATAATTAATTGATAGGACTAATAATAAATACATAATTTAATCAGTTTAGTAAATTAATAAAATAATAAATTTGTATACTAATAATCAAAACTTGTTAAAGAAATGTTCTACAGCTATTCTAGAAATAAGACCTGGGTAAATTGTTACATATTCTAATATAGAGAGTGTTTTGAAAGAGTTTGATAGATGTAAATGTGCGTCTCAGTCACTTTTCCCACTTAACATTCTTATCAGCTTCAAATTAACACTGATAATGTAATTAAATGACACATTTATACTTAGTATATTTCTAAATGCAATTAGTCAAATCTGATTAATCACAGGCTAAGTCTTATATAATAATAATATAATTTTACTTATTAAAGGAAAATTATTTTTTATTGAAGGGGAGATGTCACATGGCAGATATTTGAAATCGAAATGTACCCAACAAATCTCAAAAACTATAATTAAAAAAAGAAAAACATACAAAAACTATGACATTCCTAAAAAAAAGTACAAGTGAAATCAACCCATGGATCCACCCCCCCCCCCTTGTCTTTTCAATGTAATTTCACCAGATTTCTGTTGTGGACAAATAACATGTTATAGCAAGATGATGGATAATTGTGTATAATGTATATTCTTAGGTAGGATGAGGGAATCTTACAAACTCTTTATTTTGACTGAGGTCACAAAAATTACGTTTGGCACTAAAATAATTTTTAAAAACTTAAATTTTATAACTAAGTTGAAAACAGTCTTAAAAAGCCTAAATTTGTTTACAAACCATGTAAAGTCAAAATAATATATAAAGAGAAATTGTAATACAGAAAAACAGATCAGGACCAAAAACTATTGTTTTCTTTGGAATCAAACGGCAATCCTTTGTTTTAGTTTTAGTTTAAATCTAAGCTCACGTCTGTTTAACTAATCAGCTAAGTAATTAAAATTAATTAATATTTTTCTTTATTCTTCTAAATTTCTTAGAAGAAATGACAAAGACAAACTTTCTTAGTAAGAAAGTAAAAATACCAACTTTCTACTTAACCTAAAACTACTAATGAACTCATTTTTTAACATCCAGATCACTAATTGAATAGTATAAAGTACCTTACCGTCGAGTGACATATATAATTTAAGATACTTCATTCTAAAATTACCTACTACTTATTGTTTCAGTGTGCATCAACTTTCGAATGTTGTGATCCCTTAGCTTGCAACGAATTTGTGCTGTTAAAATGGAAGTAAGTATATGATATAAATTAATTATTACATTAGCAAAATTTACAGCACAACACATCCAAAATAATTTAAAGAAAACAAACATCATGACCTAACTTAATAATTAACAAACAATTCCAACCCCATTGTATGTAAAGAGGGAGGGATGATCGGTTTTATCTCAGCCTCAATGGACTTTTTATACCCTAACCTCCATACCATATGAGAAATAAACTGTATAAAAACAAGGCACAAATTGTTTCAATCAACCTTCCCCAAAACTAAGTAAAACACAACAAAAATTATTCGACACTAATAATGTCAGTTCAGTAGTTATTAGTCCAAAAAGTAAAAATGAAACAAAGACAGTGTTTTTGAAAAAATATTTACATATTAAAAATGACCATACCTCACTTAGCTTTTACCATAAGCGTGTCCGAAGTAATAAATTGTATTAGATTAAAATCAAGCTTTCATTTTTTCAATGATTCCTTACGTGTAATTTTTTTTTGTTTTACTTGCAGTTTTTCACAGAGATAAGATCATTAATTTCAATAAAATCTGAAAGAAATCTTTACACCCAATGATAGACTTTTGGTTTTTAACTGATGACATGAACTGGCATTTGTGGAAAAAAGTGACCAATACGTGACAAAGTAAAATCGAGGAAATAAACAAAGAATACAGTGGTCTCGTTCCAGATTAAAGCAGATCTGAAACAGAGATATCCATTTTCTGTTCAATTAACTCGACATATCTGCCTTCAAAAGCCTGAGGAGATGGATGCTTACTGTTTGACAGACCTCACAGAAGTCTGAATAGTCTGCACCAGAGTTAAAAACTCTGTGTCGAAGATACCCTTTGTGGTTCAAAGAAGGCTCCAGAGAGACATTCCTTTCATAGGTTAAGAACCAATACATTATCTGGGCACCAAAAATAATGATCCACTTTATTGTATAGAGTAACAAACTGTTTACTTCTTCCTAGCTTAAAAGTTTGATCAATGCTAATACTTTTTTGTTTCTTTTAAACCAAACACCTCTTACTCATCATCGCCTTATAAAAAACATAAAAAAGGACATAAAATAAAGACCCCTAGTCCTCGAATACTCAAACACCAGGGTCGAAAGAGAACAAGAGATACCTCATAGGAAAGATAAAAGAGAGAGATCCAATCCAAGATTACGTGTATATCCAGCAAGGATCCTTCAGGATTGCTATAGAAGTTAACACCTTTTATAAATCACCTCAATAAAAATTAGAGTTAAATCACTAAATGGTCAACAAAATATGACATTATTATATTTAAAAAAACTAAATGTTTCAATTTGAAAAGAATGAAATCAGAAGAAAGCAAGAGTTGGACAAGAGAGACCTAATGGAAAAGATGAAAGAAAGAAATCTAACATGAAAAAGGTCTATATCCAGTTAGGTCCTCAAGACTGCCCCTCACTATAGTAAACCCTGAGGGTTTCTAGGCTCAAATTAGGTAAAAACGCAGTGAATCTAACAACTAATCATGATGACAAGTTTACATTCAGGCCTTGATTCACTTAGTTTACTTCACAAAATTTTAATTACCACGAAATCCGGGTAAATGAAGTAGTTGCCGATCACATAACTTCTTGATTTATCTCAATCTCTTCTCTTTCATTTATATTATATATATTGTTACCTGAATAGTTAGTCGAATAATTACTTTTATTTCTTCTTGGGATTACACCTGTTTTAAACTCATTTGCCTATCTTCAGATCTACAATTATAATATATGTGATGTTTTTATAATTGTGAAACTGATGATGTGCGAATGAGTTACAAGCAGTTGTAATCCAAAAAGGGGGAAAAAACAATTAGTCAATGGACCATTCAGGTAACAATACATTTACTAATCTATAGGATATTTTGCTCAAATTAAAAATATTCCTTTAACTTTTACAAACTCTCTGATCTATTGATTTGTTATATCCTTACAGACTCTGTATAAAAGTTATGTAATGTTTTTAGCTTCCAGTTGATTAAAGCTAAATGATCCTAATGAAATATAAGTATTCTAAACTATTGTAGAATAAAATAAAGTTATATGTTTGTAATTAATGTGCCAAGTGTTATTTTGAGCTAATTTAAATTTGAATTATGATTCAATACTAAGTGAAACAATATGACCACAATGAAATTTACATCATTACTTATTTACGTTTTTAATTATTCTTTGCTATCGTCATTGTTGTCAAGCACAATAGTCGCCACAAAAATTAAGATAGAAACATGAAATTTGGTATAGGGAACTATATATATATATATATATATATATATATATATATATATATATATATATATATTGTGGTGATTAGTCACCATTCCCCCCCTCCCCTTCACTATCTGATAGATCCACGCGGGAGTAGATAAGCCAGAGTAGTGCATCAACCACCTGTGAGGGAAGACGTCTGCACAGCGTTAATCTTTGGTTTTTTATAGTGCCGGAATTATAATTATTCCTTGCTAAACCTAAAGTAATAGAACCGGTACAGCCCTAGGGTTTATATATCTGGGCGCATCACGTTTTTGGTTATCGTAATATTATTAGTCGAACTAATACACGGCCATGATAGGCCTTTGTATTAGACAGACATGTTGTGCCAATACAGTGTAGTTAATATTAATATTGGTTTTAGTGTAATTGGTTAGTTTTAGTAAATTAGTTTGTAGCAATAATCGTCAAAAATGGCTAGCCTACATTGAGATTCGCCCAGTGTACTTATATTGATTTTACCACTTGATCGGATGACCCGGCAATGCATTACAAAGTAGATCCGCATCCCCCAAAACACTATCATACCATTACTTTGCAATATATAGTGATATCATATACACTATTGATATCGATTTCAGAAAACTCAAATTGAAAATGTCAAAAGGGGCTATTTTAAACATTAAAAAAATAATAATTCATACCTCATGTGTTATTCAATTTATAACATACTAAATAAGATTTTTTAAATGCAGATTTCAATTATTCATTTAATGATACCAACCCCAAATCTCTACGATGATAAATAATAAAGTTTTGTCTAAAATATAATTTAGAAGAAAATGTGATATTAGTATAGTTACGCGATCCAGCAGGGCCGAGTCACAAACGTAAGTGCGTTTATAAATGTTCAGCTTTGAGACACTTGACACGAGCAAAGCAATTGGAGTCTTTTTAATACATACAAATCTAGGAGGCCCGTTAAGGGCCTTGCTAATGTCAAGAAAGTAATGACATAGAATTACGAGGATCATAAAACTTGCGTAACAACGGTTTTAAACTTACTCCACTGATTACCTCTTTGATTTATCAATATAACTTAATATTTCCCACAAAGCCTAAGAAACCAACTTTTGGTCATTATATTTACAGAATTTGCTTGCATTACCTTGTATGGTGGAGCTAGATATGCATCCATCAACTTGATTATAATTTTGTTTTTTCTTACAGACGAGTATGTCATACTGACTATGATATATCGTACTTCGAAGGCACTACAAGTGAAGATGACTTAATCCGTGAAGCATATTGACAGTCTTAAATTGTATTTTTAGTACATCATGTTATTGTGTAATGTGAGAGTCATACCGTATATTATTTAGTTCATATTTTTTTTTTTACAAGGGGATACCCAAAAATAACTGAAATTCAAATATAAAGATGTATGAAGTAGATGCACGATGCAACAAACATGTTAGTATGCAACACTATTCTGAATCAGTTCAACTAATTACGGTTGTTCTTTGGTGATAAGTTTATTATCTGTGAGTTTTTTTGTTTCAAGTGCCTGCAAACAAGTTTAGTGATTTTCATGGTGGCTGGATAATAAGCAGAAAAGAGGTTGAAGTTTCATTTTGTTATAAATAAAACAGCTACTGAAACTATTCAATGATTCAACATGCTTTAGGTAAAATAGAAATATACAAGCAGTATTTATATTTCAATCCAAATGAAGTCAGTTGAAGACCAACTAACATTTAGACAACACTTAACAACCTTGAATGACAACCTTTAAAAAAGTTCATCACACATTGTTATTATAATAATATATTAATCAGACCATAGGGGAGATGTAGTGGCTGGTTTGTCAGCAAATGATTATGTAAGATCTCAAAATAAAATATTTCCATAAAATTTCTGCCTTGTTTAACAAATGATTAAAACAATGTTTGAATATTTGTCAAAAAAAAAAAGTAGAATACAACGTTTAGTCATTTTTAACTTATTTTTCAAATTTTGTCAAACAATCAATTAATGGTTTTTTTTTATCCTCAGTCAGCAAACAAGACACAAATTTTACGAAAATGTGATTCATTTTAAAAACTTCACCAAGATGAAGACAAACCAGTCACTTCACAAATGCAATCAAAGATCCGATATTGAGCTTCATCAATGGATAGTGAACGTTTTTAAACTTTTTGTCCTTTGTAGGCCGAATCTTGGTTGACCTTACCCTGACATTTTATTCATTTGAAATGTGAAAATCATTAGTTCTCTTATTTTATTTAAAGCTGGTGGAAAGTATTGAAACAATTTCTGGATACAAATTCTTTGTTCTTTATTTTAAGCCACAACAAAGACCACCCTACTGACTACAGGTATTTGAAAAAAAATAAAAATTAATTTTTAAAAAAATGTACAAAATGAACCTATCTAAATGACATGACTTGACAGATTTACTGAAAATAGTGTTGACTAAGTAGCATGTAGAAATGCATCGCACAATCTCGTCCACTTCATGTGTCAAATTCACTTAAGTTATTTTTATATACCCCATCCATATACTATCATATTATTTTCCATATGTATAATTTATATAAATACACTAAAGTAGTTTTAGAACTATAATAAATAGAATAAGTTTTATAAGTTCAATAGTTCTTAAATAAATTTAAGTTAGTCATTTTAAAATTTGTGTCGTAAGATTTCAAATTACCTAATAAAAGTTCATGAAAATTAAAAATTATAATCAAATTATAGAGGTAATTGTTTACAAAGAAAATTACCGGTATTTTCTACGATTTTTTTTTTAATCATGTTCTATATACCTTATTTCTTAATAATAAAATAAGTTTTCAACAGGAAGATAACTTTTTCACGGAAAAAAAAAACACAATTTCAACTTTTCTAGGTTAAGATCCATTAAGTGAATTTTGCGTTAAAATAGGTTTGTACACGGATTTTTACCATACAAGATCAAGTAAGGGGGCTGTATATATAGCCATATAGTAATTTATATATATATATATATATATATATATATATATATTATATATATATATATATAATATATATATATATATATAGCAACCTTACCTGACCTACTCATAAATTGAATTTTAAAAAAAGAAGAAATTGTATGTTATTTCCCAAGCGGTAACTCATCCAAGTACTAACGGTGCTCAACATTGGTCGACTTCTGTGATCTATAAATGCATTGAATTCCATAGTTTTGAAATTGCGATTTTTCAGTGAAAAAGTTAGCTCCATATTGAAAACTTATCCAAAAATACCGGTTGTAACTTTCTTTGTAAACAATTACCAATTCAATAATTTATTGAGGACAAATAAAAGATAAATAGTACAAAAAAGACATCTGATTTTCGAATTATGTAAAAACCCACGTTTAATTCAATCTCAGTACCATAGAAAACATAATTACAATGAAAGAACCAAAAAGAAATTGATATAAACTATTCACTGATTAAAAGTTGTGGAAAAATCATAAACAATCATTAATGAAATACTCCAAAACACACCAACAAGACAATGTTTCAGGGACTAAATCATCATCAGTAATATTAATTAAATTTAACTCAAAAAAATTAAGTGATTTTTAGACCCTAATTTTTTCCGCTTTAAAAATCCCTTTCTACTATACAATACTACGTTAGCTATGCAATGCTAACAACCATTAACAAAACAACTGAAGATGATGACATAGACACAAAAACTTACTTGTTGGTGTGATTTCCTGTAAAAATTAAATTGTAATTAATTATTGATTTGATATTAACTGTTTTAAACACATTGATGTCTATGAAATGAGATGATTTACATCAAACAAATATTGTAAATAGGTTAACAACATAATTTAAAAGCTATTAATCTATATATTACTCTAGCCTCCAATTTGTAAAATAGAATGAGCTAATTCCAGTTAATGTAATAAATCACTTTTTATTTAATAGAAATGTGTTTTAACATGTTTTAACCTCTTCATTGTCTAATATTGAAACAGTGTTTTTAGTTTTAGGACATTTTAGTTTTAAACTATTACCATATTTTTATTTTACCAATATTTAGTTTTTATAAACAGATGTGTGGTTTCAGTGGTGGAGTAATATTAGACAACAAAATCCTATAAGTAATCAGTCCAGGACACTCCATTTTTTTCTTGTTGTTTAAATGTGAAAACTTTTCGGTCATTATTGCTTTAAACAAAGAAGAGAAGAAGAAAAGTGTATAAAATACCCTTAGTCGTCGAATCCTTTAATATCATCAGAGTCGGAAGAGGACAAAGTTGGTCAAAAGACACCTGATAAGAAAGATGAAAAAGAGGGATCTAACCCAAAACTATACAAAGAAAGGTGTAGATCCAACTAGGATCCTTGGGACTACCAGACATGTACTCACTATGCTCCTGAATGATCTTTTTTCTTGTTTAGGGGGATTTTTTTCTGTTTTATAGGTAGCTCATGAAATGTCTGTAACACATTTTTTATAATCATTTTAAGTTGCAAAATAAATTTTTATGTTTTTAAAAGTCTCGGGATCTAATGGACAGATTTTAATGAAACCCGTGCCATTCATTAAATTTATAAATTTAACACTACGTACATGCTTAGCACCTGTGAGGCACCCGAGGAGTATCTTCCTTAAAAAGCGACAATTTGAAGTGTTGGCTACTGGGTTTGATGTCAATTTACTAAACTTGACTTGAAGCAAGTTGTAATAACTGCATTTGAGTTAAATGAAATGAACTTGTAGTGAGAATCTGTAAAGAATACTACGGTCTGTATGGTAGTGAGAATCTGAAGAGGTCTCTTGGTGTCAAAAATCTGGGGAAGAACTACTTTGCAGACGAACTTCTGTTGGTATTTATATATTTTGCCCTGGGAACCATAAACCAAAGTATGAAAATTCATTGTAGACTATAGAATGACTAGGTTAACACAAGGCAAGCTTGTATTTGCAGGAGATTTGAAGACTTGGTTCACAAATAAATCATATCAGGGAAATGATAGTTTGATGTTGGAAAGGCTATGAGCCTATAAGAGCTGAGCTAGTGTTAGTGAGATATTGAGCATTTATCTCGCATAGGTGTCGGTGAATGTTGTGAGGTATATGGGCATGTGTAGTTTGAGTTAGCTCCACTAGAAATACTGTTCTAATGGAGCTTTACATGTACTTTTGCCCCATGGTGTTTGATGGGAGATGTTGGTTTGCTCAGGCAGGGTTGTAACTGCTCCACAAACTTTAGAGTGTGATCTATTGTGTGTTTGTGTGTAAAAAAAATCTAATGAATTTAGTTCATATGCAAGACATTATCATACCAAACTACAAGATTAAATAACAAATATAATAATATTTCTTCAATTGTCCAAAACAGATAGATTGATACAATCAATTACAAGTACCATTGTATCGAAAACATAACTTACCTCATTTGGGCCATTGCTGCAAGTAATAAGAAGTGATGTTTTCCATGAGACATTTTGACAATGTCCCTCACCTGTGTAATTATCCCCGCTGGCATAAGACAGAAGCACCAATTCATCTGTAAAAGGAACTATTGTCATTCAAAACTTTCAAATGATGCACATAAAATAGTTCCTACTTTTCAGTGTTACATTTCATTTTTGTTTTATACTTATATACATAAAGTTACAGTCACAACAACTTTTGTACAAACAATCAGTCTAGCGGTATGTCATACTTTTTATCAAGAGAAAGTTCAAAATCAAGCATCCCTGTCTCTGTTTCTCTTGCTATATTGGTTAAATGTCGAAAATCAAATTAAAACTAGTTCAATTAAACTCATCAAAAATTTCTTCAATTAAAAGAAGTAAAGTAGTAAAGTTTCTTCATCAACCTTACAAAGTAGTAAGGTTTAACTTTGTGTCAATACAGTACTTCATTAGGCAAAACTGCCATTTTCTACAATGCAGGTAATGCATCATTGTTTTATACAACCTATACTCAGAATAGAAATTCTAAAACGTTTTTAAAGTTAATAGTTATTATAATTAATTTTACTAAACAACTTGACATAATTTTCTATTAGCCATGTGCTCGTGAGCACTTTGTACAAATCTGTTTTATCCTGCATTCTCAAACCCTGCTTTGATGTAAAATAATTTAAAATTTTACTCTTAAATAATATTTCCTCAATTAAACTCTTCATAATGAAATAAAAAAAAAAGTTCTTTTCTTAAAATTATTCAAAATTAATTTTGTTCGCTGTTTATTGTTTTACACAGTTATAACAATGTGTAACTACTGGGCCAGTGACTACCAGGAGCTGACTTTGTACTCTCCTGTCATTCACACATACAAACTATTAATGTCGTGTTTGGCGTTATTTTACAAATTTTTATTCGAACTTTTCCAATATGTAAATGAAAATTTGAGTCTCTTAAAAAAGTTAAATGTCTGATATTAATGTTAAATTAAATGTTGCTACTGTAGTAGGTGACACATTACTGAAACACCTGTATACGGGTGTGAATGACAGCGGATTACTAGGATCAACCCCAAGTAATCGCCGGGGTTACTTACTCTATCTATACAGATAATAGCAATTTGTAATATAAAGGGAAAAAATAAATTCCTTTAGATTAATTTTACACATTTTGTAAATCATGTATTTGGGGTCTGCCTAATGATGGCTCTTTTTTTTTACTTTTCATAGTTTTTACTGGTCCATAAATCTGGGTACATAAAAAAAAAAAAAAAAAAAAAAAGAATCAACTTTCTTTCGAGTATTTCAAACTACAAAACCAATAGACGCGAACATTAGTGTAAACGTAATATATTTAAATTATGTTTAAATCTAATAATGCAAAAACATGTACGAATTCAGTATTATTATTAAACTGAATGGTGCAGCTAGCTATATTACGGCTTTCAGCCCTTAATTTTTTTAAATTCCTTTTTAGACATCCATATGTATCTTAACTACATATACCTCCATATGAACATTGCATTGACCATCTAATATAATTATTCATCAAATTTTCTTAATTTTTTTAAATTTTATCTTAAATAGAAAAATGAAATTTATTTTATTTTTTAAAAAAAGTTCTCATTAGATTTGTCATATTATTATTATTTTTTGTTCTTTTACAAAATCAGTATTTCTAAATTAATATTAGCTTAAATAAAACTACATGCTTCAATTCAAGATCTCAGACAACGAATTGAGAATGGTATTGAGAGTATTCGGCAAATGCCTGAAGTTTTCCAAAAAGTGCTGAAATCTATGAAGAGGCACTTAGATGCATGTGTGCTAAAGCAGAGCCATAACTTTGAACAATTCCTTTAGTTTGTTTATAAATAGCACTGCTATAATTTGTATAATACAGACAACTACCAAGAAATTGTTTTATCTTTATTGGGTACATTTAAAGGTGTTTTTATTTATATAATTACTTTTTTTATCGTAAATATATTACAGAACTTGATGTGTTTTATTGCATTAATTATACAATTCACTATTTAAAAATGACTATAACTGTGTTTACTGGTTTAAAAAATAACGCATTTGGTAATATCATGAAGCTAAGAAGCTTGTAATAAGGTAGAATAAGAACATTTGTTGTAGTCCACCAGCTATCCAGTAACGCATTACTAAATTAATATGTTACTGAAACCTATCACCGGAATGTAGTGACTCGTCAGTAATAGGTTACTGCAAAGTAACTCTATGTCCCATCTCTAGTGGGAATGAGTGCAGATACACTGTCCATCAAAGCGTCAGTGGTTAAAGTGTCATTCTGTGGGATATTCAAGATATGCAGGCCATCAACACTTGGGCTCAGTAAGAGCAAGAAAGAAGTTGAAAGAATACCTCAGGATTAAGGATGAATAAACTTTCACTTCTTGTCCTCTCTAAGCAAATTGGACCTGACCTTCTTTCATTAGGCAGGTATGACATAAGAAAGTGGTGGAGATAATCACAGGGCAAGGCAACCTGAAACAACACATAACCATGTTGGGCTTTTTCACTGGTGACACTATGCAGAAAATCTGGCCTATAAGAGGAAACTGCAGAGCACCTGATCTTTAAATGTCAACGTCAGGAAAAGACTGAGACCTTTAGGTCACTGATAAAATGACAAATAATTACTGAAAACAACCTTGTAAAAATATTTTAAGATTCATAGAGCTAATGGGCCTTCTAGAGGATAGGGGTAGGCTATACATCATCCTATCAGTATTTTATTTGGGTGTGCAATAAACCCTTGCGGCTGACGTGCTGAAGTATCAGCATGCACAAAAGAAGAAGAAGAACTCCATTATATCTATAGGCTACTATGCTAGATTGCCATTTTTCACCTTCCTCATGTTCTATATTTATCACCTGAAAATGAGAGTTGATTTATACTTTTGAAACATGCTGTATTAGTTCCTACGATGGAAAATCTTAAATTAAACTATCAATAATATGAACTATAATCATTATCCAATTATCTATATCATGGGTCAGCAACATGAGGCCCAGAGGTGCATTTGTTGTTTTCTTCTGTGATTTTTTCTTCTGAGCGATTCTGTGAGAAACCTGATAAGATGCCAACAAAGCCTTTGAAAGTACACTTTTAATGTTGGTAAAAGCATTTTTTTGTAGATTTAACACTATTAAGTTTTCGTTCAACAAACTCTCTAGGTTTTTTATGATATTTCCATGTTTAGTGTCAAGATGTCTTTTCAGTTTGATAGGTTTCATGCTGTCAGAGACCAAGACGGCTAGACATATTACACACTGGGGCCGTTCTTGTCCATTTATGGTTGTTTTTGTAAAACCTAGTGATAAATAACTGTCACCATACTTGCGCACTTTGGCTACACTTGGTCCACTTGGAGGAGTGCTTACACTTGCCGTGTCGCCGGGATCCTAATTTTGACCTTGACTGTCACTGACGCCAATACTCGTTCCTACCTTCACTGATGTGTCTCCACTTCCACCACTTGTTACAAGAAATCTTTTCATTTCGATAAGTTATTGATATCTACCCATCAACAAATAACATTAGTTTGTAAATATATACACTTGTACTCAACCAAAAACTTACGCAAAGTATCTATGAAAATAACCACAAACATGGAGAACTGCTACGAACTGAAAACGTCGAGCTGCGCTAACTGCAGTAGACGCGACACGTCATACTTCGCAGCATTGTGAAACCACAACAACCAGGCATGCTAGGTGTTAGCTACCGCGAGAGTCATCTCCCGCACTGTACTGAAAACATGTCGGTGTACACGCACATTATTTTACTGCCGATAAACTAAAAAAAAATAAAATGTTCGGCACTCTTACGACGTTGACTAAAAATTATACACTTGTAATTTTAAAAATAAAAAGTTTGCTTTATTTTTTGGAAGTAATTTAATTAATTTTTCAACCAAGCTTTGGGCCTCCCCCCCTAAGCCTTCATTGCGCACCCCTTGGGAGTCGTGCCCCTCTTAGGGGTCTCGCCTCACACTTTGAGAACCGCTGCTGTAGAGCATAACAATAACATCTATTACATATGATTCAAGATGACGACTAGTATACAACAAAATACAAGGTAAATGCTTAATTTTATTTCGGATGTGATACTTTTAGACATTGTAGATTTTTGTTTTAATATCTCAACATAATTCTATAGAAGATCTTATATACAACAGTTACCCTAATCAATTACCAAAATTAGGCAACTCAATACAGTCATACAGATCAATCCTATTGTATATTAACAACTAAGCCAATCATTTTCCTAATTAACTTACTAGATCCAGCAATATGGGTGTCATTTAAACGGCCAATTACGAAAATACTTTTTGGATCATCCTCCTTTGACTTAATAGCAGAGGCAAAAGGAAAATCTTTTGAAATATCACTACAGATAGAAATAGCATATCGGTACTTGAAATTTGTAGGCACTACTGAAAATCTGAAAAAAAACAGAAGTTTATTAAATAATTATTATTATTAACCTTAGGATTAACCTATGAGTTAGGACAGATATGTTGAGAAAGTTTTTTTATATCTCAACAGATATGTTGAGACAATGGTTATATTTCAGGTGTAGTTAACACAACTACTAAACCAATTAAATTTTGTGTCATTATACTAAACTCATGAAATTATATACTTCTTAATTGTTTCTATAACCATCCAAACAGCTAGAAGGAAAACAAAGAATTCCCAAACCACAAAACCTAAGACTTTGTTAACTAACAATCTACTTATGTTCATTAATAATAACCTGATTTACATTTCAATGACATACTCATCAAACTCAGAGGATTACAGCTAGATAAAGACTAAAAATAAACCTAAGCCTAAGTGATACATAGTCCGCCTATCCCATTCTTAATAGACCAATCACACAGAAGCAAGTCAAGCCTCAGGTACTGTCCGACGATATCAAGAATGAATGCAACATATGAGGGGTGAAGTGTACATGTGCAGCTCGCATTTAGACTACAAGACTAGTAAAGTCATTTTAACTATTACCATACTAATCGGTTAGAAAATATCAAGTTGAGATTTTCCTCAGCTGTGAGTGGTTAATAATATATAATAATAAATTATATAGTTATAAATAATTAGTATAAATAATAGTATAATAAATAATAATAGTTATTAATAATAAAAATAATCAACTGTCAATTTCGCAACCTAAAGCTACTGAAAGGGCTGCTAATTATACAAAAGTTTCAAAACATATCGTAACAAATATTAGAAAAGAAAGACAAAAGATCGACTCAAATCCTAGTACGAGTATGACTAACCCAGCTAAAAAAATAAAAAACCGAATGATCCAAAAAAGGTAATTGTTGATGATTTCGATAGGTCAGTGATTCGAAACACAACTAATGATTTTTAAGTTCTACACAAAAAAGTACCCAATTGTCTAAAACTTCTTTCACGCATCCGTCAAAAAATTATTTTTCCGTGGAAGCGGGACAGTCTTCTTTAAGTTTTAAAAGAAATGAGTTTCAGATGGAAAAAATGTCAGAACAAGAGGAAAATCCTAATTGAACGATTTTCTAATTACAGTCGGGTCACTTTCTGAAAGCGATTCAGATACTTTGTCCAACTCAACCAATTCAGATAACTTCCATTTAGCAACATTTTTTAATTTATAAAAAATCATCATAGAAAATTACAAGTAAGTAATAAGTTATTCTGTACAAGCATTTTAATGATTCAGAACATCTTCATTTAAATTATTAATATTAAATTAACATTAAATTTTCTAAATAAAGTTACACAGGCTTTTAATATTAGACTAAAAATATTTAATGCTAGACAAATTTTGATTCACTATAATATTTTCATTAGTTGTTATTGTTTTTATATAGGATTAATTATATTTTCCTCCCTTTTTATCATATTATCATTGACTATTGAAGAAGTATCAAAAAATAATAAAATATGTTTAAATAATATTTGTAAAGTGGTACTTAATATTATTAAATAATCTCATTCATAAATTGGCCATGTTTGTGTAAACCTTGTTTACAAAAAAGCATTCAAATTAGCAGTTAGTTGTAACTCATTTCGAAGTATTTATCATGTCAAACGATTGGAGATGTGGCCCAGCCAAGGAGCCCACCAAACCAAAATCATAATAATTATAAATTAGGATGTAATGTAAAGGGATTTTAAATAATAAAATATGAATTGGCACTTGCGATTTTGTTGAGCAGTGCAATATGACGTAGAAGAAGGGGGGAGAGACGAGGAGTGGAAGGCTTGAACTAGCGAGCCGACCGAGAGTCTGTTCCGAGAGCCGCGAGACTGAAGACCGCTACGGGACGAGGTCAGGTCAGTCCATTTTCGGCCACGTGCTAGTTAAATTAAACAGTATGCTTTTCGGCCACTATTAAGGCTTATCTTGCCGTTATGTCTTTTTTTATAAATCATAATTAATTCTGTAATCTTTTAATTCGGCAGTAAATAAAATATAATATTTAATTTCACTTGCGTTGCGTGCGTTCATTAGCGTCCTAACCCGACTCCTTGGCCCATCCTGACAAGATTCGGCTAAAGTGTACGCGGTCTCCAGCCAGCCGGAGCTTCCAGCTGGTCAAAAGAAGTGGAGACGGTCACAGAGTCAATGTTATTAATTAGAGTAGTAGTGAGATGTTTAGTATCAACTAAAATTCTCTGCATTCCTTGCAAGTTCATTCTTACCACAGCAGTACTGTAGTTACCTCAGTCAGTTGACCCGAGGATGTGGAAGAGTCTATGCTCTCTGGAACCTTATAGACTATTTCTACAACTAGGAAATCATATCAAACCTACAAATAAATTTATACATTCCAATATAATTTAGAAAATAAAACAAACAAATAAACTTTACAATGTTTATGTTCATGTTCAATTTGATACTATATTATTTGTTTATTTTATATCTTTAGACTTTTTAGTCTGAATCAGTTTAAATTGTAACTGTAACTCTCTCAGGATGATGACTAGGCCTATGTCATTGAAATGTATATTAGGGTAGTAAAAATAGAAAAACATAACTGGTTTGTTAATATAGTATTAGTTTTGTGGTTTAGGGATTCTTTGTTTTCCTTATTGTGAATAATGTCACAGTGCTCCTTGGAAATTTGATCTTTCAAACAGCTATAAGATTCATTTTTGTCTTTAAAACAGTGATACCTTTAAAACTTTAACAATATTATTATTTAGTAGAATAATAATAATAATAAAATTTGTAGTTTTTTTACTGTATCCAATTGTAATAAAACTTCAATTTTTTTCAGAACCTGCCATATGAGTAGATCACGTCTGACAAAAGTTTTTGCAAAATTGCTGACTACAATAAACAAAATAAATCAAACTTCTAATTTAATACAAGATGTATCGTCCATCATCATGATTTATACCACAAATGAAACGTATACTATCACCAATAGATATATCGCTTAAATATCTAGTACACAGACTTTTATGTGTGTATATATATATTTATAAATTTAGTTTTTCTGCTGTTTAAAGGCAAAAAACCTTTAGGTATACATCTCCATTAAAAAAAAAAAAAAAAAAAAAAGGAAAAATAAAGACCCCCCCCTCACCCACAATAATCTATTAACATCGGGGTCAGAAGAGAACAAGACGTGGACAAGAGAGACCTGATAGGAAAGATGAAAGAGTGGGATCTAACCCAAGACTACATGAAGAAAGGTGTATCTCCACCTAGATTTCCTCGGTTTTGCCAAACCTGTACTCACTAAGGTGAGCCCCTGAGGGATTATTTAGATAACAATAATACTGCACAAAGTTTTACCTATGCATGATTTATATATTCCCACATTTTTAGTATATGTCAGTTCAAAGATTTTAACAACCTAGGCTACACAACGAATATTTGGCATCTAGAACAAGTTAGGTTAGGTAATTTTACAACTAACTAGCAAACTTGTCTTAACACATTCGCTGCTATTCCTAAATATAATTAATTAAAATAACATGCTCAGAAGCTAAAATCATACTATAATAATACACAGCGGTATTATTTCGTGCCGGCCGTTTGGGGTGTGCAAAGCGCCTGGTACGATTTCATTCCAGCCGCACTGAACGTGTTAAATAAAAATATTCAATGTGTATAGTATCCTCAAGGTAGGAATGTGTCTGGAGTGGAGAGGAAAAGAGGGGCCCCTACACTTTGTTTGTTCCGGTTACTTTCAGCAGTACAACTCCCAATAAAAAAATACAGACCTCAAATGCTTCTGTGTAAACGCATATCCTACTTTTGTTTCTTTTATCGGTGTAAATAGGAATAAAACGTTTACAAAAGCCTGTCACGAAGTTGTAACTTTAGGAATTAAATGTACCTAAACAGTAACTTGTGTACCAAGTTTTCTTGTAATAGGTTGTATACCGTCAAATCAGACTACGGAAGCAAGTATAAGGGAGGACACGCCCCTTACACCAGACACAATCTTTGTCTGAGACTACTGTAGGTTAAATACCTCATACTGACAGTTCTAAAAATCTGTATAAATACCTAAACTAGGTATATATAAAACTCAATCCATGTACAGAACGATTGTTACATTAATAAGAAAGAAACCTAACCACAAATCGCCATTTACTATATATTCAGATGATTTCATCTAAGACCTTCCATACTTTTGTGTGTCTGTGTCTTGGGGCGGTAGGGATTTATCAATGCTGATAGTATATGTTTCATTTGCCTTTGTGATACAATATAATAATCAACTAATATAGAACCTACTATCAGATAGATGACAAAAAAAGTATAGCCTAAGCCTATAGAATTTTTGGTGATTGTTTACAAAGATAATTACCAGTATTTTTGGTGATTTTTTTTTATCATATTCTAAACACCTTAATTCTTAATAATAAAATAAGTTCTCCACACGGAGCTAAATTTTCACTGAAAAATCATATTTCAAAACTACAGAATTCTGTTAGTACTTGGATGATAGAATTAGTGGTACTTACGTATTAACGCCACCGCAGCAGAAGTTGCGCTAATGTGCATGCGCCAATAAAGAGCAAACTGGTTTAAGAGAAGCAGAATTCTATTTTTTTCAGCTTTGAGATTCATATACTTTCATTTTATGATTTGTCGCAAAAATTTTAGGCGTAGATTGGCGGCACTTCACTTTTAAAGCTCATGTTTATCCATGATCTAATTTCAAATTATTAACTTCAATAAACTTACGAAAGGTTTGGCCAGGTGATTATATATATATATATATATAAGGTTTGGCCAGGTGTTTATATATATAGCTACCTGGCCAAACCTGTCGTGATATATAATTATATCGCAAAGTAAGCAAATATTGGCGCATGCGCATTAGCAACTTCTGCTGCGTTGGCGTTAATACATAAGTACTGAATTAGTAATAGTAGATTAGTACTTGGATGGGTGATCACTTGAAAACCCAAGCACAATTTCTTATTTTTTTTCAAAGTTACGGGTAGGTCAGGTAATGTGGCTTTAGCAGAAAACAGAGCAATATTAAAATAGTGACCCTCTCCCAATCCCCAATCATCAAATAAGTTACTCCAACAGTGTCTGGTAAAGAAAAAAGACCTGATAGGAAAGATGATATCACACAATTGGCACACTCTTACTTATAAGTGCACCCCTGAGAACAATTTAAATAAAAGTGATCTAAAACCATCATAAGTGGTAAAGAGTTGAAGGCAACTGTAAGCAGATAAGCAAGGCGAAAGAAGTAGCCTACTATATATAACTAACATTAGCCTATAGGTATTGGAATATATTATTATAACTTATTCTTTCAAATGCTTATTATTTTATATTATTTATTGGGTATCTTGCTTTGCCAAGTTTCGGAATTATCAAAGATGCTATCCACACATACACTTTCATTCACTTATTTTAATACAAACACAATCTAAATATACATAATACAATGACATAGCAACATGTATACATAAAATGTGGTTTTACTAAGTGAATTAACAAAGAACAAATTAATAAAATGGACATTGATCATACTCCATACAATGGTTACATTTTATATTTTAGGGTTGTTTAAACTATAAAGGGTGAAACAATTGTCACTCCATACACAAACTCATACTATTCCAGATGGCAAGGCACTACATCCTAATATTAAATTCCATAGACATAATCATTCTATCTGCGACTCCATACAATTAAAACAAATCCTCAATATTCATAATATAAAACAAAATACTCTGTTAAACTAACCTAAAATATACTCACGTTTGGCCACTTAAAACAGATATGTTTTTTAAAAGTCCTTTTGTTTTAATTTCGTCATTTGGTTTGTGTAAGGTACATTCCTCAGATACTGAATATTGAATTAATATTGCGCTTGTTAATAACAGTCCTAATGAAAGATATACTCCCTGTACCGCCATTTTACAAACTGTCAAAAAAGATAAAATGAATACAAGGTTTTATTTATTATTACAGATGTTTCATATTGATATTTCATTCAAGTAGATTAGTAAGAGAGTGCAGCACTTCCAATTTCCAATTCGCTTCACTAACGAACGGTAATCGGTGTAAAACTTTTTAATGATTTAGAAACAATCGAAGTCACTCAGTTATCATTCTCATGTATATAATTGAATAACAAGTTTCATGTCTTATGTATAAAAACTATAATCAACTACACCGTTAGCTGTAAACAAAATTATTATTTTAGGCTAATAATCTAATTTAATTAAGATGTTTCCCGCTTATTAATATTGTACTTTGCTATTTTGCGAGGACAACATATAGATGACAGTAATCAAGGACATGTAATGATTTTCATATAAAAACTTAGTGTATTGCAATTTGTTGAGATTCCCTGCAAAATATAACTTTCATTCCTTGTATACGGTGAATTCTTTGGAAATCCAGATCATCTAAATATTGCTACATGGACACAACTGATCCACAGTTTGCGCATGCGTACATTCTTCATTTCTTGGATAAAAAATGACGTCTCTTAATAGATAATCACTACATAATTATATAAACGGCTTTGTCCTGACTGACTGACTGAATGACTGACAGAGAATCAACGTAGAGCAAAAACCAACAAAGATATTGATACCAAAATTTAAAGGCATATTTGTATGAGGTCATAGACGCTCACTAAGAAAGGATTTTGCGAAATTTTAATTTTAAAGAGTATTAAATACAAAAAGAAAAAAAAAGTCAATTTCATTCATTTAATTTTAAACGTCAACATACACGCGCCTAGCGGCAAAAAGATAAGACTCGAATCAAAACAAATTCTAAATCTAATACTTTCCGACCCAATTATAACTAATCCAGAAAATTGTCAATCTAAAACAAATCAAAACCTATATTAAATTTGCGCCTAAGAATTTGATTAATCCATAAAAAATAACAACACACAGTTAAAGACAAGAAAACTTAAATAATTTGTTTTTATCTAGACGTGAAAGGTCAACTTGGAAAATAACCGAATTGAAAATATAACTCCGATCTTTCGCCGATTATAAAAATACAGAAGACCTAGAGACAAAATGAGATATACAGAAATACGAAGTAGATATTTCTAAATATAAAACATCACCTGAGTTCATATAAATATTTAATAACAAAGACATAATCTGTGGAAATATGAACGAAAATCTGGAATTAAGATGGCGACCATTAGAAGCAAGACGTTAGTTATAAAATACACGCCCACAGAAGTTTGTGATTGGAGAAGAATATCGCGGGACTTTCTTCGCCGATATGAATAGAAATTGTATTATATAAATAATAACTTTTTTAAAACAGGTTATTGTACACAATGTTATTTTCTCGGGAATATTAATTAGGACAGAGATTTTGTATTGTTATAAATAAAAGAGGCAATTTTCAATTTATAAAATATATCATTTACCATATATAAATTGGCCTACTATTAAATTCTAATATGTCTTTTTTTTTAAATTAGATTGTAACATATTGTTTTCTAATTTTAAATATCTTAACGCAAGCTTTTATTGGTTTGTGTGTGTTGAAACATGTGTTGGTTCAATCTAGGCCTAACTTAAAAATATTATTTGTACTAGCTGGACATCCGAATCAACTGTTTCATCAGTTATTTTATTAAATTGGCTGCTATGGTAATGAATGCAAATAGGTAGGGCTACATTCAAGAAACATGTATTGGTTCATCTTTCTAGGCCTAACCTAAAATTATATTTAATTTATTTTACCTACCTTAATGGCAACATACACATATAATTTATGTTGTTGTGCACATCTTTGGCATAGTACGTTTCTATTGATATTTATAAATTTCATCTTTCAATAGTAATTTTTTAGTTTTTCATAATGTTGTTTATTTATTGATACTACAGCTGCTAGACGCTGGGTTTAATGCCCAACGATTCTTTACGATTTTCAAAATAAATTTACAAATAGCCTATGGAATATAAAAAATGTTTTTATCAAAATGAATCCTACTCTATGTTACTCTGGGATTGTGTAGTTTTTTTATTTAAAAAAATGTTTCAATTGGTTCAGTAGTTCCAGAGATTAACCCCATACATACAACAAAGAAATAAATTTTAAGTCTTTATAATATTAGTATGGATATAAATACAAAACCAATTGATATATTATATATATATTTATTATTATTAATATGACATAACAATAAGTAATAGATACAATTTTTAATTTTTTTTTGGAAATAAAATTTTCTTTAATATAGTTAGTTTTTATTTTATTTATGTCTTTTATTTATTTTCCATTTAACCAGATGAGCCACAGCAACGCGTGGCCGGGTACAGCTAGTTAATTGTATAAATTAACAATATGTTAACAATTGATATTTGTTGATTATTTCTTTAGTGAATACTTGTTACACTTTATGAATTACATATAACAATTATTTAGAGTGATGGCTCGAAGAAAGAAAATCCTATTCAAAAAATAATAAAAGATTGCACAAACTTTCTCACTTAATCACCCTCAAAACCAAATAAAAACTAAGTAAAACTAATCGTCACCAAAAATGTCGTAATAACTGACAGTTAGTGACAACTGCCAGTTAAAATTTTAAAATGAACTATGGATGCCATCTTTGAAAAAATTTACGTATTATGTACTTATATTCTTAACTTGCTTCCATTGTGTTAAACATGTCAATCGTATTTGATTAAATTCCAACTTTTCCTTGTCAGCAGTCTAGGATAATTTTTTTTTTTTAAACCAATTATTTTGAACCATATTACTTTATTACTTGAGTCTTAACAACTTGTGTTTAGTAAATGTGATCTTCATATTTCAATCAAATTTGATCAAAATCGATGAAGCTGAATTTGAGATATTGCGTATTTTGTAACAGCATCAAGGCCAATTTTTTGTTTTAATACTGATAACTCAAGAACTGATTATTTTAGAAAGATGTCAAACAATATGTTTTGCTAAGGTCCTTAGATGCTACATTTGAGCATTTGATGAAAATCATTGGAGCCGATTTAAAATAAAATTGTATATATTTTTGGCAGCTACTCTTAAATTTTGAATTTTAAAACATTTTTGCATTGAAGTTCCGTGATGTGGTCAAAATATACCAACATATTAAAATTGGTTCATGCATTTGAGCTGTAGAGAGCTGCACAAATGACCAAAATCCACTTTTTTGGACTCAAGGGACTTAAAAAAGGATATTTCTGCAAAAAACTCGACATTGATTTTTAACTCATCAAATAACCTTCTCAGCTCTTTAAAAAATAATGAAGTAAAAAACATAAATTATAAAGCCTAGCTCTCGAATACTGTAATAGCTGGAAAATAACAAGAGTTGGTCTAAAGATAGAGAAGGAATTTACTCCAAAACTACTTGAAAATAATAGTGAGCCTCTGAGGCTTAACTGGTATTTTTTCTTACTCCATTTATAACAACTGTTTTCAATGTTAAAACTGGTATTTTTCTTATTCCATTTGTAACAGCTGTTTTCAATGTTTAGTCTTTAATGAAATTTGAAATTATCATTACAACATTTTCACAGATATTCAGTACCTGTCTATATTATTAGTTGGTTACCTAGTGTTTTTCTTGATGAATATATATGTTATTACATTATTACATTTTCATTTGTGGAATTACTCTAAAAGTCTAGGTTCTTTGATATTTTGGCAATGTTTAGAGTCAAAGAAAACCCTGTCTTAATATCCTGCATTTTTAATGACTTTTTCTTCTTTAGATATTAATAAGAATTTCTTGGGTATGAAATAACATTTTTAATTCTTGTAAACAAAGTTATAAATCCAGGATTGTAATTGTATCTTATGTTGTTCATTTCATGCTATATATATTTACATGATAGACTTATTGTCATACATATGTACCATAATTTAAAAAATGGCTACCGCATAAAATGAATTAATATTTTTTACTTGGTATAAATTTTAAGTTATTAAGTTCAACATGTCTTGTCTACAAATTTATAATAACATTATAATCAGTTACTGCTACAATTTCAATATTAATTAAAAATAGATGACAAAAGAAACATTTCAAATATTATTATTATCAACAGACACATTATTTTCTGTCTCTGTTATCTTAAACCAGTTTCGGGAAGATTGTTTAGATAATAATAGGAAGTTTTTTTTCCTACAGTGTGAACTGTACAGTGAAAATTCCACGAGTGATGGAATGATAAATAAATGGGTTATACAGTTCAATGATGCACACGAGAATATGCATGATGTAACATGAAGTGGATAACCATCATTTATTGATTTGGTGCGTGTAATATGAATTTTCTTCAAATTATTAGACGTCCATGAAATAGCGTTTATACTTTTGCAAGTTTTTCTTACGCTGAATGTTGAAGCACTCTCTGAGCAAGATGGCAGTGCTTTATCATGAGCAAGATGGCATGCTTTATCATATGCTATAATGAAAATATTAATGACTTTTAGAGCTACATTATCACTGGGTACATCACAAGACTCCACAGTCAAAGCATCAGTCTATGAAATGGATCTATCACTAATAAAGGAAATCTTTTAAAAGATAATGTCACTTACTTGCAAGATCATGTGCACACATTTTTGAGAAAGGAGCTTTATTTGTTGAATTTTTCCCTTGAACGGAATAAATGCTGCCTCCTATTGTGAGATCTTGAAGAAACTGTATATTGTTCATAAAAATGCAGAACTGTGCACACCTGAAACAGGACCAATTTGTGGACCTAATGTGAACTGACCATCAACCGCAAAACATTTGAGAGTACATTTATTTTCAAATACCACACAATATTTGAAGGAATAAAAATATAATATATATGGTACTAATTTTGTTGCCTGATTTGTAATCAAAGTTTTTTACATAAAAAAGTGAAAAAAAAAAAAAAAACAGAAAGTCGGTAAAATCAACTTTTATCACGTAAACTATTTTGGATATTATTTTTAATAAATATTGAACGTTTTCCAATGATTAGAATGTGTTGGAAAACAAATATTTTAATTCTTTTATGAATTTTCAGTTTATTTTTTATAAAATGCTGATTACAATAGGATGATTCAAATTTTTTGAAAATACTATTTCATCAACTGAAAAAGTGATAAAATATAATAATAATATAATAAAGCGATTATATAATATAATGGTTTTAAAGTAGACTGAAATTATTTTAAAGTAACCTACAGTACACCTATAAATTAATATAAGAAGAAAATTGTATTAATTATATTTCTGTATCCTTTTTTTCATTGAAAAAATTGAAATAAACTTTGTTTTTGAAAGAATTAAAACTAATATTTGTTTACTATTTAAATTGCAAGTTATATAATAGAAAGGAAACTTCTTATAACAGGATAGTTCAGTAGCATTTTACCCTCTTTGTTTGTTATTGACATGGAGGTATCTCTGAATAGTATGAAATATAAAGAACAATATATTGTATTGTCTCTTGTTGCATTCAAACATATTTTGATATTTGAGCTGTAAAAATACTACAATTAAGAAAAAATAACAAAAATCAAAGTAAACATTGAATACATTTTGTTTTTCCTTCTTGTCGTTTAAGACAAAAACATATTGTCATTATCTATCGCCTTATAAAAAAAATAATATATAACTCTCAAATACTATAATACCTTCAAAGCCGGAAGAAAACAAGAGTTGGTCAAGATAGGGAAGATGAAAGAGAGAGATCTAAAAATAAGACCACATGAAAAAAATGTAAATCTAGCTGGGGTCCTCAGGATTGCTATGTCTCCATACTCAACTATAAATAAACCCCTTGAGGGTAATATTGTATAAAATGAAGAGTGTTCCTAGAACAAAAAAACAGCAAGATTTCTCTAACAATTGTTAGCACCATTATAAAAATCAAAATCATATTTCTGAATGCAATATTTAGCTACTGTTTGGATACTCATATTATGAAGGTGAATGGCGATACCACAGAAGAGGATAAGGACAATCTGCATTGTACTGTTAAGAAGTTGTAGCTGCTTATACATTCCAGATAACTATAGTAGTTGAACATTCTGTGTAAAAGAATACATCAATAACCATTACCATCAATAATTTTCCTTTCCCCACCCCCCTTTAAATATTATTAATGAACTTGTACACAATATAAATTACTGTATATATGTTTAGTCCACTAGATTCTTTAACTAACATGTAAATTGAGAGTAGAACAGAGACAATTGGAAAGAAAATTCTATTTATGTTAAAGACTGTAGGTACTTGATGGTGGTATTCCATTTTAAATAAATTAAAACAATATTTTTTTTAGTATAAACCATAATATTTTAATTGAAACTTGCCGACCATGGTTTCGCTAGTTAAAGCATTGTCAAGGTATTTTACAAGAATGAAACAAAAAGGTTCAGTACACAATGTAACAACACAGTATAACAATAGCTGGGTATTTCCCTTGTAACCTAAATGAGAAAGGGAGGAAGGGAGTTGAGAGGAGGGTCAATGATTTGACCTGGTTAATGGTTTTAAAAGTGGGAAATTACTTAATTCTTATTGTTCATTTAAAACTAACACATTCTTATTTTTAACTAATCTATTGATTTCTAAATTTTCCAGAAGGTTTAATTTTTTAGATTTATTAGCTATGTGTAAAATATCAAAATTTATATTAGCATGAAAATCCTAAACATTGTGTTTTTAAATGATTAGTTAAAAATAAAAATGTGTTAGTTTTAAATGAACAATTTTAGAATTAAGTAATTCCCCACTTCTAAAACCATTAACCAGGTCAAGTCATTGACCCTCCTCTCCACTCCCCACCTCTCCCTTTCTCATTTAGGATACAAAGGAAATACCCAGCTATTGTTATATTCTGTACTGAACGTTTTGTTTCATTCTTGTAAAATACCTTGACAATGCTGTAACTAGCGAAACCATTGTCGGCAAGTTTCAATTAAAATATTGTGGTTTATACTAAAATTTGTTGTTTTAATTTATTTTTAAAGAAAATTCTATTAACATAAATAGAAATTATCTGTTTTTACAAACACTGAAGCATATCTTTTAATGTAAATTATAGATTATTTAGGAACACAAGAGAAATAGAAGAAAACGTATTATTGACAACAGTTTGTAGTAAGTATAAATGTTTTGCAAAACAAACGAAAGAAAGAACTATTTACTCAAAAGACTTTTTAACTTTTTTTTTTTTTAGTTTTAAGGTGAAAACCCATTTCAGTCATTATCACCTTCAAAATTTGGCAAGAAGATGCTTTACCTTAAAATATTAGAAATAAAACATTAAAACCAATAATACAAAAACTAGATAACAAACAAAATAATCAACAACATAATAAATTACAAGGCTGTAAAATGGCCCTGCAACAAGTTAACAATTACAATCTATGATAAATTATAATTAACAACAATTAAAACTAATATTATATGACTGTAAAAGGGCCCTGCAACGAGTTATGAAAGATAGAAATTTAATAAAATATAATTTAATTATACAACACAAAATATTACACAGCTGTAAAAAGGCTCTGCATTAATCTAATCGAAAATTTACTTTTAAATTTCATCAAAAATTTTCAGACAATGCAAAAAGAACAATATCCTATCAAGGTTCTGAGCATTATCCCCCAACATCACCGGAATGGAATTTTGTAGGGAAAAGTTCGTTGCACACCTCTTAACATAACACATTCAATGAGAATATGCTTAATTGACAACACAGCTTATGGCGGATTCCCCTGTTCTATCAGAAAGCCATGAGTGATCATGGAATGATCGATACAAAGACCACTTGTTTACACGAGTGGATAACCACCACTTCCTGTCTACGACTCGCATGTATGGGTGAATTACACGGAGAGACAGTATCTTTTACTTCTTTCAGCTTATTGGACTCTCTTCTTCCCATTTCTTATCAAAATAATTTTAATTCTCGACACAAAGTCAGATACCATAACACGATGTGTGACCGATATCTGACCTGTAGCTTCCTTTATCACTTCGTCTGATTTTATGTTTCCCGAAGTTCCGCATGACCACATACCCAACAAAATGATACTCTGACGCCCTGTAGCCAAAGTCTGTATATGGAACACAAGATATCTTCAACCAAGGGACCCTCAGAATACATATTCCGGACAGACCCTAAAGCACTTTTGAAATCGGAACCCAAAAGATAGTGACAGCAACCAGATAGAACAGTATTAAGGCCTTTCAAAATAGCAAAGAGTTTGGCAGAAAATACACTATAAGCTGAGGGTAATCCATACATATACATCTGACCGGATGAGTAATATGCGCAACTGACTTTACTATGCAGTTTAGAACCATCTTTGAATATAATTATTTTACTAGATGGGTATTCATCAATTATATAGTGAAACTCCTGACGATATACTATATCAGGATTGTTGTGCTTGATGAACTTGAACAGTGAAAAATCAAAAGTTGGCATTTGAATGAGCCATGGCAGAATAAAACATGGAGTACTCTTATTCGTTGGAGGTAGTACAAGGCCCAAATTGTCAAGGATTCTAATTGTTCTAATGCCAAAAAGGGCAGTACAATTCTGATGACATTTATATCGTTCCGCTGAGGGATTTTTAAATACTATGTCGTAAGCCGGATGATATGGTTTCGAGCATAGACTACATATATATATATATATATTATATATTTATAAATAATATATGTATTTATTTATTTATATAGATGATTTAGGTACTTCATATACC
This sequence comes from Aphrophora alni, assembly GCA_963513935.1. Lineage (NCBI taxonomy): Eukaryota > Metazoa > Arthropoda > Insecta > Hemiptera > Aphrophoridae > Aphrophora > Aphrophora alni. The sequence continues at coordinate 103,615,022 of OY740772.1, read as the reverse complement.
TGATTCCCTACATCCAAATTTCTTATTTTAAATTCATTACAGACAGACTCTTTGGACAATGCCGATAGCTGTCTCTTTTCGCTTCCCGGGTTGACAATTTTATTGGTAGAGGCGATAAAAAGGTTAACCAGGGTGTCATGTTAAGCGGTTATAGATAAGACTCTGGACTCTGGGAACAGGTATACCCTAGGATCACTTTAGATTATTTCCAAATCCCAGAACTCTGGGGCCCAGTGTATCCCCTTCAACCAGATTAGATGGGCATTAGTCCAGATCCCCAACTGGAGAGGGAGGATCTGACACCTCCCTCATCGTAAACACTTCCTGACCAAGGAATATTGAACAGAAACCGCGCATACATCTTCGGCAGAGCAAGCTCACCAGATTCAAAGGTTGTCACGCTTTGGTCTGGTAAACACTCCCAGATGCGCTACAGCTCTGCATGGTTAAAAAAACTAATCCCTTGTATAAATGTAGAGTGTTTATGTATTCTCAGTGAATCGTGTAGTATAACAGCCTCTACGAATTGTAAAATATATATGAATGTTGTTTGTGTATGAATATTCGGAGATGTTTTATTGTACCACCCCTGTATAGCTTGGGTTCCATGAGGCATGCTAAACCCCTCTCAATAGGTGCAAATAGTCTGCACCCCCGGCGATAATACCCTAAGTAAAGGTGAATGTAAAAAATAGGTGAACTGTGTGTATGTCTATGTAGATGATAGTTTACAAGTTGTTGTGAGTGTTTAACAGGGGATGTCAACCCCCTGTTATTAGGTGCAGCTAGTCTGCACCCCCCCCCCTGCGGGGAAGACTTTTAAACTGTGTTGATTTTTTCGCACCACCAGAGAGCGACAGTCTAGTGAGTGAGGAAGTGAATTCAGCACCATTGAACTTTCATTTTCTATGAAAAACAGGTAGCTTTCAGCTTGAAGAGCAGAAAAAAAGCATATGAATCTTGATGTGCTACAGAAGTGCTTTGATTGGCCAAACTTAATTAACAATTAAATTGTGGGAGGCTATGTTACAGAGGACCAGAACCTTTTAACCCGAAGTTGATGACAAACCTTCAGGCAATACACTCTGTTAATATTGTGAACAATATCGTACACGTGTTAAAGAAAGCAGTTTAGATCATTTTAATTTTCTTACCGCAACCTGCTGCACTTTTTTAACCTCAGATATATTGAATGTCTCCACTGTAATTTACACTTGTTGATGATTGCCTACTACAACAACAGTTACTCTACACTGACTTGTAGCCATGTTTGAAAGGTTATACTACTACTTAATTTATGTGATGCTCATGTCATCATTGCTGAATCTTTCGACTTAAATATTCCAAAGTTTGTTGCAATAATAATACTCAAATCATTCTATTAAATTGGAAAATTCCAAAATGAAAATTTGACAAGCGCTTAGTATACTCCTTTATGCATCACCAATGACACACACACACTGCCAGTGGGTAAACAAAAATTAAAGTCTGTGCATAAAGATTTTTCTTGTTGTGAACATCTTTACTTTATGCTAGTTAGAAGAATGAAGATGGGGAGTAGGTAACATACAGAAAAACACAACACCATCAATTGGGTTTGAAGCTGGGCAATCTTTGACAATATTATAAGCACACACTTTGCCAACTGAGCTAAGCCATATACCCTCCATCTCCTAACTGGAAGTCACCTACTGAGCTTCATTTGTTTTTAGTGAAAACATTCGGGTCAGATATTTTTGTTAACACTCTTTGTACAATGAAGGGTTAATGGTTGACTAAATAGTTTTCTCAAGGTCATAAAAAGATCAGGAAAACTGATTTTTTCCATTGGATTAAAGTTACATTAAAAATGTGAGAACTTATCCATGGTTTTATACTGCTAATAATATAAATAATATGGGATTAAAAATCAAATAAACAAAACAAAACCAAAACAGGCAGAAGAAAACTTAGATTACATTATTTATTAACATTTTGGAAAGGGTAAAATAAATAACCCTCTTTACACCAAATACATAGAATTAACATTACAAATATATTGTAGTAAGCGAATGTATTATTTATTTATAATCTATTACAATAAAGATTTTAACTAAGAAAAAATGAAATAACAACATAAATTACAATTATAATAATAAAAAGCATCATCACTCTAGTGTCCATCTTTGTATATATATATGTATATTTTAAAAATTATTATTAATTGTATTACTTTGTATAATTACATTATAAATTGTCAAACTTTAGCAAAATGTTGTCTAACCACCTTCAAACTTATAATTAAATATCTTATTGTACGAGTGTAGATGAAAAGACTGGGAGACAAATATAATGGAGGTAATAATTTACAATAGGTATTACCAAGTAGGAATTTTACTTTATATCGTCAATTTTCTAAAATTCGAGAATGGTTTTATTTTTGTATCTAATCAGTACAATATATGCTGATTTGTCTATGTAATACATCTATATTTATATAAATGTAATAAATAAACGAACATTATTTCCAATCTAAATATTAAAAAACAAACTTATTTTCTAATTTAAATAAAAGTATATTAGGATAGGAATTGGAGATTCCACTCCAATGTACTTGTAATGTGTAGTTAATATCAGTTCCAAACTTACAGTTACAACCTCTCAATTTTATTTCATTTTAAACAGTTTCAATTTACAACTATAAACTAAATAGAAAACATACTGTCTTTAATATTATGTTTCTCTCACAATGAGATAGTTGATATTGTTTTAATGATCGTCTTAATTTGATGAATGATAATCAATAATTGGATAAAAATATTCAAATAATATTGAACACCTTAATTTTTTTTTTTTGTGTGTGTGTGTAATCCTCTTTTTTATTTAAAGTAATAATTATAAAAAGTTGAAATAAATATATTTAACAAAAACCTGAAACAAATTGTATGCCACAGGAACAAATTTTATCGGTCGTAACAATATATTTAAATGTATTGTGTACAAGTACCACTCAACTAAGACTATGGAACTATAGTTTCAACAAAATTGCAGTTCCACTGGAACCATTCCAAACTTGCAGCTATGAAACAAATAACTTTTTTTTTTTTCTTTTTTTTTTTCTTCAATCTCCATTAACACACATTTCAAGTAAACAAACCAAAAGAGTAAAAATGTCAAAATAAACATGTTAAATTCAATTAATTAAAATTTAATATAAGCATGTTTTTAACTGGTCATTTTGTAATACAAATAATATGATGTTTAGCTCAAAAATAAAGCATGTGTTGAATAAAAGAAAATAGCCTACATCAAAAGTGTTGTATCTAAGGCACAGGTAGACTATTTGTAGAAAAATTTACTTAGATTTGTTTTTACAGATATAAAGATTTTATAAAGTATATAATTAGTATACTTTGAAATTTCGTTGTTAATCAGAAAGCAGTTTTCCCCCTTCCATGAAAATGAGTAAAAATAATTATTTTTTACTCAAGATTACAGTTTGATATTTACCAACTTTTTCAATAAAAAATATACCTACAAAAAATTAAAATGATAAAATTCTCCTGACTTTAATAAAATGAGAGACTGAGAATTTAGAAGAATAAAAAGGCTAGATAAATTTCAGTTTAAATTTTTTGTATAAAAAAAAAATCCACAAAAAATGTTTCAATTGACGTCAAATTACTGAACTAATTTTCATCTGATCTACTTGTAATGTAATGTTTTGCTTGAATATGGTTCATGCAATGAAGAGAACACAGTAATGGACAGGAACCACATGCAGCTGTGCCAAGATTGGATGAGGTTTGTCAGAAAGAAAGTGTGTGTAAATTTTATTGGGTTGCCAGAGTTCTGATGAATTCAAACCCAAAGTCACTGTAGGAAACAACTTGTACACTACAAAATCACATTTAAAATGGTTTGTTCTTAACAATTTCACTATTGAGTTTTCACCATTTTTGTTTCAGCTCATGATTTTTCAACCCCTTGGAATGTATAAAATCTGTGTTCGTGATTAATTTTGGTAACATATTAAAGCACTGATCATTTGTCACACACGTGGCTATGAAGATGATCTTATCCAGGCCGTCTCAATAATCGGATATCGTCAACAGATATCGTTTGTGTATAATTTGATACTCTAATTACAACAATGTTTACATTGAAGAAATTAATGTATGTAATTAAATAAACTACAAAATTATGTTCAGATGAAGTACAAGACCTTGAGCAATGGTCAGCTGAGGAATGGCAGCTTGAAAGACAGGAAATATATTAAACCAATATGGCAGGCAAGGAGTTAACCCTTCCTTATTTTGTATTCAAGCAAATTGTTGTCAAGGGAGTATTTTTTAAATATTTTTTTGTAAGAATTAAATTGGGAGGAGGAAATTTTTTAAAGCATTAAATTATACTCGTTAAATGTATTAACACATAAAATTTATAAATAACTAAAGATGTTATAATTCATCCAGTTACCTGATCGAGTTTAAGTTTAATATAAACATGAAATATATTTAATCAATAATCACACTTGAATTTCCAATTTAAGGAAGAACGCCAAAAAGAAGACATTACAAAGACTATGTAGTTACCTTCAATTGTTACTGGTGCACAAACCGTTAACCCAAGAGAAGCTCAACCAAGAGTCATGCAAATAGCAACAGTGCAACAATGTAGTGGGACTTTCAAGACCAGTGATATTATCACATATGAACATTTAACTAGTTTTCAGTTAATGACATTACACTTAGCGAGTTGAATTTATTCCATTTAGAAATGGCATTGGTATACACAGTGTTCAGAAAATGCCATGTCAAACTTTAATTGGTGGTTATATAGTGAAATAAAGAAAAAAGTTCCTATAAACATATGTTCGGAAACACTTCCTTCTCCATCTGTCACCCAATTTGTATTTTGTGAAAAATTATTATAACTTTTTAAAATATTAATATTTCTAGTTGAACTTTGATATACATATTTTTCATGCTACATTTTTATCAATATATCAAGAATCAAACTTTATCTTATAAATTGTCAATATCGTGACTGTTAGAAATGTTTAATATTAAATATTTCTAACCATTAACTTTTAAAAAAATAAACAGCCGCTATTTAAAAAATTTACGAGATAAATTTTTGACTTTTGATACACTGGTAAACCGTTGAATGAAAAATATGTATACCAAATTTCAATTCTCAAGATCTTAATAATTTCAAAAGCTGGAATTATTTTTCAAAAACATAAAATGGCCGATATGGAAAACAAAGAGTTTTAGAACTCATGTTTATAGGAACGTTTTTCTTTATTTTTACCCATATAACCATCAGTTGAAGTTTACCATGACATTTTCTGAACAACCTGTATACTTCTTGAAATCCAGATCACCACTAAACCTAAACCAAAACAATATTACTTAGTTTACAAAATATCGACCAATAACATAGATCATAGTTTGCACCTTGTGAATTTAATAAAAGTTTTAAAATAATTCTGTTCTTTTTTATTTTAATTGTTTGCTAGATACTTTATACACTAGCTAACATTGCAGTTTAGGTTTTGCATTAGTTCTGGATTCCACATGTTTTATGGCTAATGTAATTCAATAAATATTTGATATAGCTACACTGATTCACTGCTGCTATCTGCATTACTCACTGGCCCAACCTCTCTTGACTCACAAGTTTTGTGCATGAGTCATAACTGAAGATGATGACTTGATGTTACTGAAACATCATCTTGATGGTGTGTTGCTTGTTGTAAAAATTTGAGTGTTTCAATAGCTATTGTTATGATTTTTCCACAAGTTTTATTCAATATATTTAAGTGATGAAATATAACTGTTTGGTTTTATAGACTAATAAAAAAGTAGAATAAATTCTGTCAATGAAAGGCTTATCAATATTTGATTACATTGTAGGACCACCAAAAAAGAACCAAGCTTTACCTAAGATAAAAAATAAGAGACTGCAAAATAAGGTTTTCAGCATCACACCTATGTCAGTCTTCTCCTTTTTTGCTCCTACTTCAAATATATTAATTCTACACTGTTTTTTGTTTAATGATTCATCGTGCTGTTCAAATTTGAAGATAAAAAATGTTAGTTCCATGCCAATCTGAAAATATTTTGGAATTTTTTAAGGTTAAAAAGTGCACCAAAACAACATTCTTACATTTAAAAATGAACAAAATTTGGAAAATGTAATCAAACAAACACTGTTTATTGGCATTCAATGATGAACGGTGTTTAAGACATAATTATCTTCAGTACAACTTTCAACTAGTAGGTGTCAGCTATTCTTAGAAACATGTTTCGGAGTACCGTACCTCCATTCTCAAATACTACTTAAATAAAGTATTTCTAAAGTAAATAACTAGTTCTGAAGATGAAGGAACTCTAAAACTTCAATAACCCTAAGAATGGGTGAAATTTGTACTAAACGTAATTCTACTAGTCCTAACCAAAAAATATAGACAATTATAATAATTTTGAAACAGTTTATTTAAAATGATGACTGGTTAATACTATCTAAGTTGTAGCTAATTGTTAAAACATGAACTACTGCAACAATAATTATATTTTAATAGGTTTATTGTCATCAATAGTCTAATCAATTTCCAACATTGCATACTAGATACAGTTAATTCAGAAAAATTAGGGCTCACGATTGTCTAGATTTAAATAAGATACCGGTAGTTTAAATTTACTTTACATGTAAAATAATGAAAATGTAATTCAATCTATGGCAAAGAAAAGTTTTTACTTTTTATAGATGACACAGTTTGTCAGCTGTCTCGTACTAAGTAAAGATAGTATGATTTATTTAAAATAGATTATCGTGAAGAAAAGGCGACTTTCTGTTAATGTTTCCGTCCAACATTAGAGTTATGTACTCTACTGTACAGTGGAATTATGTTGTATACTCGGATCCAAGACATTTTTGCCTCTTGTCACCAAACCCAGGTGGATCTTTTGTGACTGCTTTACTGATACTACACTGGCTCTAAGATGAATTGTGGAATTGGCACTGAAATCTATAGAGCAAGATATAGATCCTCTTCATTATTTCAAACCAACTCATTTGTATAGATATCTGTGATAAAGAGATACTTAAAAGAGATGTACTATAAAATCTATATAGAACCAGATAGGCCATCTGCTCTGAAAGCATTAGAATCCACCTTTGAATCCAGGCTAGTGTGGGACTGGATTAACCCCTCAATATGGGAGATTTTTAGTAAGGAATAATGCCCGCTGCGGTACTTTTTGGAGATGTTGTAGTATGCACTTGCAACACTTTATTCAAGTATTTATATTTCATTTATAACATGAGACATTTATAAGTTCACATCACCACTAAATGTGCTGAATTTACTAAAAAACTATTTAAAAAATGATAATCAAAAGTAATCACAGAACTAACCTATAAAAATATTAGTTGATAAACACACTCTCACTTATTTTTCAAAAACTATAAAAACATACCTAAAAAATGACAAAACAATATTTACACATAATGTAAACACAACAATTTGCTTTTATTTTTTTCAAAACACAACAATAATACTATAAAAATATGGGAAATATAATATAAACACATTGTGTAAAAGACAGAAACTTTTTCATGTTTAGCACAATAGCACTTTACATCTGAGGCTGAGACAGCTGATTAGCAAAGAAGTACTTGATTCCAGAATTTATTTCAAACTAATAAAATGAACTCGGTTAAGCAGACCTACAGTAATGATAAAAATAGCTTTTCTACATGTATTCTGTATATTTTAGTTTCTTGAAATAGTCCCAAACATAGCAGGTAGAGATCATTATCTGACATACTACTACCATGCGAGCAGCGCTTGGCAATCGGCAAATACAGCCTGCAAAATCATGTGAGTGCTGTTCGGCAAACCACGCTGAGGAGTTAATGTGGTAAATGATATAGCTACAATGAAAATTTCACCTTGACGCCTGTTCACACAATCATTGACAAAGGTGCTGATCACCTTGATAGAGTCAGTACTCAAACCCTTTCATGGTCCTCGACCCTTATGTGGAAGGGCCATCCCAGAAATATGGTTGAAGCTTAGATAAAGAGATGTTGGTTTCTTCATTGAGTGTAAATTTCCGCGTCTAGTAAGATTTATCCAATTTTCCAAATCAAAAGGCATAAAATATATATTTTTACAATGGATAATAGGTCAGTTGACTAGTCACTGTCCAGTAAGATACCACCTCAAGAAAATATAATTTGTAGACAGGATACCTGTAGGTTATCCTCCAATGGGAAGGAGTCTGCATAATACCCTCTGTGCAAATGTGAAGAAATTTCTCGGTGGAGATTCAGTGAAATCGGCAAGACATCTGTGTGAAGATTTTAGATAACTGATCCAATGGTTTTTACGAGCTTCAATTACAACTTGGGTAGAATATATGATAAATACTAGTTGAGTCACATTCCACAATAGATCTATGTATACAGTGAGAGAGGCCTGTGTGAGGCCCTTCGACCTTCCCCCTCTTCAAAACTAAGAAGATATTTTACCCTGTCATGACCTAAGCTTCTTTCCTTATTTCCAGTATAATTAAAATACGGAGAACATTAGTAAAGAAACAACAATGTAGCCGAGTAGTATAGTAACCAACTTCTGAGTGACTCAGGCAAATAGTATGAAAGAATAAGAATAGTTGTAAAGTACTAACACTAAAAGAGCTGACAGTGGCCGAACGTGCCAACTCACCTCAGTGAAATGACCTAGGCATATGTCTGTCTCATCAAATAACTAGTTCTCACCATATTTCTGATTATTATTATAGAGCAAAGGTTGTCCAAATTAAGCAGAGTCTGGATTAATCAGATCTGAATTAACAGAGGTTTAATGTATTAGAAATAAAAATCATGTGAAGTTTGTATGTCTAAGAACTAAAAATGAATGTAAAAAAAAGTAATCGAAGAAGAAAACTTTTCATGATAACTCTATCAGGTGAATGAATAAAATGTTGAAAATTATATGAGTAGGGCCAACTAAAATAGTTTTAAAATTTGTTGTACATTATAAAATAAGTAAAACAAAGTGAGACAACTACAATATAATAGAAACAAAATAAACCTTGAGTTGACAATTCATTATTGCAATTTGTATTCCTATAAATTTTTAAGTAATGTAATTCTAAATGGTAATGCCCAAAAAATCCATCGCTATTATAGTTTGTTTTTATTTGCATTTTGACAGTCATTTTAGACAAAATAGATACAAATTGTAAGCCTTAAAAGTAAATCAATATTAATATTATACAGAACAAAATTTTATATGAAAATTTTTAATTTAAACAATAAATTCTTCTTCAACTAAATTGAAAATAAACTTATTTCTATAACACAATGTATTTATTTTATTGTCCTGCATTTATAAATTTTAAAATAAAATTTATAAATTTCAAGTTGAAGCTGCAAGACAAAATTTTGCATTATCTATAATAATATGTATATTTATATATTTACAAAAAAGAGTTTAATTATATAAAAACATCACATGTCATATTATCATACTTTATCAATACATAAAGAAGCTTTACAAACTGACTATGCTAGGGTATTGTTTTAATCATGACAAACTATCTTATCCTAACAAAAACTTTCCTACACTGGAAGTACATGTCACTTAACATTGCATTCGTCTTTATACTTATCTATAACTCACACTGATTTGGCTACCTAGATAAGAACTCTAGTCTAGTTCATTCAAAGAGTTAGGCTCCTAACAGATGCAGGGAAACACGATAATGAAGAAAAGTATAACGGTCATATTCAGAAACATTCCTCAGCAACTTCATTGAGTTTACTCACCCAAATCCGCTTACAGAAAACTTCCGCAATAAGTAAATGTAAATGAGCAACTCATCCAAAGTGAGTCTACTTGAATGTTTTGATTGAAGTATGTTTTTGTTTGAAAACATCATACCGTTTTATTATAATACTGTGTAGACAAAGATGGATTTTTGTCAGAAAATATTTGATATTTAGAGGAATTATCCACTTTAAAATTTCCTGTCTCTTAAATAATGTAGTTTTTACATGTCTAACGGTTTGTTGGTAGTTCTGGAACCTATACTAAAAGACAGATTTTTATGAAATTTGATATGCATATTTTAAGTCTTTTACCAGATTAGCTTCTTTCAAGGCTCCGGAAAAATATTCACTGTATTTTGATATTTGGAGGTACACCTACTTGTCAGAAATAGAAAAATTTGATTTTCTGAATATATGGTGTTCAGATTTGGTAGAAACCCAAAGTATGAGACATATGTATGGTATATATGAGTCATTTTGTGTTCATTACATTAAGAGTAAATGAGATGAATATTAATTTGTAGAATTTCATTAAAGTTAGGTTGAATTTATAAATAATTATAATCATATCACTTACATACTAAATTACATATATTTTTTAGAAGGCGTGCAGGGAAACGTAATAAATGAAAAATATATTTGATTGTAAAAAGTTCAGCAACAAGAAAGAAAATTATTACATATTTTCATAAACAATAATAACGCAGAATGGTAATAAGTGATGAACAATAATTATTATCATACAGTCTACTTTTTAAAGCCTCTTTGCACGATACAAACATAATCTGTTCAATAGCTATTATCACCTATAAGAATATTACTGTTTTTCCTACTCAATCATCTCTTAAAAATTATCGCTTCGTTCAAAATACTATGGAAGCTCTGAAAATAAAGAAACTAACGACTACTCATTACAAATTGCAGAGCTGAGAGTTGGTTCATACTGCAAAAAAGGAAATTGCATTGTATTCCAATACCCCATTGCAGAGTTGTGGGGAATGTAAGGGTAGATGAAATCAACAAAAAGGCTGCAACAAGCATGAGCCCTGTTCAGTCAAACCAACTATTAGTTGTAAAATGTAGAAGAACGATGGCCACAGTAATCCGTACTGAATGGAATAAAAGTTGGAGAACTGGGGACAATGGCAGACACCTACTGATCCACATCAATGCCAAGGCAAGACCTATAGCTATTTTAATCGCAAGGGCAAGGATTGGACATATTGTGAAAAATTACCTCCACTGATTCAAGTGACTCCACATCTATCAGATTTGGCTTGCAGAGGAAAAAACTTAAAAGCACATCCTGTTCACATGCTCAATGGAAAACACTATGAGGAAATTCTTGAAAATCTGTCAGCCTAGATGGAACCCTGAAAGATCTGCTAAGAAAACAACGGCATTGAGAACTGGCAGCAGATATGTATGGCCATCGGGTCATCAGAATTGCATTATTCTGAAGTAAGAGTTGTTAATACTTATTTTTTCCTATAGGAAACTATGAAGATATTATCAGTTATCATATAACATAATTTCTATGGTCTCATTGATGGAGACTAACAAAATGTCACTATGTAATTACATTAACCCTAATATCAAATTCAATATACAAACACACTTGAGGAAAACACGAATTTGCTTTCTGAAACAAAATTTGTCATGAGTCTGCTCCATTGAGCTAAAAGTGAATAAGTCACTGAGGAAAGTTTCTGAATACAATCGTAAATCTGGCTGTTCATTTCAAGTTTCTTCGTCACCTTTAATAATGAGAAGTTATTCACTGGGATTTTTTTTTAAATATAATAAATAACAAATTTAGTAATATTTTTAGTATTTTACAAATATTTTAAAAACAAAAATATTTCTTTAAAACTGGAATAATTTTAGACTTTAACAGATAAAATATTTTTATTACAGAAAAGGATAATTATTTTCTAATAAAGTCATAATTTCAAATAAAAAATGCCTCTGTGTTTGGTACGTGACAATAAAGTGCAATTGTTAATACAAAACTGAGCATTGTAAATCTGTTTAATTCTGTAAAATATATACAACAGTACTATTTTCTCTTAAATATTTACTGTTCCAAGCATAAATTTTCTCAGAAATTGCTCAATGGTAGAAACTAGGACTACATTATACTAACCAATATATATATATATATATATATATATATATATATATATATATATATATATATATATAGTTGTAATGATATAAGACCTGAAGAATAATTTGCAAAATATATATATATATATAGTTGTAATGATATAAGACCTGAAGAATAATTTGCAAAATAAAATTGATTAAATTAAAACTTTTTTTTTTTAATTAATGATATTAGTTTTTTATAATAGGCAGTGTCTTATACAAACTTTTTTTTTTACTTGTCTATTGCACAGCTTTCTGCAATAGGGATAAATCAGTGGTTCCCAAACAAAACACTGCAAATCTAGTCAAGAGTATCAAGGCCTCCGATATATTAAGTATATATTATAGGTGTGCTCCGCATCTGTCATAATATTTTTTTGTAAACCCCTTTAAATCTTATACATGATTTCCTTCATTAAGTAAATTTTTGCAAGAAAATACATTTATGTAAAAAAATGAATTGAAAACTGTTTTTGAACAATACTTTACAAAACTTGAATTTTAAACATATTTTATCACAGGAATGATGAAGTGAAGTGGATGAGTAATCCATTCAATACAGACATCGCACCACTTAAATGATAAGGTAGCGCAAGAGCTCATTATTTCAAACTGATTCTATAATGAAAGCTAAGTTCCAGTTCCTAGTGATGTTAAAAATGAATATCTAAAAATCATATGCAAAAGAGCTCTGTGGGCCTTGACTCCATTTGTTACTTCTTACCTTTGTGAAACCATTTTCATAGTAGTTGTAGTTATTAAATCAAAATATAGAGCAAAAATTAACATTGAAATATGTTTCAATGTCTAAAATTATACCATATGAAGAGGGAAAACGAGCACATCCTTCTCACTAGAATTTTTAAAAAAATACAAACTTTATAAATATTTTTGTTTAAGATTTCGTAATATTGTTTTCCACCTTAATAGAAACAAATGAAAATAGTATATTTCTTGGTTTCTTTGCTGAATTTGTAATTTTATATCTATGCTCCATTTGAAAATAATGATGTTTTATTTAATTTAAACAATTTAAATTCCTTAGGAATAAAGAACTATTAAATGTTCATTTGGTTATATTGTTTTAATTATAATACCTACACCCTAAAATATATATATAACTTAACAAATGTGTGTGTGTGTGTGTGTGTGTGTGTATGTGTGTGTGTGTGTGTGTGCGTGTGTGTGTGAACCTGCACAAAAAATAATGGCATAGATAAGGGATCCATAACTAGTCGTAGACTGATTATGCACGAGTCTCATAAGTTTGGAAACCACTGGGGTAGATCTATCTCTTAATTAAAAATTGATTGCAAAAGAATACTCCAAGTTAAGTAGCCTTGACAAACTGAATACCCTACAATATAAAATCATATTTTTTATAATTGTTAGTTAATAGAGCAAGAGCCAATAATAAGATTTAAAAAGCAATTTTCAAAAATTTAACAAATCTATTAAGAAGGAACAGATAATATATAAAGAATAAAGAACATAAGATTTTAAACTTAGTTTTAAAAATCAAATGGAATTCATAATTTACTTTTAATAAACTTAAATTATAGACAACATTTATCTCTCAATGTCCTATCTTCTACTATTATTATTATTAATATTATAAATTAGACAATAGTAACATGACTTTAAATACAATTTGGAACAAATCTTAATTTTGAATGCATATATATGTACTCTACGTTATGAGGAGTCACCAGTAAGTGCACAACATTTAAATTCTGTGAAAAAAAAGTAAAGTTAGGTTAAATATACACTTATTTGTTGCCTATTTTTGCTCCAGAACTAATCTATGCCAAGAGATCATTTTTATAAATGATGATATGCAAGAAGGAAGATAATTAATTTTTCATCCTTCATTTGTCCCACACACTGGCAAATCTTCAAAATATATATTTCTGTATTGATTTACATATTCCCAAAATAATATTATGACCACAAATTCTCTTTTAATATCATGTATTGCATCATGTTTTTTTTTTTGAATACACAAGAGTCTTAACATTGACTTAAACCCTTTTTTAAAAAAAGGTGAGTCTAAATAAAATTTGTTGAGATACTATCACTACAAAATAAAATTTGTTGGAATACTATGAAATAAAATCATTTTGAAAAACTAACAATCTTTTAAAATGTAAATTAATGTAATGCTGTTTATTTATAGGATATAGGCCTATTTAAAATATATATACATATATAACTAATTGCGTTTTTAACACTTTTGATACCTTTTACCTAAAACAAATACGTACATACAATATTAATATTTAGGTAACAAAATATCTCCATCCGTAACCAAAGTGGTTTTGCCCTATTTTGTATTTAAAATTATTTTATAAAGGAATGCTAAAATCTGTGATTAATTTAAAAGTGTTGATGTTACGGAGTAATATTATTTCATTCTTGATTTAAAACATAGTTAACTTAAAAATAGACTTTACTGATTCAAAGTAGTTTCTATGGAGCAACACAGTATGCATGTACACAGTATGGAGCATAAATGTGTAAACATTTGTATGTGTAAATTACACATATTTAAATATGCTATACACTATTTGGAAATATCATTTAATATACATTACCTCTTTCGTTTTTCAATATTCAACACAGATAATATTCACTGAACACCACTTCAATACACTCAAAAACTTCCTTTTCCTTTCTCTCCATTCTTCTCTTTGTATAATATATTGCAGAAAACATTTCCTTATCCATTTCACTTTGAAAATATAGTTTATACTTAATGAATATACAGAGTATGTGTATAGACTAGGGATTTGGACAATTACTATGAGCTAAGCTGAGCATGCTGCCTGACAGGCTATCGTCATCTGGATAAGATTCCTTGGACGCTTCAGCAATAGCCAATGCGCTAAATCCCAATCTGGCAGATTCTTCATCGAAAGCTTCCAATTCGCGGTCTTGTTTTTCATGGAGTAAACGGATTCTTTCGGACCTTTCTTGAAGAAATTGCTGTGTTTCTAACTCCATCTTACGCTCAAGTAATGATTTACGAACAGCTACACGATCTTCTAATTCTTTACGCTCACGATTTCTTTGAGCTTCAGCTTGCATTTTATTTTTACTTTGATATGCCATTAAAATTTCCAATTCATAAAGTAATCTATCTTTTAAATGATGACATTCAACTACCTGTGATTCATCTAAACGAATTGATTGCTTTTGTAACATTTCTGCAATGCTTTGTTCATATTGTTCTCCTAACAAAGCCAGCTTTCTTCGTTGTTCTTCTTTTAACTTTTTTATAACAGACTTTTGTTCTTCTTTTGGAGTACTTGCAAGTATTTGAGCTTTCAAAGCTTTGTACTGCCTTGTCTGAATTTTACAGGTTTCACGAAATTGTTTCCGAATTTGCATCTCTTTTTGCTTTAAACTTTTGGGTTGTTGTTTTAGCTCTAATGCGTGTTTCTTTTTTAGATCACGTTCAGAACGGGTCATGTAATCATGTTGGTTTTGTTGCTCTGTGTGATGTTGTCGGAGAATTTGCTCTTCACGTAACTGATGTACAGCCTTTTGTTGACGATATTCTAACTCTTGAGTTTTCTCATGGTGTCGCAATAGCATAGAATGAGCTTGTTCCAACTGTTGTTGTCGTTTGTTTAATTCCTCTCTTAACAATTCTTGTTCCAAACTGTGGAAAACGAGTAACTTTTTACGATGAAATTTTCTTAGTTCAAGCTCTAAATATTCCTTTTGCCCAAGAACCAATCTTTTTTCTTCTCTAGCTTCAATCTGTCTTAAATTATCTTGTTGACTTTGTAAAGCAGCATCTTTCTGCCTTTTTGGTGTCGAATCATCTTGACTCATCTCTCTTCTCCACCTTTCTTTATTTGCTTTAAATTCTTTCTTTCTCTGAGCATCAAAAGCTTTTCGATCTTGTTCCTGCCTACCCATTATTTCCTTCTGAAGTTTCTTTTCGGCACTTGCATTTTGCTTTATCTTTTTCTCCAACTCTTGCTGATGTTTAATTTGTAATTTCTCTAATTCTTTACTGAACTGTTGTAAAAGTGCTTCATATTCTTTATCCAAAACTTGTTTATGATTTTCCATTTCAATCTTACACCGTTCTTCTAACTTGATTAATGCACTTTGTTGTTCTCTACGCATTCTTTTGTATCCCGTCATTTGTTCATGCATTTCTTCTTGCATGTGTTCTTTTTGTTGTTTTGTTACTATAGATGTTGTTCGTAGTGTAGCAAAGTTATTTGGTCCATGCTCGGCAAGTGCACTGGAGTTTCCCGCTTTGTGTCTATTCCTCATCGATGGAGGATAACTATTCTCATGATTAATTTCAGCAACAGGTGGAATACTATTTGTTGAACTACCTTGTGACGATGCACTTACTCCCATCGACTGTACTGAATGTTCAGATGTGATACTATCACTTTTGCTGCTATCACATCCAGTCTGTTCATCTGGAGTATCATCAGCATCGCCTACTGTACTCTCATTTTCATATGGTTCAATCATTAATATTTTTTTTGTTTTTCTATAATTTTGATGATCTAATTCGTGAACTGCTGCTTTTGTCCTTTGAATCAAATCTATTAAAACATGCGGTGATCTAGTTCGGGTAACAAATTGGTGTGATAAAAGTTTTCCTGAAGTCGGCCGTTCATTCGGATTTTTTTGTAAACATGAATCAACAAAATGTCGGAAGATATCAGACCACTCAGGTGATTGTAAAACAGGTGTATCATTCTGTGCAATATGATACAAAGCACTCATTGCGTTCATATTGAAATATGGTGGCTTTCTCTCAGCTAATTCTATACATGTAATTCCCAAGGACCAAACATCTACTTTACCGTCATACTGCCCTTCATCCATTGCGAGAATAACTTCTGGTGCCATCCAGTAGGGTGTACCGACAAAACTATTCGCTGGACATTTAATACTAGCCGAACCAAAGTCGGCTAATTTTACTGTTCCATTTTCAGTTAGCAAAATATTACCAGCTTTTATATCACGATGAATTCTGTCCAAGGAATGAAGATAATGTAAGCCTCTCAAAACTCCTTCGCAGATAGCAGCAATTTCTTCTTCTTTTAAAGGACGTTTATGAACTTCAATAATATCTGATGCTGAACCGAGACAATATTCCATGACCAACCATGCTGTATGATCCCTCAGATAACATCCTTTGTACTCTACAGTATTTGGATGACTTAACTGACGCAAAAATCTAATTTCCTTCAAGATATCTTGCCACTTTTCCAAGCTTTGCTTACCAACATATGACATCTTCTTAATAGCAACGATTTCCTTGGTAATAAGACATCTTGCATAGTACACTGCTCCGAAGCTTCCATGGCCAATTTCTCGAAGGTCGTCAAATATTTTCTCAGGGTCATCTTTTTGGAAGAGTTCTGCGATCTCAGGATCTTTTAGGCTGCCTGGTCTTGGAACTGCTGGCATATTACTTCTGCACAAAACAAATAAATATTTTTGAATACCGATTGAAATAATGATTTTACTTCTGTTTTAAAAATATTTAATTAAAATCATGTTTTAATTGAATGACCATTTTACTTCCTTATATGGTGGTGCTAAAAATGAATTACAAAGAATAATTTATTTTCATATATTGTACTTAGTTTTCTTATAACATTACATATATTATTAGATAATACAGTCAGCTTTGGACAAAAGAGAAAATATCGAGGTGTCTTTTGTTTAACACATGTTTTTTGTTATAGAATAATAATATTATATTTGGGCAAACTGTGCTACAATTGTTATACTAGGGGAAAAAACCTAGTATAATATGACAATTTTATGGTTTGTATTACTTTTTATTTTATAACAGGCTTTGGGTGTGGGTGTAGAAATACCACTTGGCCAGTTTGGAGATGGTTGGTTGATCACTAAACACTTAAATTATATTAATTTATACTAATAACCAGTACGCTGGGAATCAGCTTTGATAATTAACTAAAAAGATTAATAATTACCGAACCAAATACTAAACTATAAAATATCACTAGACATACTAAACGCTAGTTCTTCAACATTCTTATTGTCCCATACAGACGAACAACAGGGAAATTACACCGGTTGCATTGTTGGTAATTATAATAAGGCTTCCCGGAAAACCACCGGGATGCCACGTCATCACAGAAACTTACCCCAACATTTTAATTTCCAAACGTGCAAACCAAAATTCAGACCAAAGTAAAAGGTGCAGCCATCTTGATGACAGTGGTAGATTTGACTGTGCCTGAGATTTTTGGGATGATTTGGATTGGTGCTTCATGCCCGGTCATGTTTCTTCGTGTCAAAAGTAAAGGTGGTTCCTAAATTAAAGATGATTACATCACAACTTTTTCCCATATATATATAGTATAAACATGGGAAATCAATATCAGTTTTTTGCAGATCCTGTTTTGAAGTCCTCGGATTCAAAAAAAAGAAGTTTTTGGAATGCTGTTTGGCTTCTGACGTTTGTCGATTGTGCCATGACCTACAGCCCAAAAGCATGGGCAAATTTTAATCATATTTTATAGGGGAACATATTTAGGCAATATTTCGGGAGATTTTAAGATTTTTTTATAACTCAATATTTTAAGATCCATAAGAAAAAACAAAAATGATTTTTTTCACAATCTGCTCAAACAATTTTAATCAAATTTTGCTATTTTTTTGTTTTGGTTATAAGCAAAAAACCATTACAGTCATCAACACCTTAGTAAAAAGAACAAACAAAATTAAGACAAAAACAAAAACTCAGATAACAGTAGAAAGTAGAATGAATATTACAGAGCTGTAATGGGTACTGCAACTACTACATCATTTAAATCCTATTGAAAAAAAATCAGGCGACACAAGAAAGACAACACCTGATCAAGAATCTCATCATCACCTGAATCGAATTTGGTAGGACAAAAGTCCTATGAACAAAAGTCCTCTTAGAAATACACAGTCAATTATGATGTGTTTTATAGTCAGAACTGTATGACAGAAAGGACATAGTGGAGGATTCCCTTGATCCATCAGAAATCCAAGAGTGATCATGGAGTGATTGATACGAAAACAGGTAATTACAACTTCCTCATGACCACTGGCATGCATTACCAGGGTTGGGCAGTATCTTTAATTTCTCTTAGTTTAATATTTATTACAGCTATCCATTCTTCCTTCCACTGGCGATAGAATACGACTTTAATTACTGATAAAATGTTAGATGCCATGACACTTTGCGTGACCAGCAACTGATGTTTAGTATCCTTTGTTGCTCCATCTGCTTTTGTGTTTCCAGTTATTTCACAGTGTCCTGGTCCCCAGCAAAATGATACCCACACACTAATGAGCTGAAGCCAGTGTATGGACCACAAAAATGTCAGCAGCTAAAAGGGATCTTAGAATACATACCCTGGGTAGCCTGAAGACAACTTCTGGAATCGGAACACACAAGTTAGTGATAGCAACTAGACACAACAGTAGTGAGAGCTTTAATAATAGCAAGGAGTTCAGTAGTAAAAAATTGTAAACTGGAGGTAACCCATATATATAGGAATGTTATAATATCCACAACCGACCAAAATGTTCCAATTAAAACCATCGGTTAAAATAATTTCTCAGGAATAGTAGTTATTATTGGATCTAAACTCCTGATGATATAACATCAGGGGTGTTGTACTTTTAATATTTAGATTAGGGAGAAATCTAAATTCGGAATTTTAATGAATATGGAGAAATAAAACATGAAGAGTACTAAAACAATGAAGACGTAGAAGTTTCAAATTGTAAAGAATCCATAGTGTTCTAATCCCAAATGGGAGTTTACTGTTCAGACGCCTTTCCTACAAATTGACAAATATATAATTGAAAACCACTATGTACACAGAGTGAAACGGTTTCGAGCGCAGACTACAAATATATGATATTTGTAGCTGCTGCCTTTATCGAGAAAGAGATAGTTCACCGTTCTCAACAAGTAAAGCTCGAGAATGGGCTCGAACAAAATGCTCAAGATAGAAGTCGAAGGGCAGAGAGTTATGAACTGAATCAAGATTCTTAATTGCTGATGGTCTTGTGTATGAGTGGACTATACAGCCATAATCAATCCGTGATCAATAAGAGCTTGGTATAAATGAACATACATGTTCGATCAGCTCCCCATCCAGAACTGCTTAAATTTTTACTCATGTGCAGCCTCTATAGAGCCAAACAAAAATTATTGATAGTCACCACTCTAAAAATGCCGATTTGTGAGTTATAGGTAAAAAGCCGAAAAATCAGCCATGAGGCTGTGTAATAAATAAATATTGAACTTGACTTGTGAGAAAATATTAAATAGAATAAAACTCGCATTTTAACACTCGCCATCCTCAGTGATACATGAGCTACAATATCTAAACTATAACTATAAGTTTCATTAAGTAAACGTAATTTTTGTGAGATCTTGTGTTCGAGTTTTATTCTATCTAGGCTGTGTAATATAATATGTACTTTCTCAAAAATCAACTCTACCCATTTTGTTTAAATTTGAGTGATATGTGAGAATTAATTACCTGAATTCATGTGAAAAATCGTAATTAAAATAACAATACTGTTCATGAATAATAATAAAAAACAAAAATGAACTGACGCCATTAAAAACTCGATTTAATATAATATGATGGACAATGAGGACATTTATGGAACAAGCAAAGCAAGTCATTTAAATATAAAAATAATTTTACGAAAACGAATCAATGGTTCATTTTCCATTGGTTTTAGAATGAGTGAAAAATTGTGTTAACTTTTAGAGATAAAACATTTTAAATAAAAGTTCTAACTACAAGTTTTTATAATAATCATCTCCAAAACACACAAGAAAATTTCAAAAACTCGAATGTTCACCACTGTTATAAACAATCAAATTATTTACATACCTAAGAGTGAAAAAAACATAGAACCTTTTTTTTTTAATTTAGATAAAACAAGACTTTATTTATATATATAAAAAATTTAAAAAATTCCGAGAACAAACCCAAAAATGGAGGAGAAATTTAAAATTTGCACAACGAGGAATGTTTAAAGTCATAGTAAAAGACTGCATTTCCTGTATGACTTCCAGAGGAAATTATTTTCAATGGATATTTTCCGGAAGTAGCCACAAATTTAAAGGTGAAAATGAATAGTCAAAAATGTATCTAAAAATCTGAAAAAAAGGGGGGAAAAATTAAAAACCATGTGTAGTTCGACTCAAGATAAAAATTTGTGTTTTTAATACAGTATAAATACAGTAATTTATAAGAAGAACAATCAATGGTTTTTTTTTTTTTTTTTAATGATTGTTATCGAAAATTTTATGTAAAACCTTTAAATAAAATGCTTTCCTCTAAAGTTAAACAAATAAATAAATGGTAAGTGCTAGAAATTTTCTCACTCGCTCATTTCAAAAACCAAATAAAAGCTGACCAAACTGTTACCAAAAAAGTCACTTCAGTAATAATTGTCAATCAAAATGTGAAAATAGACACAATCTTTGAAAAATATTTATATATTTAAATAAGGACCTAAACTTACTTCACTTGTGCTATAAATATCTCTTCAGTTTAAATCGTAATTGATTAAAATCAAGCTTTTAATAGCGGCGGTCAACAGGTTTTTTTAATCACACTTGGTTTGGGTCATTAATGTTCACATTTCCCTTAAATTAGAATGAAAGCTGATTTTGAAACAGTATGTATTTTATAACAACATTATGAGGAATTTTTTGGTTTTCACCAATAACTCATGAAAGAATTTTTTAAAGAAATGTTGACTAATATGTTTTATTCAAATGCTTAACTAGAGCAAATTTAGATAAAAATCTTTAATACACAATTTTAAGAAAATAATAATTTTGTCTTTTTTTTCCTTATAGCAGTTATCCCAAAATTTTGAGTTAGCAAAAATGTTATGAGATATGACCAAAATATGCTTGCATATCAAATTTAATTATAATCAATCTACTTATTTGGGCTGTAGAACACTGCACATAGGACAGACAAACTCCATTCCAAAAACTACTAATTTTTGGACTTAGCGAACATCTAAACAGATTTATCCACAAAAATACATAATATTTTTGACCCATCACATAAGTTTCTCTATATTATGTATATGTGTGTAAGTAACAAATGATTACCATTAAATATATTAAAGTTTGAACACATACCATAACTAATAACTACAAAACTCTAATCTTCTCAGAAACAGTTCTTAGATTTTAAAACAGACACCCAAAGAAACACTCATTTAGGATTTATGAACCAAAAACTGACCAAAATAAATTTGGTATAAGTGAAATGTGAAAATTATTGACAGAAACCACACTGCCAAAGCACCAAAAAATTAATGTATTTTATTACTCTTGAAATGTTATTTACTTTTGATGCGTTTGTTTTTTATTGACTTTCATATTTCATCAAAATTTTAATCAGATGCACTTGAGCTGATTTTGATTTTGTTGATCTTATATGTTAATGTCTATTGTCCATTTCTAACTCATGATGTAGAACCTTCAGAGAGAGTGAAAAAGTTTGAACATTATTTATGTGATACAAAATAAAATTTACATACCTTAACACAGTTTAAGATGTTTCAAAAACGAAGTGAAACTCCAGCTAACAGGCAGCAATGTTTCATCTCTTCCTCATCTATACACAAAAAATGTAAATTATTTACAACTTTGTAATGTAGGATTACCATAAAATAGTGTTTTTGAATATTGAAAATATATATTTTTTATGTTCTCATGTTGCCTTAGTGGACTGGTACAATTAAATAAATTACCTTAATTATACCGCTCACAGTCCTGTCTTGTTTTTCTTGCATGTGATGATCGTTTGACTTCTTCTTTTCAGACATTATCAAACAGTAATATTTCTTGCATTTGACGTGCATCAATATATATTTTAATATTTATTTGTGAACATAATCTGTTCTTGTCATGTGTATTGGTATTGTTTTATGAATGTTTTATATTTTGTTTTGGTATGTTATATTGACGTTCATTAAGTGCAAGAAATATTAATGTCTGATAATGCCTGAAGGAAGAGGCAAAACAATCGTCACATAAAAGAAAGAAAAATAAACATGACTATGAGCGGTGGAATTAAGGTAATTTATATATTTTTTAATTTATTAAAATTCTTCATTTAAAACAGTTTATAGATTCAGTATATGTATTCAGTACATTTTCAAATGTCAAAATGAATTTTATTATCCCCAAACATGATGTAACAAATCTCTTGTTTCTCGGCCTAGTTAGTTAGATGTAAGTAGAACCCTTGGTTGTCATGGGCCTAGCAAAGTGAAGCTGACTTCGAGCTTATGTTGGCTTGTTATAGTTGTTGATAGAAGGAGGAGAGATATGAGTAGATGATGTTTGCTGTAGAATAAAATCAGAGCCTTGGAAAGATGTCGCAGAAGTCCTAGTTGTAGAGAAGAGTGGCAGGAAGAACCACTAGTGGCATCAGAGTGCGGAGACCGAGAGTCTACCATAACATGCCCCTCTGTTGGATGCAGTTTCACTGTAACAGTCTGCTACAACTATGACCTTCTCTATAACCTTTTTGTCAGTATCATTGTCCTACCTCTCGGCAAAGAAAGGAAAGCATGATTCCCCTTTACTGCGTCAAGGATAAGAAATAATAAGGTAGTTTAGAAGTATACTTGGAAGTCCCCAATTTCACTTCTATGATGAAAGGAGAACTTAAAATATAGACAGCTGGAGTTTCCTGATTTATCTTCCCTAAAGTGAGGCAATTTGTCGTGTAGGCCTGGTTTCATGTCGTGAAGGCAGAGCAAGTTGTGTTCTTGCTTTGCAGTAGTTTTTTTGGGACATGTTTTAATTGTTTAACTTGGACAAGGTTGTATCTCCTCGGCAGGTTTAGGTGGGATATTCTGTTACAAACTACAAGGAATGTACTTGAAATATATTTGAAACTGGTTGCTGTTAAAAAACAAAAAGTTCAAACATTTTGTTCATACATAGTAATAACCAGCCAAAAGTGCAATAACCGGCACCATCATTTCTGCCAGTCTGAGAAAATCTAGGAACTACAATTGTATCTCTCTAGGATACATTAATGTATCTCTCTATATGAGATTATATAATTCATTTACTTCTCAAATATGTAATAAAACTGGTCACTTTCGGTCTGCTCTCAGCATTTTTATTGCACAAAATACATTCAGAAAGAACAGGTGCAGAGTCATTTACATCACTATAACTAATTGATGATTAATACTAACAAATTATAAAATTCATTTTTCACAATTCAGAGAGGATTATTAAAGTATTCATCTGTACTATAATAAACTTTTTTTACAACTTGCTCCTTTATAACATTTTTAAAACAAGCAAGACTGAGAGTCTTATACATTTGTGGCAAACAGTTATACAATTTTACTCCCATATACTGTGGACTATTTTCGAACAGCTTTAGACGATGGCAAGGAAATCTGTAATTTTCTTTAGCTCTAGTACTATACTCATGCTTAAAACCGTTTTTTACAAAGCCTGCTTTATTTTTGTGGGCCCAGACTAAAGTTTCATACATATAAAGTTCTAGCAAAGTGAGTATGTTACGATCTCTAAAAAGGACCCTTCTTTCTCTTCCTATACCAGAAAGAGTTCTTAGAATTTTTTCCTGAAGTAAAAATACCTTCTAAATTTCCCCACACCACAATACCATACCTCAACACAGATTCGATATATGCATGGTATACCAAACAAGCCTTCAAGGAAACCCCATTTCTTAAAACCGAGAAAACATAAACCATTGATCTCAACCTTCCCTTTATTTCTTCTAAATGACAGTTCCAAGTTGAACTCTCATCTATATATATACCCAAAAACTTATGACAATTTACAGAATTTTGAATTTTGTTTCCAGTGTTTTTTCCATTACTGTTGGTTTTAAAATGTATTAGCCTATTTCGGTTTTGTCTGGATTCAGAAGAAGCCCATTGTATGTAAACCAAGAATCTAACTTTTCTAGTGATTCAACTACTACATTGTTCAAAGTTTCAA
Source organism: Aphrophora alni (assembly GCA_963513935.1). NCBI lineage: Eukaryota > Metazoa > Arthropoda > Insecta > Hemiptera > Aphrophoridae > Aphrophora > Aphrophora alni. The sequence goes on along the minus strand of OY740772.1, from coordinate 103,590,001 downwards.
AACAATTTTGCTTGATAACTGCTGTGGTGTCATCTGCAAATAATATTAATTCTAAATTTGTTGCCGGTGAGAGATCATTTATATAAATTAAAAACAACAATGGTCCCAGTATAGATCCCTGTGGCACCCCAAATTTTACATAGTCCCATTTAGATAGATATCTTTCACTACCCCTGTATAAAATAGTCCTTTGTCTTCTATTCTGTAAATAAGATTTTATAAAAGATACAAGGTTTTCATTAATAGGCCTACCACATTTCTTTATTTTCTGAAGCAATAGAGAATGATCAACACAATCAAATGCCTTGGACAGATCACCAAAATACCCGCTGTAAATTATACATATACAATATGTTTATTGCATTCGTTATTTATTCAAGTACAAGTAGTCTATTGTTTAGTCCTAATAACAAAAATATTTGTGTGTGTTAAGTTTTATTTGAAATTTTTTAAATTGTTTAAATTGTTTTTTTATAGTTTTACTAAAAATTACTTGACTTGTTCTATATATAGCTAGGTCATGTACTGATGGTTTCGTACAAGTGTTGTAGCTAGGTCATGTACACTTTTTTCATTAGTGGAAACAAGAGTCGTAACACTTATATATAGGCTACATATCATTCACATGGAATAGGAAGAAGAAAAAATCAAGCCGGTAAAGATAAAATAAATCTATGCTAGTATACGATTACAGCAAACAAATGATAGGAGTAGATATGTGAGACCAAATGTTGATCGGTTTCCTTTTAGAAAGAAAGGAAGGCCCAAAATGGCAAATAAAACTATTCAAAATATTGCAAAACATTTCTGTAGGTACTAAATTCCTATATTATTTGGTAGACAAAATCTCCAAAATTGACCATCATAGCCTTTAGACTACAATTCATAAAGGACCTGTAGGAGTAATATAACTCAGAAATAAAAGGCCTGTGTGTGAGAAGCCTTCTTCGAACCAAAAGAACTGATAGAGGTAAGTTTTGAGCAAATACCGTCTACAGAAAAAAATATGCTGTTTGTTGCAAGAGTAGAGAGTTTATTCTGGTACCCAAACTGCAAGGTATACTGTATATAGGTTCATGTTTCAAAGATTACCACACCAAACTCAACTTCTGACTGATAGGACATATTATGATAATTTTTTTAATTTTTATTACCTAAATATAAAATATATATATAGATTTTTGCACAATTAACCGTAAAAATAAATTAAAATTTATAATTGAAAAATCACATTATTTTCCCAACACTACATGTGGAGTATAATCTCCAAAAAAAACTCCTGTAGGAGGATAATAAGCACAGGAAAATAAATTCTCTTGTTGAAACTATGACCTAAACTACTGTACAAAATCACAAGTAAAAGAAAACTACTGTTCAAAAATAATAAGTAAAAAATAAACATTGAACACTGTTATTTAAAACTCAATTACAATCAAATCGGACCTAATAAGGCATTATTGCTAGAATGCTCCAACACTCCATTGGTCTGCAATGCAGGCCAGCGCCATATTCCTGATAGATCCGATTTAATCTGAATCTTATTGCCTGTGTGTTCCAATGGCCTGCATTGCAGGCCATATCTATTTTTCCTGAACGCTCCAATGGCCTGCATTGCAGACCGTACGTAACTTATTACATTTTATTTTCTATGATTTTTTTGTATTGTTCTCACAAGTTTGCAAGTCAAGTTTTCTGAATTATAAATACATAATAAACCAAATTTATCTATTTTCAATAACCAATGTCATATTTTTTGGTTGAAAAAATACAATTATTGTTTGCGAATTACATCATGTTACTAAGTTTACGTTATTTATTAGACTTGTTGATTTACTAGTCTTATAATTATAAAATATTAATAATAAATAATTCGGAGTAATTTAAAAGTCTATTTTGCAACGTAATACGAACATTTAAATTGATAAGGCCTATGACGGAATATCGTAATGACATTGGTGACGCAATGCTTGTTTACACAGGGCTTATCAGTTCTGTGAATAATAATCAACAAAAAACAGCTGTAGAATGTGAACAGCAATCCGAGGACAAAAATACCTCACAATAGTTGGAGTTATCTTCAGTTTGTGCAGATAAATCTTGAGGATAAGACGTTATTTATTTCTAAAGTATCTTTCTATCTAGAGAGAAAAAGTGTGAAATAATGGAGGAAGGTGTTCTTTTGGGTTTTGGAGGTGTGTGTTGTAAATTCTTTCATTCTAAAAACATTACAAGACCACCTGGATCTCGACTAATTAGACAACTGAGCTACAGGAAAAAAACTTATTGATTTACTCATTGGTGACATAAGTAATCCTAAAAAGAGAGGACGGCCATCAACACCAGAAGATGAAGAAGACCGTTTAAATGGGAAGTTACATATACCAGAACTTCTTCCACCCAGGAAAAACAAAGACTGTGTAGTTTGTAGTAAAAGAAGTGAATGTGCTCAAAGGAAAGGTACAAGAATGTACCGGTACTGACACTTGCACAACAAAACCTGGACTACATGCAGGTAACTGTTTCCGATTATACCATAGTGCAAAAAGGTTCAAGGATTAATTTTTTGAAAGATATGTGTAATTCATAAATATGAAATATGTTTACACTTGTATTACCGATTTAATGTTTTTATACTTTCCAATTCTTATACTGTTATATTTATATTTCATATTCATATCTAATATTGTCAATTTTTAATATGTATGTTTTACAAAAATGCTAATGTTTTTATCCTTTTTTTTATTTACTTTGGGTTATCTTTTATTTATTATAATTGTAAAGTAACTTGTTAACAATGAAATTCCATTTTCTTGCAATTTTTCATGTTTTTGTTCAGTTTTACATTTTTATAATCATGTATATTATGGTAAAATATTATGGTTTTTACACTTCATTATTTTGTTAAGGTTAAGTTTTATTAATTTATAATACTTTTTACAATAAAATAAAATTTTGTACTGATCAAAGACTTTTTTGCTTTAAATGTAACATTTTATATAATATTATTTTTTAAATATTTATCCATGAAATACTATATTACCAGGAAACATGAGTAAAATAGACAAAACACCCTAACTAGGGGGAAAAAATTGTATTACTTTAGTAACCTATAGTAAACTGGACCTTTAAATGGGGTATCTAAATTTGTAAGGTAGTATTTGCCAAAAATAAATCGGAATACAAACAACCATCTTGGGAACAAAATGCCAAAGTTGATGGAATCCTTTGGAGTGCAAAGGGTTAAGACAGTTTAACATTAGACACTGGCGGCTAAAATATGGTCATCGGAATTCCATAGTGCTAGATATCTGCATCAAGAAATTCCATTTAGTTTATAGCAGAAGTGAACCAAGCTTAGGCTTTTTTTTAATGTCTTTTATTATAGTTTTTCTTTCCCATATATTTGTTTATAGTCATATTTTGAGACCACGTGGAACATATTACTTTTGGTTATTAGGCCTATTTGGTTTTATAAATGGGTATGAGATATTTTTACACCCTTTAGTCAAATAATGATAAATTAATTCAATTTTTAAGTGTCATTATATTGTCATTCCAGCCACCATGTCTAAGACTTTTTACAACAATGACCCCTTTTGTGAATTTGAATGGTAAGAAGCTTTGCTGATTTAACTTCCTGCAAGCAAATGACTGAAACAATTTTGTGGAAGAAAATAAATGCTCAACTGTTATTTGGAAAAATAATCCAGTTTTGTTAATTTTGTTCATATAAATTCTTGTCAGTTACTCCAGAGGTATTTCTTCCAATGGAACCATACCCACCTCCAATCACCACAAGCTTTTACTTCTTAGAATTTATAATTAGACTTATAGATTAGGCTTAACATTTGTTTTCAGCAAAAAATTGTTCTATTGCATTAAAAAAATTATCAAATTTCTACTTTAGTAAGACATTCTTGACCATAATCTTGTTTCATAAAGGCAAATGAAAAGTAGGACTATTGGTAGGCCCTAACATTATCTTACAAGAAATCATCTAAAAATGATGTACCTATACAAACGATTGGTGGTACTTCCTTATTCAAAAGAAAAATACTATTCATGAGTGGTCTTCCGCATCTACAGACTACATATTTAGTATATTAAAATAATAACAAATTTTTCATATATATCAACAAAAGCAAGCTAAGCTAAGAAAATTTCGACAATAAAGTTAAAATATTTTGGTTTTTTTCTCAGAATATTTCAAGATTGGAATAATTCCGACTTTAATTTCATTATATTTCTATCACAGAATAATTTAGTTTTTAGATTTGTTGGTTACATAATTTTAATTAATTTCTTTTTGGGGGGAAATAACTGTTAGAATAGTCTACACAACCGAGCACTATTATACATGGTATGAATAAATTATGGAATATTCCTAATATCTAGAAAGTGGTAAGAAATTTAAACATTGAAGGTGGTGTATTGGTATTGTACCCAGTTGTAGGGATTTCTCCCCAACAGTTGTTCCAAAAATATAAATTAGGCCTAATTAAAATTATGTAATGAACAAATGAACTAAAAATGAAATCTACATTTAGATGGCAGAAAATCTGGAGAAAAAAGTTAGAATTATTCCAAGATTTAAAGGGAATTATTTTGAGAAAAAAGTCACAATATTCAAGTACGGTAATTGTTAGCTACTGTAACTACAACCGATCTTTTTGGCATTTTTTAATTTTTTTATTCATGTTCTACATAACTTATTTATTGATAATAAAATAAGTATTCACCTCGGAGCTAACTTTTTCATGGGAAAAAAAAACAACATAATTTCAACTCTTCTAGGTTAAGGTCCATTAACACTGCAGTGGTCGCGCCCCACAGCGTTACATGAATAGTCGCGCGTTCTACTATTGTAGAACACAGGTTATATATACATATATATATATATATATATATTACACTTGTTAATAACTTTATCAATAAATTTGGATTTGTGTGTGTAAAATATAGGCCTACAATATAAAACCCATATTATGAATTGAAACTTTTTATTTTTATAAACAGATATAATTATTATAATTATACAAAATTACGGTATAGGGCCTAAGTGTTTTTGTGTCATATGAGCATTTATTTATTTTTACAAAAAAAAAACTAAAAAGTATCTATAGGCTATATATATTCAATATATATATTGAATATATATATTCGCTGGAGGTCGCTGCCACAAGAGGTTGCCCACAGGGAGGTGTTCTATCACCTCTATTGTGGAGCATGGTGGTGGACGATCTCCTTACGTAAATTAGCCAAGCAGGAACATACATCCAAGGCTATGCAGATGACATAGCAATCTTGGTCATTGGAAAAAGTGACTACACTGTCTCGGATATCATGAATAGAAATCTGAGACAGGTGAAGTTGTGGTGCGCAAGGGAAGGCCTCAACGTCAACCCAAGCAAAACCACCATAGTTCCCTTCACTAGGAGGAGAAACTTAACAGCCCTGGATAGGATATCCATGGACAACACACGGATAAATATGTCCATGTCGGCAAAATATCTTGGAGTAACCCTTGATCAAAAGCTGACATGGAACGTACATCTGGACAACTTAATACATAAGGCGAAATGGGCGCTAATGACAGCCAGACGCTTTATTGGTACTACCTGGGGACTTAAGCCTCACATAGCCCTTTGGCTATATGAAGCAGTGATTAGACCCCAAATTACATACGGAGCGGTGGTCTGGTGGAAGAAGTCATGCCAAACCACTGCAGGAAGCAAACTAACAAGCCTGCAAAGACTTGCATGCTTGTGCATAACTGGAGCTTTCAGAAGCAGCCCAACAGCTGCTCTGGAGGTTCTTCTCGGACTCCCGCCTCTTGACATTTACATAATGTCAGAGGCAAGGAAATCCGCCTATAGACTGACGTGTGTTAATGAGTGGCGGAAGGGCTTGCCTGGAGCAGGACACTCTGACATAGTTGACACCGTACTTAAAAACTCGGTGCTAGACATGGCGCCAGACGCAATGCAAACTGAGTATGTCTTCAACAGACCCTTCACGGTAACCTTAGGTAACCGGGAAGACTGGGAAGGAAACAACAAACCAGGTTCTTCCAGAGGGACTCTCGTCTGGTACACGGATGGGTCACTTATGGAAGGAAACTCAGGTTATGGAGTATACAGCTCATCACCAAGGACTAACATTAGTGTGAGTCTTGGGACGCACTGTACGGTATTTCAAGCAGAGATACTAGCTATCACTGCTTGTGCCCATTTGGGTTTGTCAAAAGGCCTTCGAGACAGACAAATCCTCATTCTTTCTGACAGTCAAGCAGCACTTAAAGCGCTAGACTCAGTATTAATCACTTCGAAATTGGTGAAGGACTGCCTCTCAACACTAATGAAACTCTCCACAAGGAACATGGTGGAATTAAGATGGGTGCCAGGTCATCGTGGCATCCAAGGTAATGAGATGGCAGATACCCTTGCTAAGAAAGGAGCATCCACACCCTTCATGGGGCCAGAACCAATGTGCTGTATCAGCCGCAACATGGCTAAAAGCGCAGTTAATAACTGGGCCAAGGAAGAGCTACGCCAGAGATGGCATAGGACTCCAGGGCTCACACAGAGTAAACAGCTAATCAACGGACCTAGTAACAACCTTACGAAGTCATTGATCAAGTTAGACAGGCTACAGCTTAAAAGAGCAGTAGGACTTATCACTGGACATGGCCAGTTCAGGAAACATCTTGCAACAGTGGGAGTCTTTGAAGGCGACCAAAGCTGTCGGCTCTGCCTGCAGGCCGTGGAATCAGCAAGACACATCATATTTGATTGTGGGATGCTGGAGCGCAGAAGGAGGGAGCTCTTTGGTATCCTGCAACCAGGAGAGGAAGAGGACACGTACTTGGTAGAGAAAATCCTGAAGCTCGTTCGAGGAACAGGGTTCTAATCCATCAGGAACGGCACATAGGGGGCACAATAAGCCGATGGTTGACGTGCAGGGAGACCTTCTCGAAGAGGGTCTCCACCCCATCTCTAATCTAATCTAATCTAATCTAATATATATTCAAAAAAACAATAATTTTGTTTGGGACTCTTTTATCTGCAGCTATAGCCTACAGTTTTGCTGACATCTTACATACCTAAGTTATAAAGTTAACAAAATGTCAAGGTATACCATTAGCAAAGATAAATCACTTATCGTACTGTAACAGTTTAGTACAAAGACACACTTCTGCAATAGGTAAATTATTGTAAGTGTAAAATTTGGGTAATGCGGAACTGGCTTAATAATATAAATTATAGAATTTTAATAAAATAATGTATTACAATCAAGAGGATATGGGGGAAATGATGGGTCTTGGGAAAACTAAAAATATTACTATGACATGTTTTAAAATAGGCTATATCAATATAAAAATACGGGTCTTTTCTATTATATGACCGCATGGCTCAAATTATTTTCTATACTAGTTGTGTGACTATTTTTCGCTATTTATTGGTTGGTTTCTTAACCTAACCTAACCTAACCTTACCCAGACCTAACCAGAAGTGTAAAAGTCATAAAAACATTCACATGTAATTAGTTTGTGTTAGTGTGTTTTTCTATTTTCTATATTTGTGTGTTTTGTGAAAAACAATAAAACCGTTTATTTTATAGATGATTTCATCAATTGAGGTGAGAAAACCTACTTTATTATCATTCTGTTAGTATAGAAAATAATTTGAGCCATGTGGTCGTAAAATAGAAAAGACCCAAAAATACCATTATATCAATATAAATATACCAGAGATGGATAGGATTACTACGATATTTTTGGGTGGAAGGAGATCTTGCCACATTCTGACAGGACACTTTTACAGTAGATAAATTACAAGTTTGGAACTGGTTCAATTGTATTGTCCTTTCAGTATTCTGTGGTATTGTTAACTCCTTGTCATTATTAAATCTGACATAACATTTATAACTTTTAGAATTGACAAAACAAATGTTAGACATCTAGGACAAGTTAGATTGGGTATAGTCCTATTATTTCCATTTAAATGTTATATTTCTAAAAATGTATTAGGAACAACTATAAATGTATTTATATTGTAGTTGGTGTTATCCACAGAGGGATTGCTTTCTATTATGGCAGATGAATTTCATGTTTTTGTATTGTACCCCTCTCTTTGATTGCTCTAAATATGAATTGAAATAATTGTGAATGTAACTTACAAAGAAATCAAGTTAATTAAAATAACAATAAAAATGGTTTTGTGTATATTTTTACTTTCATATTTTATTAAATTTTATTTATAACATTGTTTTCAATTTTGAAATAAATAATAATTGAAAAATTGAGGATTCAAAGGATTTTCTCAAATAATCAATAAATATATTTATTAGCCTAATTGATGAAGGTACAACCAAGCTGACCTAACCTAATTTGTCCTCAATCTCAAATATTCTCTGTGTAAGTTATAAACCTCAGACTGATATTGTTCTAAAAATAAATATGTATACCTCGACTGCAGATATATAAGACTTCATACAATTCTCAGGTAAATAAGCTAAACCAGATTTATGTGGCCTACACTAGGTTATGTGGTTTAAATCTTTGTTGATAGTACATATATGGTCACAGTGACAGAAAAGCTTGTAACTAACTATCATGTAAAACAGCACATATAAACTTGCATCACAAACAGGTGCATTATTTATTAATAAGCTTCCTGTAAAACTTTTAAAAACAGCCTAAGGTAATAACTGTCCTACAGATCATTATATTTAGTGGACAAGTTTATGCACCAAGATTTTATAAATAGATGAGAATGTCTTTCAACTTTAGAGACCAACACACTTTTCCAAATTTATTTTATGTTATATTGATTTATTTACATTGTAACTAGGGCCTATTCTGTATTTATTGTATTTTATGATATGTTTATATATATTAGTAGTATCTTTTATAATGATTATATCAACTTCTACCAAAAAAACAATACTTAATATATAAAGTTCTACACTATTCAATGGTCTCATAAAGATTTGTAAGCGTGTGAAGACAATCGGCACACTAAATTGTGTACTTTATTTATTTTGTTTAAGGTGGTTACATATTTTAGAGAAAAAAAAGCAGACATGATCTATAATTATCAATTTAGTTCTAAGAAATAAAAGGTTATGGTAACTAGATACGGGCCAATATGGAACAAATACTGGTGAATCTTAATAATACGCTTAAACTGACCACCAATATTCATTAAATATGTTTCACTTGGTATAAATAGCTAGGCTTTGTTTACTAAAAAATTATAAATATGGAATAATAGAGATGAGACAGGAATGTTCCTAAATAGGCTAAACTGGGATAAAAAACTATAGTTCTAATAGGTACTATTGATATACACTGTTTTTTATTAGGCCTAATGTAACCTAAATAATAAAATGATTGGATCTAATTATAATGCAAACAAATTTTGTTTTGTTGTCTTTGCCCCTCCCAGCTTAAAAATAATTTAGATTAGCATAGGCATAATTGTTTATCATAATAAGTATATTTAAATTGTAATATTATGCTATATAATTTATTTCAGGTTATGAAAATTCAGTGAAAATAATAATTTTTTTGGGTAAAGATTGTTTACTCACTTCCTTTCATACCAACTTTCCCACACTTATAGCCTATCTTGTCAATTGTAGAATAGTTCTTCACATAATGACTATATAGAAGATAGTGTAAAAGTTCAAATTTAATTAATCAAAAATATTGTAACTCACAAAATACAAGGAATAAACATTATCTCAGATTAAGCCTAAATCTGATGCATCAGAAGTGATAATGTTTCTGGGTGGTATGACAGTGTTTCTAGGCCTATCCTATTTAGTGTTTTCAAGTTGTGAACTTCACTCTTTGAAGAAAATATGCTATTAGCATTGGACGCATTTCTTTCTTCCATTAAAAACCGCACTTTTTGATATTCGTAAATTGGATTACTTGAATAAAAACAAACACTAAGAATGAAAATAATTATAAAGAAATGGCTTGTGTTACCATTACTGAACTCTAACCTCAATCCATAATGGAGACCTTTGTTCAAAAACGAGAGAAGATTATGGATATTAAAAACGCACTAAAAACAGACATTCCTATTTTAAAAATAAATCGACGTTAACTTAAAAACATAAACTATTAAAAAAAGCAATTTTTCAATACAAATATACGACTTACCATAAAAAATTATCATCCTAATATGAAGTTTGTGAAACAGCGCATAGTTTCGCCAAGGCCTTCCGTCGTTTCCTTACAGCTGAATCGAAAAACAGCTGATAATGTTAGTAAACACAGATTAGAAAGGCACTGGACTAGTCTTGGCGATTGGCATTATATTTTTGAAAATACATGGTACTTTATAATTTTGGGATTTTAAGTTTAATTTTCCGGTGTCTAATTTTCTACCATATTGCTTCACACACATAAACAATTAACAATATCCCACTTTAAAAGTTAATATTCTTTCTGTTCTGATAAATTGGCTTTTTTGACAGATGTACTCTGGAACCAGATCTACCCTGGTTCTCCTCTGAGCACATGTTTATAGTTGTTGTTGTATTACAGTGTCTTGAGGTGATTGTTTGGAGATTATGTTTATCACAGGGGCGGCGATAGCGGGCCCGCAGAGCCCGCGGTGCGGGGGGCCGCGAGCTGGGAGGGCCCGCAAGCCTTGACCGGGATTTTTCGGGAAATTTTACAGGGACCAGAACCCGCGACTGGCCCTGCCACACGTGCCCCCAACCCCCTATCATAACAATATTTTTTATGAGTATTGTCAAGAAATTACTAAAATAAGGTAAAATGTCTTCAGACAAGATTGTGCATCGTACATCCAAAACGGCAATAACCATTATTTTTTAGAGAGCAGTATTTATTATTTAATGTCATGATACAAAGTATGTGTATTGTTTACCGTTGACCCATAAGTAATACAGCTATCGTTACGTCGTGCATCGCGGTGACTCACCGGCGCCGGCCGGCGAAAAGATAAACATTCGGGAAAAGATTATTGGGAGAGGGGGGGCCGATGAACAAATTTGCGGGGGCCCGCGGGTTCTTATCGCCGCCACTGGTTTATCATTGTGGTAGTTATAAAGAAATATTATAATAATGAGTTAAGTGAGAAAGTGAGTCATCAAAATGTCTAGTTCTGAAGAAGATGAAATGGTTAGAAAGAGAAGACTTGGAGTAGGTAGTTCACATGGACACTTACCAGCTTATCAAAATACGAGACTCTAGGGTTAAAGGTGAGGCTTATGTTAATTATAAGGGAAATGAAGTATCACAAAAGACCAAACCTGAGGGAATAACTTGTAAGTGCAGTAATAAATGCTTTTTAAACATTACAGAAAAAGTTATTAATGTAACATGGAATAATTTTTATTCATTGGAAATCAAAAACACGCAGGACACCTACATACAGACTCTAATCGAAGCTAAATAAATCACTAGTAGGCATAAGAAAGCCAACCAAAGGCAAGAAGTTAGTGATGAAAATGATATGGAATTTGTTGATGATGGGTCTTCTAAATTTAATAGAAACCATTCTTTTATCTACAACCTAAAAATAAACGGTTCTTTAAAACGTGTTCATGAAAGTACATGTTTTATCACGTGAAAGATTAAGCAGAATTTGCCATCTGATTACTCAAAATAAAACTCCTACCGATAATAGGGGAAAGAATAGGAGTGGGACTGCTATGTCTATGTCTGAAGACATTCGTGAACGTGTACATGAGCACATAGCAAAGTTTGATGTCAAGGAAACACACTATGGGGGGGGGGGAAACCAAAGAAGTATCTTGAGGCCACTCTAAACATAAGAAGAATGTATGCATTATGTATTATAGAAAACCCTGACCTCAAAGATAAGCTTAAGTATTCTCTTTACTACTCTTACTACAAAGAAAACTTTGGTTACTCCATTGGCAGGCCTCAGGTAGATGTATGTAGTACATGCGAAAGCCTTAAGACAAAATTGAAAGACAAAAGTCTAAATGACAATGCTAAGCGAGTTTTTGCAGCCGAACTTATGGTCCACAACAGACGACCGAAAAAGTTCTATTCAAGTATGACAGAAGCTTTGAACAATAAAGATGATGACACATGCATAATTTGCTTTGATTTTATGCCAAATTTGCCTCTTCCCAATATTCCAGTGCAGGAAATATTTTATATGCGCTATTTGTGTGTGAATGTGTTTAGCATACATAACCTAAAAACAAACAAATCGAAGATTTATTTATATCTTGAAGGTGTGGCGAACAAATCGCCTGATGAGGTATGCACATCTTTATTAAATTACATAAACACAGAGATATCTGACTCTGTAAAACTTCTAGTCCTCTTCAGTGATGGTCCTTCAGGGCAAAACAAAAATCACACGATTTTAATTTTTTTGTAAATATACTGTATCAATAAGGCTCTTTGATCTTTTATTAATTAGTAGTGGCACAATGTCCACTAATTTGGACTCAATTTTAGAAAAAAATTACTAAAATTAAATGTTTTCAAATTGTTATTGCAGAAACCTGTTATGTGGCATTAAAAAAAAAAGTTCACATCCATATTATCATAGTTTAAAAGAGATTTAATTCCTTAAAATATTCCACTCATCCAGTACTTCAATAATAAAATTAATGTATAAAAAAATATGTAAAAAATTTTACATTGTTGAAAAAGTTTTTTTTTGTTTTCTTAAAATCACATTCTTGGCGTTTAACGTGTTTCTGAAATAATCGATTCAATTAATAAGAGAAGTAAGCTGAGATTATACTAAATCTTGAACGAATTCAAGCATTTAGTTGATAAGTTACTAGTTAGTCCTACCTTGACGACAATAATTAATTATTGGTCAGTATAAATTTTATCATAATTGATTGAATAACTTCAAAAAGTGACGAAATTAAACTTTTGACCAATATAGTTCTGTCGATATTATGTCCACTCATTAATTATTGTTAATATGATGACAATATTTTGAAAGAGCACCCATTCTAGTACCGTAATTATTTGGAAAAATCTCAGAATCTACATTGCGTTCTCTATCCAATAAAATAAGAAAGAAGACAACAAAACCATAGGCTATAAATTGTTGATGGTGCTAACAATATTTCACTAGTCATTTATCCACAATCTTGTTCAGTTTCAATTGTTGTTCAGACAGTGGAACTTAGTTCATAATATCCCACCATCCCCATATATTTATATAACTCTGGCAATATTAGAGTATTTGAGAGCTAAGGGTCTTTTTTTGTTAAAGTGATGATAATCTCCAGGAACTTATCTCGAGGACCCTAACTAAATCTACACCTTTTTTTTATGTAGTCTTGGGTCAGACCCCTCTCATCTTTCCTATCAAATATTTCTTGACCAACTTTTGTCCTTTTCTGACTCCACTACGACTAGGGGATCTTTATTTTATCTTCTTTTTTTACAAGGCGATGATAGAGGTTTTCCAAGCAAGTAGGGAAATAAATGACCAAGCTAGTTTTTCACCTTTAATTATAAAAACGACAGCTCCAAACTAATAATACTTTCTCACACACCCATGACCAGATACTGTATGAACTTGAAAGAATTTATATAAACTAAAAACAATAACAGTTAGTAGATCTATTGTCTTTGTAAGTCCTGACTGCTCTGTGATATAAGTTTTTTTCTTTAAATGGAACATTTCCAAACATCAAGCTGATGTGAAACCCCATCTTTTCGATTTTCTCTGCAAGTAGTCAACTACTTGTAAATCATTCATATTGAACTAGACAACGCGCCGTGTGCTGGCTTTGCTCATAATAAGGAGGTCTTCATATTGAATTTATTAGTTTTTAATAAATCTGAAGATTATAAAAGATTAGTGGAGGGAGATGGGATAAAAAATTTTTTTGTATGGCTAAATTATTTATATGTAAAATTTTGATAATATGCAACAAATTAAAATTTTAATTGACTTAGAATAGTTGATGGCATCTTATAATTAGTTAACCATTTAATACTGTGATATCATTAGCTTTGGCAAAGTCGAGAATGTAGAGTTGGCCATATGAACTATTTTCTTTATTCTCAGCATACAAAGGTGAAATGAGATGATGAGTTATACCATGAATTTTAAATCAGTAATTTGGTGGAAGGTCAATTTTTTCACCGTAAGAAGCAAAAGACATTGCATTGTTGTACTGGCGAATGTTCTCCTTAATTTTTATATTTAATATTGTTACCAGTAAAAAGATCTTTCAATTCATCAATTATGATTATTGGCTTTAGTTTTACCTTGCCTTCATAACAACAAAGGGTAAAGCGTCGATGTATTAACTTCAGGTTGGAATTACAGTGCAGAACAGTTCTGACAAACTCCCACCAGACCACCTATAGAATATGGATTTAGAGTAGGTGTAAACTTTGAAATGGCACACTTGAAGGTAGGTTTTGATATTTTTGGGTGCATTTGTTGCATTATTTCATCGGCAGGATGGTCAGTTTTGTTAGATAATTTACGTCTTGTTCATTCTAGATGACCGTTGAGGATGGGTTTTCTTTTACGTTTCTTTTTAATTACTGCAACATTGTTAAAATAGTTTGTTTCATTGATAGCTGATGAAGAAGAAGGAGGGTCTATTTCTTGCATTATTTCATCAGTAAGAGCCTAACTCCCACCCTCTAGTTTTAAGGTTTTCTGTTATTGTCTTTTTTCTTCAGTCTGTAATACAGCCTCGTCAATGCCTTAGCAGGCGAAACCATTGGTCGGCTAGACTAATAAAAAGTGGATATTACAAAATAAAAAATTGTGTTTTATTATCTTTAAACATGGAATTCCACCAAGAACCATCGGTCTCAACAGTAATGAAAATTATCATAATTTTCCAAATGTCCATGTAAACACTTGGAAACACTTCTGAATAAACAGTTTCCATCTCCAATAATTGGAGTTATGTCAAAATGTTTATAAGTAGTCATGATCCTGGTTGTAATCAAGCGATGCTAACCAAACAAAAATTTACCAGGTATAATATAACATCTAGAAAATTAAATATGTTATTTGTTATGTACTTAGAAACACAATTCTACGCGTTTAATCACCACTAACCTACTTAAATGAAGTAAATTACAACATAAACAAACTATGTTATGATAATAAAACATATGTTTTGTTATAATCAGCTGATCTGTGCTGTTATATTCAGCTGATCAGTAAAAACAATATTAATGAATAGAAAATATTTTAAATTACATTTTTAGAATATTAAATGAAAGAATAGTAAACTTTTCAGGCTAATAGAGTTAATTACCTTTCATTTAACACAACCCGCATGTAAATCGGTCTAATAGAACTCCAGATCTCACTCAGAATAGGCTTAAAATTTTACCCCACGTTAAATTGCCATAAGAGATTTTAATTTCCGTTTTTACATGGGGTAATAGCTGAAATCAAAGCAAAATGGGCAAATATACAGACTATTGGTACCAACCGTGTGTAAATCGGTCCAGTAGTATGGTCAGGCTCAATGTCATAAGCTTTAAATTTCTTCCCTATGTTAAATCTCCATAAGAAAAGTTTATTTTCAATTTTTGACCCAATTAACGTAAATATTTTCAAAATACTGTATAAATAAAACCTGCACATATAGGACCGCTAACCTTTGTTTTGGTACAACCCGCATGTAAATCGGTCAAGTAGAACGGTCAGGGTCGCTGTCATTAGTTTTGCAAAAGTTTTTTAATATATAAGATTTCTCATATTAGACCTTCATAAATCCAAGTATCCTTTTATAAGAGTTCCCCTAATAGTTGGATTTTTCTATTGTTGTTTAAAAGCGAAAAACTTCTGTTATCATCGCTTTAAAAAAAATTAAGAAAAACGTACACAATAAACTACAAATTTTGTCTTAAAGATATCTTCCTCTTCCTCCCACCATAACTTTCAAATTGGCTCTCTCTTAGGGTTTCAGTAATATATCCCTTGAGTATCCGGCAACCTGGTTTTAACTCCTGTACTCTCAACGAGAATTAAGACAAAGGATATTGGATTCAGACCATTGACAGTCCCAGTAAAGACAAGCAGTGTAGGCATAGTCTTTGTGTTACATGTTTTGTAAATGACAGAGTATGTTGTGAGTTGGTATTGTTCTAGGGCTAAGTTCATGAAGGCTACTTCCCTAACAACTTATCTACAGTTATCCCTGAAAAGAGTTTTCAAGATGAAACTAAAATACACAGATTGATCTAATAATATAGAAAAGAGAGAAAAACGTGATACCCCTTATTGGAAAGACTAGAATAGAGAAGAGGATTTTCAAAAAGAGGACTGTGTAGGTTAAAAAGGAGAACACTAAGGTATGAGAGTCTGTCATGGATAATTAAATATTAAAAGTGAATTAAATATGTGTTTGTATATTGCTATTACTCTGTCCCTCATTTAATTCTAAATGATAATTTGGATTTGTTAAGAAAAGGAACCGAAAATAAAGAACTCTTATAATTATTTTTGTACATTTTATATTCAACAATAACCAATAAAACCTAGTTAACCATTTAATACTATTCAACCATTTGGTATGTATGATGTGCAAAATACAATAACAAAATATAACTAAAATTATCACATTTACTACACTTATAAAATAACAATTACTTTTCAATATTATTATTTTGCTACAGTTTAGCATAGCACAAAGAGATTATCTAATAAATTGAGCATCACTTATAAAATGTTTAGTCACACATGAAAAACAAAGAAAAATAATAATATTTCATCAATAACAGCTACATTTCACCAAGGCAATGCCATCTTTTCAAAATAAAACTGCTGTGAAAATATTTGAGATTGGTTATACTTAATTTATCATAGGAAAAGATTAGAATTATCTGAAAATATTGAACAATTTGGTTATAGTATGATTTAAATTGAAAAGGGATTGGAGTATTGACTAGGCAGTGGAACAATATTAACAAATTGTGCCTTGTGTTTCGGCCGCTGTGACAAATGCATCTTGAGAGTGCATCATTGAGTGAAGGAATACAAAACTAGTTAGCCATTTTTTGAATTAAATAAATCTTATACTCTATGAAATTTATGAGTTTTAAAAATGAACGTTTAGAAAACATCATATTTTTATTAGCATGATATATCCAAGGACGGCTTTCTTTTACACAGATGGCAGTCATCAGATATACCTGTGCCTGTAAAAATTATTTTGTTAAATTTTGACACTGTACTCCTAAGTAGATTTTAAAAAAATAATAAACTTAACTGATAACTAGTAACAAACATTAGCAGTAAAGTCACAATCAAAAAGAAAAAAAACATGATTTTTCACACATATAAATTGCAATGGAACGGAAACCCGAGGCCTGACTTAACTCATCTTTCCTGAAAGCTAGCAACAAGTGCTAGTTACCGTGACAACATTGTTACTATGCTCGATGTTGATTGGACTAATGTTGCAGAGTCTCTCTGGATCTGTCCCTTTCTATTTTAAATCAAACTATAATATTGTAAGATAATTATAACTTGTTACCCATGTCTTTTTTAAAGTTATAATTTGAATAATAAATTTATTTTGTTAAATAATCTCTCAATATTTTATGTATAAGTACAAAACATTATTATGTAATATTGATAAATATATTGAAGTCATTATGGTATATTACAACTTTAAAAATAAAGACAAATGTTTTCACAATTCAAACACAAATAACAAATATAAAGAATGAAAAAGATTTAAATGAATTTAACTACAGTGAGTTCATGTTAATCCAAATGTTTGTTTGCTTAATCTGTTTGGATTATCAAATTTTTCAGACTATTAAGGGAACATTAAAAATATATACAGCAAAAATACAAATTTTTTTATATCAAATGTATACTTAAAATATAATTCAACACATAACAAGCAACACGCTACTTCTTCGGATAATAGACCTAACACTTAACTTCCAGACCTAACTTAGTATGTCCGAGCAAATAGTTGTTAAATCAAAAAGTCAGAACATTACAACTTCTTAACGTAGGCTGTTTGAACTAACACATTGTTCAGCCTATCATATGTAATGGAGAATATTACTATGAATAAATCTATTAACTATATTAATAGTCATATTGTCCATTATGTTAGGCAAACTTCAATGTTTTTTAACTACAGGAATCATCGCAATAGAGGTTTCTTATATGTCAACTTTAGTATCAAATTATAATATTTACTTATAATCCAGAAAAAGGATACATTATAAATATATTGAGCAATAGATGTGGAAAGTTTGTAAACAACATATGAAATAAACATATTTAATTACATAAGTCAATGAATAAATCATCCTTAGTTTTTCAAGGTCATAAAATGAGTCTGAAGATGATGACTTTGTACTTAAAATTCTGTCATTCACAAATTAAAGAGATTGAAGATAATGACTAAGACTTAATTCAAACAAGAAATTATAAGCCAGCTTTTGATGTATGTATACTGAACTTTTAAGTACCAGCTACATAGACAGGCTGTATGACCATGTCTCTCCAGTGACATTCAGGATGTCTGAATCTCTTACTAGATTTACATCTTACTATAATAGTATTAAGTTGTTTGCATCTGTAGCATATTTAAGCTGTTCGTCTTCCTTGGGTAGGGAATAAACGAACCATGATGTTGGTCATCAGACTTCCCATATTAAAAACTATTTTGATTGGTCTCTACTGGGAGGCAATATGTAAAATAAGTTAACACATTCGCTGCTATTTCTAAATATAAATAACATACTCTGAAGCTAAAATCATACCATAGCAATTCACAGCGGTATGATTTCGAACCGGCCGCTTGAAAGCCACACCGAACGTGTTAAAGAAAGCCAATCATAGGCTATTGGAAAACAACAACAATAACTTTGTTCTTATTAATTACTAATTACCCAGTCAAGGTCGTATATGTTTCATAAAAAAATATTATTGTACAACAAATACTATTACTCCTTTTTAATATAAGGTATGTACTAAATGAATTTGGCATATTCGTTTATTTAATCTCATGATTGATAAAGTAAATTTTTACCTAAAAAACATTTGAATTCAAGGAAAATAGATAAAATGATTTGAAATACATACTTAAACAAGTTAGCATTGACCAGTGAATCTAATTTAGTATCTATCAGCAGAAATAAACATCACAAAAGGCTGTAAAATGAATGAAGGTCAAAACAAATTACCATATAATTAACTAATAAAATTCCAAGCTAAAAAAAAGAAGTTTTAATTAATACAACAGCTCGGATACAACATATACAAACTAAAAGTTTATACAATATTACCCAAAGGATAATTTTGGGATATTGTATACTTATTTTATAATATATATGTTGTAGTTTACAAAACAAATATGCTGTTTTTTACAATGTATTTAGTAAATATACAAATATTCAATTCTAAGAACACAAATACAAATTATTATAAAGTAATTTTGAGATCTAGGAATGTAATTGAGAAGAAATGGAAAGATGACGCTTACTTATATTTGGGCCATATAATTGGTTTTCTCTTGGAAGTTAGGGGTTTATAAACAGCAAACCTTTGACCGCAAGCTACCACTAGCTTGTGGGGATATTTATAGTGGCTTAAAGATGAAGACGATAAAAACAAATACAGAAACCGATTCACAAAAAAACACTTCGAGAATTGCATTCCTTATATAAAACTTTTATATATAAGTGAGAATGTACCAAAGTTCTCATTAAAAGTAATCTTTCTTTTTTTATTATTATTTTAATACATTGTGTATATTATAAATTATTTTTGCCATATATATTTATATTAATATTCTAAAATTAAATTTGTTGAAAATGAGAGGAGGTATTTAAACTTTTTATGTATTTACAACTCTCGATATGGTATTTTTTTTAATTAATGTAAAATGATGTCAACATTTCATTTTACATATAAGTATCTAAATTATTTCGATTGTTGTCCAATACCTTTTTTGTAATCTTAGGTACTTAATTCTCAAGATTTAAAGGGAGATCAGCACTTTTAGAGTCAAAAACTCCAATTTTTTAAAAATTCTTATTTATTTCTCATTAATATATGTATATTATTCATGTAGTTTCAATATTTAGTATAGTAAAAACAAAAATTGTATGACATCTGTTTAAAATTTATTTGTTATTCAGATTTGATTGGTACAAGCAACTAAGTTTCTTACAAACATGAATTCCCTCTTCCAGAACCAGTACTAATAACAATACACAAATATCTAACAAAAGAGTTATTGAAAGCATGGGAAGTCACAAAAAGATAATGAAAGATCCAACAGCTGCATCTGGAAAAGAATTCCAAATACTGATTTTGTGAACTGTAAAACAATTAACTTGGTGTAACAGATGCAATCATTTGCTTCAACAAAGATTCCTTTGCCAAAGCAAAATGTGTTGCAAAGGTAAACCTGGAAAATTTACGATAGAAAGATCTAAATAATATAGATAAATGTACGATTCTGAAAGCTGATTGGGAAACAGAAGAACAAATAAGAAGAAAAGAGTAGGAAGGAAACTTTTGAAAAGAACAAATTTAATGAAGATGTAGAAGTAGAAGAATACAGTTCAGGTGGATTTTAGTAGAGGTAAAAAACATATTTTACCTTCAGTTTGTGTTTAACCAAAAATGTAATTTTCTTCTACCTACTTTTCTCAAAATTAAATGAACCTATTGACTGTATATATAATACAGTGATATGAACAAAGAGTACTAGCCTTATCATTATTATTTATTATCATTTGTTTTTTTATACCATTAAATTGTATAATTAGAAGATAAATTCTAATACATTGTTAGTTTCAAACATGTGGGTCTAATAGTTTTGTAAAAATTGTAACTAACTAAACCTACACTTCATCTAAGTTACGTGGGAGTGCAGCTCTCTTAATATTTTAACAGTTCAAAAGTTTACTATTATTACGTTGTATTTATTTATATTACTTGAAAATCTGACCATCTCCACTTCTTTTGGCCAGCCGAAGCTTCCAGCTGGTCAAAAGAAGTGGAGATGGTCACTAGAACCATATTATTGTGTTTTCTTTTTGATTTATCCTTAGAAACATAATGTTCAAAGTGATTACAATGAACAAATTTCATTTTGTATTTTCGATATAATAAAGATACTCAATTACTGAGGGAATTTGCTAATCACTGGTTTACAAGAATACAGGTCCGAATAGCAAATTTGGAATCGGTTAACCTCATACTCTTATAGTATACTTATTGTGCAGAGTTTTTATAAAACATTTGCAGTAAAATTTATTAAAGTATTTGAATTTTTTACTGTTTAATTATTTTGTTATAATTAAAGTAGTTTTTAAAACATGACCGGAAATAAAAAATAATAATGAAAATGTAAAGCGTGTAACTAAGAGGACAAATGAAACAATAATGATTTTTAAAAAGAGAAAAAAGGGGGTAGCACATTTTCGAGGTTACTAAAAGTTGTGCTATGCAGTAAATAATTATCACCAATAATTTCAAATATTGTAAAAATTATAATAATAGTAATTTTTAACCTTTATGAGACTATTGAATTTTTACGAATACACGGTGTCTACTGAACGTTTTCAATGGTTTTATAAAAATAATCATAACTTCTTAATTGATTTCGATATTTCAATAATTTTATTGCCATTTTGCTTTTAAAAAAAGGGCTCTTAAATGTATGTAATTTTAGATAGTTGTATAACTACAGTATCCTCAAGGTATGAATTTGTCTGGGGTGGAGTGGAAAAGAGGGGCCCCCACACTTTGTTTATTGCGTTTGATTTCAGCGGTACAACACCAATAAAAAAATATAGACTTCAGATACTTCTGTGTAAATGCATATTCTACTTTCGTTTCCTTTATCGGTGTGAATAAGAATAAAACGTTTACAAAAGAACGCAAAGTGTGTATTAAAGAGATGGACACATTTTTGTTAATACGTAACAATTAGTTGTTTTATTTATAAATATATGTTAATCTTTATGTTAATCATTATTTAAAACCGATCTCATTCATTCAAGGTCTGTCACGAAGTTGTATCTTTAGGAATTAAATGTAGCTAAGCAGTAATTTGTGTACCTAGTTTTATTGGAATGGGTTGTACCGGTAAGTCAGGCTAGGGAAGCAAGTAGAAGGGAGGACACGCCCCTTACACCAGACACATTCCTAGTCTGAGGATACTGTATTTATTATTATCATCGAATAAATATTGAAGGAAATATAAACAAATAGCTAGTCACTCTCTTGAATAATTCTTTCTATATAGATAGTTCAAAAATAAAACATATATGTTGAAATATTTGTCGTTATGGTTTGATCACAAAATAGATCTTTTTCAGATATAAAAATCTATTTATTTATTATTTGTTTATAGTGATAAAATGAACAAAAATACTTGGTGACTTATCGCCCTGATGGAGCTAGGCTTGTAAGATGAAATTCAATCAGATAACGTATGGTTAGGTTAGGTTAGTGCGTATTCTAACTGCAGAGCATCACTATTGTTCTAGTGTTTTCAACCAGAGTTTGGTACCAATTGCATCTACTTAGTTTCCTTCTCCATTCTGGGTTAACACTGTACATTTTATAGACTGGTACTTCTCATTTGTGAAGTAAGAAAACTAACCGGATCTTGTGAGTAAGCAAAGTATAATTTTACTGTAAGACAAAAGTTTTATTTTTATTCTACATGTTTTCTATATGAATAGAAAAGTTGGATTTATTTCATTGATAATTATAAATAATAAATCGGTTAATATATATTATGTGAAACCCATAATATCAAACTCCTTATTACTTGATTCTATTCTTAGATCCATAAGAAGTTCAAACCCATCTATTGTTACAGTACAATCACATATAATATCATGAAATTCGAAATTAAATTCGGCAATAGAAATATCACCAAAAGAATTGTTTGTCTAAATTATCAATAGTTCCGAATATAACAATGTCTACTTCACTACTCAAATATTTGTTATTAGTAATTTTTAAAGTAAAATATATACAAAACAAGAAATGATAAACAATAAAATATAAACAAAAAATCAACTAATAAAAAGTAATAAACACTCAAAGTAAAACAATTATAAAAGATAACAAAATTCATTAAAATTTTAATATATAGGTAAAGGTTTAAAACAATAATACAAATAACAGCAAACAGCTGATCATAAGATAAACATTTATACTTAATTTCTATTTACTAAGATACAAAAATATGTTTTGTCAAACATTTATTTATTTAAATTTCAATTGCATTAAAGTAGTAAAATAATATTACAAATTCAAATTTTAATATATATAATTATTTTATTGTAAAAGCTTCAAAGTCCTATTGACGATAGATCGTCGTCAGTCTTTTTTGGTAGTTACATATAATTGGAGATACATAGTCAATCTTTTATAAACGGCTTAATAAAAAATAAGGAGCATTCAAATATAATTTGAGATAAGTGCCTCTCTTGGTTCAAAGTGTATACATAATTGGTGCGTCATTTTAAAAGAAGGTTGGGTAAGAGTTGAAAACGAACCACATTGTTCGAGAATCTCAACCAGTGAAAACACGCTGACTAAAGTTTGTGTACTGATTAGACAATCGGAGAATCACAATCAGAGGAATCGTTGAAAAACTTTAAATGAAAGCTGACTGTACAGAAAAATTAGTTAAAAATCGTGTTTAATTTAGCAAGGTGAGTAACCAGATGGGTTCCCCGTCTTTTGAAGCCTGAGCGCAAAGAAAAAATGATTTGCAGCTTCTCCAGCGTTATTAAAAGGTTGGAGACAAGTTTTTAGACTCTATAGTAACCTCTATAGAAACATAGGTAAATTACTTCACTCTAGAGTCAAAACAAGCAAATATATAATGGCAACAACCAAGCTCACTTCCTCCATGGAAAATGGAAGCCAAAACCACATTTTTTTCCTGGGAAAATAATGCCCACTTTCTTTTTGGAATCACAAGGAATTGTTCCCTTGATTTTATCGCAGAACAGAAAATTGTCACTAATGGTTTTAAAAGAGAAAGTGAAGTCAATGATTAATTCCAAGAGGAAGGTCCCAGAGACAATGCTCGCCCTCACATTGCTGTTTCGACGATGGAAACCAAATGGGAATGTCTTACCTCTAACTCTATATAGTCTAGATTTAGCACCACCAGACTTTCACCTCTTCAGCCAATTTAAATAATTTTTAGGAGAGATTAAATTCAACTCTAATGAGGAGGTTATTGAGGCTGTGTAAGAATGGTTCAATGTGCAGGCACAAGATTGTTACTCTAACGAGTTGTCACATTTATAATGCTATACATAGGTTGCTTAAGATCATGGTGGCAGATTATAACAATGAATATGTTTAGATATTAAATGACAGAATCTTTTGATTATTAATTATATAAAAAATGACATTGTTATGTTTTGCTTAACAAAGCTG
Source organism: Aphrophora alni (assembly GCA_963513935.1). NCBI lineage: Eukaryota > Metazoa > Arthropoda > Insecta > Hemiptera > Aphrophoridae > Aphrophora > Aphrophora alni. The sequence continues at coordinate 103,565,573 of OY740772.1, read as the reverse complement.
ATTATTTAATCTATGCAGAAACACAAGGAAAACACATATAAGGCACTGCTCTGTTTTTGGAACATTTTTAGACTAATGTGATATTTTAATCACATCTACAATAAAATTTGACCAGGGATGAAACTTTCAACTTCTCATTACACATCTGAGACAAAGCGGTAATCCAAAGAATGGTATCAAACCAAATATCCGATTATTTTTTTTAAAATCAAGCAGACTTTGTCAATTAAAAAAACATGGCTAATTTTCTGGGACAGAAAAGCCATCTTTTTAATTGAATTCCTTCCTCATGATATTAAATGTAGATGTATACTGACAAAGCTTAAGTACGCAATTCGAAATAGGTTTAAGCACTGGTGGTGATTGTTTCGTGACAACACTCGGCCATATATAGGATATTGACATTATGGTTACTGGATAAGTTTAGATGGGGAAAAAACTTTACAGTCCTAATCTTGTGTCTTCAGACGTCAAATTTTTTTTTAAACTAAAGGAATTTTTGAGAGAAAATAAAATAGCAAATGATGATAAATTGAAAAAAAAAATCAGATGTTAAATGGACAGGTGGCAGAGAGAAATCTTTGATTAAAAGAAAAAAACTTCTGCAAATTCTATTCCATGGAGATTAAGTAGAAAATAAAGAAATGTAGTATTTGTTGCCAGTTGAAATTTTGTAATTAATAAAATTTTCTACACTCCGTAACAAAATGGTTCTTAATTAAAAAATGACCATCATATATATTTGAAGAGATTCAAAAAATATCTTTTTTGACCAGTTAAATATCACCAACATTGAGAGAAGAGTTACAATCAATATATTTGTTACTATTAAAACAGGCCAAGGAAGGGCAAAATGTTTTAATACACTGTTAATGATATGCATACATGATACGTCTATATTTTAATATCAAAACTTTTTTTAAAATTTTTAAAACACAATAAGTACAAACTGAGTATTATCAAATAGGAACAATATACATTAAAAAAAAACTACAACAAATGTTATCATAGAAACATATTGCAAGAATGACAAGACCTACAGCCCAAGTATCAAACACTGTCAGAAGAACACTTTAAATACAAAAACAATATTTTGAACACAAAGATAATCAAATTAAAATATTATAGTTTTACATATTATTATTATTTTTATCAACAATACAATAAATTGCTTTAAAAAATTGAAAATAAAATAAATGATAACAAAAGTACAACTAAATAATGTGATGGTGCAGATCTGAATTGTTAAGCTAACAATAAAATATTAATTTCATTAATGTATTTGCCATTTCATTAAAAATACGTAATTGAAGGAAAAAGATTTCTTAATAAAATCAATATTCTTCTCATGTACAAGGTTTGTTCAAAAAGTATCCGACCTGAATTTTTCTAACAGAAACAAATGAATCAAGAATCTAATCTCCTTCTGACAAGATAACCATGTGTGAATTTTTTAACACCTATAGAGACGGCCAGTCGCTGACAGTTTGTCTATGAAATAGTGGTGGGCAGTAACGCTAACAACGGTCAACGTCAACACCAGTTAACGTTGAGCGTGATTAACTGTTGAAAAAACTGCTAACGTTAACCTGCCAGACAGAACAGAGGACCAAGCGTCTTTGTTCAGTGACTAATTACAGTTACAAACTAACACAAGTTATTTATACAGTTATTTTCCTTTCGCACAAGCACAAACCTAACCTAAATATTTACACAGTTAGTTGACAGCTTTTATCAGCTAAAACTAAAGTTACACCACACTATTTTCGTATTACCCAGTCGTCGTTTTATACAATTTTATATTTAGTAAAAAACAAACAGTAAAATAGTAGGCTACAGCAGAAACATACATTGATTCATTGATGAATAAACGTTGACGTTAATTGATTCGCTTTAGTTGCTCAACTAAACTAACAGATGACTAAGAGGCGTACGTATAGCTGGGTGCGCACACATCGAGTGGGCCGCTGGCGCTAACAAACAACCACTGATGCGTCACCTGCAAGCACTAAGCAGTTGATCAACGTTAGCAGTTAATGCACTTCATCGTCAACTGCGTTGAGCGTTGATGATGGTCAACGTTGACAGTTAGCTGTAACCTGTTAACGGACACAGCTCTACTATGAAAGTGTGAGTGCACATTGAATTAAAATTTACTATGATATTGGGGAACGACTTGAACAGTGATTTTGCACAAAGTTGACAACTTTGTCTAGAAGTCTCGCAGGAGAAGCTGAATGGTTACCCTGACTTACTGATTACTGATGACGAGTTGTAGCATTTACTGATAGGATATGACCCAGAAACCAAGGCGTTACAGTGGAAACATTCCCAGGCAAAAAAATATGATAGGTGCATAGCAACATCAAAGCAACTTTTTTACTTAACTATTACTTACTATTCGTATTGACGTGCAGCTAAAAAGACTGTACGTGAAGGCAACATGAACTTTGGCAGCTGCATCAGGAAAACATACTATTTATTCAGTTCCTTGTTTAAACTCAAACTTCTGTAATATGTCAGATTCCCAACTCTCCCCAAATGGCTCCTTGTTCTATAAACTCAAAAGGACAAGATTTGATTTACGAAATAGATACTATCCAAAACGTGAGAGCCCAGCTGTACTCCATTTCCAAAGAATGATTCCAAAAGTGCTTTCAACAATAGTGGAATCACTGGAAGATGTGCAATTCCAAAGTGATTACTTAAAGTAAGTTGGGTTTCAGATCTCCATGTGAGTAATTATATTTTCCCCGGTTAAGCACAGGATACTTTTTGAACAAATTTTATATTTTTAAGACTGACTTTTACAACATAAACAATTTCTGAAAAATAATTATTTTACCTAATCTTACCTTTGGTGTCAATAAATCTATTTTACCCCACCTGATATAAATGCAGAAATCCTTAATTCCATAACCGATACATATATTTTACTTTTAAATAGAAAAGTTTTCGCTAGAGCTTGGCATTAGGACGTTTTTCTAGAATCCTTCTCATTTCATTTAATGATTCACATAAATTGTAGAAATACTTCAATGTACTTGTTTCAAAGCTTTCTCTTGTTACAGATATTGTGAAACATATGCTGAAAATTAAGAATGTTGGTAACTATGTAATTATCTATATATAACAGATATAATTTTACAGTTTAGAAATGAACAATATGTGCTCACTATTAATATAAATAAAACAGTAACTACAATGAGTCAATATAACTTATTAACTATTTTGTATGATTTAGACAATATATGTTATCATAAGAATTATTATATCATGTCTAGTTCGAAGTACATACTATTTAAAGATAAATGGTTAGAGAGAAGAAGTCTTTATCCATGCATGAGCTGGTTGGTTCATGGATGACTGTCAAAAAAGGGTGAAACATGGAACAAGGGCTGTAATTTGAAGAGGTAGACCTGAGCAAGAAATGTTTTGCCAATACGAATACACTGAACAAAGTTTTAATGAGCCTTAACTGAATGTGTCAGAGAACACAAGATATTTGGGTATAAGGGTGTAAAGACAGTCAAGACAGCTTTGAAGCCTTGGATTCTATCGAGTTCAGGACAACGTAAGTCTGAAATTGTTTCAAAATCACATTATGACACGGGAGAGAGGGCCTCAACAATACTACTCTTTGGTGGTGTTTCTGACCGTTCTGGGAATGAAGGTGCAAGCACGTTAGTTAATAAAGCATCACTAGTTTAACTCATAAACCCTGAATCCTTCAGTGGCACGTCCAAGAGGATGGCTAGCTGCTGGCTATGTAAGTTATCAAGCATTGGGCTCAGAAAGGGAAGGTGAAGGACAAACTTTAACTTCACGGTCCCTCTAAGGAAATTACATCTCAGATTTTCTCGTTAGACAGAGGCAATATAAGTGAGGTGGTAAGGACACTGCCATATGAGAAAACATATGCACAGGGATGGGTATATTCACTATAGAAACTATGTAACATAGTTTCTATAGTGTGGCTATATTATATAGTGTGGCTAATATTATATAGTGTGGCTATAGTATATTATATATATAGTGTGGCTATCAAGATCACCCGACTTTTTAATGTAAATACCTTCTATTAAAGAATGACCCTTGCATCTTTAAAAAAGGAACAGACAATTCTTCAAAACAACCTTGTCAGGGAGATTATGAAGTTCGTGGAGCTTCTCCGAGACATATTAAAAAAATTAATATCTTTAAAATAATTACTATAGAAAATTAACATTAAGATAAAACTCAGTTAAGATGTACAAGAATGCAGGACCGGTTTAGGTTTCAATAAATACATATGAAAAATCTATGATTTATTGAGCTAGAAGTTCTCAAGAAATAAGCAAACTACACATAAAACCCTGAGAATTCAACTCTATAAATCCTAGTATATGCAAAAGACTGCAAATTATTTATACAGGAGAAAAACCAATCAGAAGCAAGCCCACAATATATTAACCAATGAAGTCTTTAGTCAAAACAAAGCTAATTTGAAATTATTAACCACGTTAATAAGCAGGTGGGGGTGACGCTTGAAAATTCAATCTCAGTCAATTTATACATCAAACCAATCAGACATAATAACAAGGCTATTATAAAAATAAAATGTATTAAGATTAAAATTTTTAATAAGTTCATAAATCAAAGTAATTAATTAGTGTATTTCTAAGGTAAGATAAGTCATAAAAAAAATCAAATGTTAAGTTTTAAGAGAAAAATCATAAATTAAATCAATAAAAATGATCAATAACGAAAAGTGAATGGTGTGTGTGTTTGTAAAGTGAAACTTAAAGTACTATGAGCAGATGCTTAAAGAATTATGTAAGTAAGTTTATAATTTCAAATTTATATAGGGAGATCTCATAACCAAAACTACTTAATTAATAATAAAACTAAAACTAACTTAAAATCAAATTAATGCCTATAAGACTAAATCATAACTAGTAAATCTAAAATAAGCTTAAAATCAAATAAATTAATTCAAATTCAAAATAACTCAAATAAATTTAATATCAAGTATTTATAACAAATATCATGATTTCGAGATTAAAAACTTCTTTATTGTAAATTAGCTGACAAGGATCTTACGATACATGCTAGCAATTTTAAAGAAGCCAAAAAAATCTGTCATTAAATCAACATAAAATATAATTTAAAATTTTATAAATACGAATATTATGAGAATATTTTCACTATGTATAACAAGTAAATAATTAATTGTGTATTTAGATAATTAAATAGTTCATTCAAAAGGGGAATTTTATATAAGTAAATATTGAGACAGCTGTATAAAATAATGCATAGTTCTCTCTACAAATAAGATTTAAAACAGTCTTTATAATAAAATAACTAAGTACATTTAGTAAGATGGACATTATTGTTATTTACATTACTCAAAGTATTTATAAAAAAAAGTACTGTATATATCAAAATCATTTAAATCTGTTTATTATTAAAATCACAATATATTAATAGCTTTAAACCATTCAACATCATCTCTGTACTTATTTTAACCTAGGAGTATAAAACACCTCTCATGCAAAATCGATACTGATTCAAAGAATCGAATCTAGTGGAACACTCCATCAAAAATCAAAGTAAATTAAATAGAACAAAAAGGAATTTCCCATGTATGACATGGTGTACGCACCTAAGTTTCACGTGTTAAAGTCTTATACGATGGATTCTTACAAGCCTTCCTAACGATGTCTAGGGGCATCACACCATATAATTTCAGATTTGTCAGGTTTGAATTTTTTTAAATACAGAGAATTTTAGTGAAGCAATTTACTTTCAGTTGTTTTGAATGCTAACAATTCTTTTTCAACAAAGTGAGCTAAAATTAATCAAACATGTGAAAAGTACATAATATGGTCTACACAACTTAGTTTTAAAATATACAAGTATGTGCTGCTTGAATTACTTACAGATTTTTTAACAGAAGTTTTGGATCACAAATTTGTCTATTAGATACACAGGTGTTAAAGGGCAGTGTTTTTTAAAAAGAAAAAGTCTATTCGCAAGTTTTAGAAGGATTAAGTTTTTAACAAAAGTTTATTTACTAAATAAAAAAAATAAAAATTATTTATATTCACATACTGTAACTATGAAATTAGGTTCCTCTGATGATGCAGATTTTGTTTTTTTAAACATGTTTAATAACTTTTTTAACATTTGTATCATGCAATTTTTGAAAATGAATTATCTCTCCTTCCTTTTCGAACTCTTTTAAAGATAGTAATAAATGTCTATAATAAAATCTTCTGCGTTAAATGGTAAAGCAATGCAAATTTATTAAATGGCATGAACAACCCATTGTAATTAAATTTTCAATTTGATCTTTTAAAGACTTAGCTACACTACTTAATGCCCCCTTATCATTACTGGAGCATTATCATCAATACACACATTCTAACGGCACATTTTAAATTTATTTAGAAGAAGTTCAGAAATTCCAAGCATCCCATTAAGATTAGGTATAGACAATAAACCATATTTAATTTGCAAGTCCTCTGTGTCTAAATACATAACCACCATGGGGTAAAGTTTTACATCCATCTGGTTGCTACCATCGGTTGAAATAGAAAATGACAATTTTTTAAACACAGTTAAAATTGTATCAACATTTTTAAATGATACTTTCCAAACTATTGCAGCTATTTTTGTTTGAGCACAAGTATAATTTTTAGCAATTTCATTATCAGGAAACATTTTGGGAAAAACAACCACGTGATCGGAACTACTAAGAGAAATATTATGCTCTGAAAGAAAATGTATAAAATACCATTCTGCTTTTATGACATCGTTCTTTTCTTTTCCAATAATGAAATTACTTACTTCTTACTTCTTCTTTCAAGCTTCCGGCTTTAGGTAATGCCGACGACTCGGTGTCCGTGGTAAACCGCAGCTGCCAATGCCCAGTACTCTTTCTTTTGCAATATAATTTTCATGGGGTTTGGAATGTCTTTTAGTGCTGCCAGAAGGGCCGTCCTGGCTGTGTTTTCGTTTGAGCACTCGAGTAGTATATGCTTCAGCGTTTCCTCCTCCATTCCACAGTTATTGCAGGTTTCGGAATCGACTAGTCGGAATCTTTTCAGATAGCTGTTCGTAATGATATGGCCGACTCTAGCTCTCGTAATGAAGGTCGCAATGTGGCGACTGACACCTCTGTACCAGTTTGCAGGCGTCGGAGCTTTTTGAATTTCGAATAACGATCTTCCGACAGTGTCGGTGCTCCATCTCTGTGTCCATTCATCTGTTATTAATTTGCAGATTATATTTTTGCATTTGTTTAGCGATAGTTTTGGTGGCATGACGGGGCCCATTTTTGTGGCACGTTTTGCTATTTTGTCTGCCTGCTCGTTGCCGCTTATTCCGCAATGAGATGGAACCCACTGGAAGACGATATTTTTTCCTTTTTTCTTCAGAGCATGGTATATAGTTTTCATTTCAGATATTCGGAAGTAATAGTCACTGGGTGAATTCATTTGTAAGCCTTCAAGGGCCGATCTAGAGTCGGTGAGTATGCAAATGTCTTGATATGGTGTGCTAATGCAGCTCGTTAGGGCTGCATTGATGGCCAATATCTCAGCATCCATGCTTGACGCAGATAATCCTGGTATGTAGTAGCACTCGCCTGTTTGTTCGTTGAAGAAGCCTGCGCCGGAATTGCCGTTTTCCAGATCCACCGAACCGTCTGTATAAATTTTCACATAATCTTTATAGTTCTCATCGATCATTGTCAAAGCTTCATCTCGAAGGGAATCCAGGTTATCGGTTTCGGTGTTGCTTTTGGTATTGCCGGATGGTAAGGTTGTGCATATCGAGATGTCGTTTTCTTCCCAAGGTGAAATGTCAGAAACCGTCGGGATCCGTTGCGGCTCTATGGGTTCTAAGAGATCGTTTAATGCTTCGATTTTGAATGTAAATGACTGTCTGAAATGAAATTAAGTTTCATATTTTTATCAAAGGAATTAACAAAAGATTTGTGTTTTCCCGTATCACTTTGTTTCACTATGTCCCATCGAACTCCATGTGAATGGAGCTTACAGCTAAAACTTTAATCAGAAAACACATAATTTTGTCTCAACTGTATAGCAGGTGTCTTGTAATTTCTTTTGTGCACAGATCAGAGTTCATCAGATGCTAAAAATAGCCTACCAACTTTCTCTTTCTACAAATACACAGGACAGCAAACCAATCAATACGACAGTAAGTGGTTGACAGTGAGTCTACTAGGCTTACATTATGAAAAAATAAGCATGAAGTGTTTACTTAAGATACAAAACAATTGACTAAATATTTTATTTGGAAAAATGTTTAATGCATCAAACTAAGAAGGCTTTTACTTTTTCCTACTGATATTTATTGTAAAAACCAAAATAATATTAAAATACCAAGAAACTGATTGCAAATATGAACTCTGGAGATTGGTTTCAAAATACAGAATCTCCGCCCTAAATACAGAGAACTGGCAAGTCTGTAATTTCCTTTGTGGGTGACATGTAAATGGGAAGGACCACCCAAATAAAGAAGAAGAAAGATAAATACAAGAATACTTTGCTGCAAAATCAATTGTTCATTCAATCTTCACTAAAAATAACTGCAATAATATAATAAACACATAAACTACATGTGAGTATTCCGTGAGTTGTTTACTTTGTCAGAAGTACAGATAGTCATACGATTCCTGAGCCTGCTCGAGACTACTGGTTTATACAAGTGACATATGACAACACTACATTAAACACATGCCTTAAGTATTTAAATAAAATTCAATCTTCTGGAATCAATAAAGCTTGTTTCATTAAGGTATTTCTCTAAATCATAATGAATTTCAAGGAATTTATCTGTCTGAATTATTATTTTATCCTGTCTAAATTAACGGCACTAGTAGTTGCAAGAATATTAACAGTGAGATTTGACATACAATAGTTTATCATAACAGATATACTAAGAAATAATGAACAGGTAACATACCTATCAGTAAGGATATTATAAAAAATACCATATCCTTCTGTACACATTGGCGCAACTCCACCTGCTAGAGGTAAATATCCAGTGAGACTGGTGGACAATATAAAGTTACCTCCGCCACCACTGTAACAAAGGTGTACATCTCATTATTACAAGTTTTTGTTTATTAATTATGATAATACATTATATCGAATACCAAGAAAACAATAATTATACAAAAGACATATTAAGAAAGTTGGGAAGGTCACAGAAAACAGTAAAGCTTGTGGAAAAACAAAAGTAACACATTTAAGAATAAGCAAGCAATACAATGACAGTTACAACAAAAATAGAAGTTTATGAAATCATATGTGGTTGTAATGCAACATACATAGGTCAAACTTATGATACAATTTAGAGTAAATCCTATAAATATGAAAAAAAGGATTTTAATTTCACATTGCATCTGTTAAAATAAAAGTTCATCCTAAAAGAAATAAACTATTGCAAGATATTTATACATTACTATAACAAGGATAGAGTTAAACATTTTTATTGTATATCATTTTTATCCCCACTAGGAATGTTATAATTAAAATGAGTACATTGTTCCCCCTTTCCACCTTTGTTAATCTCACGTTTGTTGACACGTTTCGGATATACTCCATTCTCAAAACACTTAACACTACTAATTGTCCATTGCTTGGACTTGATACTTAAGCAACTCGCTCCTCCCATTCTCCTATTGCCCTATTAAAACTCATTTAACTTGTTTTTGATTAGTCACATTCCCTCTCTTTAGTCTTTCCGGTCTCTTGCCCCTCCCTTTTGAAAAATATCTTCAAATTTTAAAAATAATGTTTTCATGTGGATTTGTTCATCAATAATTTTGTACCCTTTTAATTTTGATTGTATATTTCCATATTTTTTAATATATTTAAGCTTTTTCCCTTTTCTTTATAATGTAAAATTTTCATGGAAAATGAATTTATAAATTTAATAATTTTTTAATAAAGAGTTAAATATATTGGAAAATGTGGAAATATATGTCAATAATGTACAACTCAAACAACTGCACCAATTTTAATTAAATTTGATACCATACAAATATTTTACTATGATGTAATTAATATTATGATGAGAAATTTATTTTTTATTAGTCAATAATCACAATTTGTGCTACAAGATTATAAAGATATAATTTTGATAAGATTTAATTTAAAAGCCCTTGACAATGCTTTAACTAGCGAAACCATGGTCGGCAAGTTTCTATTAAAACATTGTGGTTGATACGGAAAAAAATTGTTGTTTTAATTTTATTTAAGATTTAATGCTCAATTATTAACTTGAATGATAAAATAAAACAAAATAAACAAATCAACATTCATAATTTACAATACAACATTATTTATTCTAATTAAATTACAAGCTATTTATTTACTTATAAGTTTACTATTTATGGTTCTTCATCTTGAATTTTTTGGTTCGACCTTTAGTTCAATCAGAACACTGTATTTTCAATTTTTTTTTATATTTAACAATATTATACAATTTAAATATATAACTATACATATTTAATATTATTTTATTACCTTATAATATTATTTTATTACCTTATAATATTATTTTATTTATTAATTCAGCTTAAATTACATTTTTTAAATTTTTTATTTTTATATCCAAGATATTTCAACCAATCGTGTTACTCACATCTGTTCTCTATTTAGTGCTCCCTGATTCACTTTAAACTTACATCTTAAAATAAATGTATTCCCTTTTACAATGTTTATTTAATAAGTAATTCAATCAAGTATAATTTCATCTATGTGAACTTATATCCTATGTAATTACACTTGATGCGTTTCGGTACTCTATTCCATCATCAGGCTCCTGTGCCTAATCAGTCAGGCAAAACAGTGAGCCTAATCTCAAGTAAAAGAAAATTATGGTTCAGGAATCATGATAAAAAAACAAAAATTTACTTCCGTCACTAAAAATTCAATTTAAAAAAATTTGCTATTTTATGCTTGTTTATTGAGCAAGTAAGCTATATTGTCTTATGCTATATTTATATACATTTTTATTTTGCAAAAAAGTTGTTCTGCTACCCTTCTACACTAACTTACTTCTTGTAAGAAATACATGACCTAAAACTCTTCTTTTCCCCCTCATAGGGGCATTTTGGAGGATAAATGACAAACTCTATTTCTGATTTTGTGGTGAGTATGTGAGAAAGGTAAGATGCAATGGTTTTATTAATTAATTAATTTTATATCAAAATGATGAATAAGGCCATACGATGTATATTTTCTTAATGGTTTTAAATATTTGAAATGAAATGAATGTATTAATGCAATGTTCTATCTGTTTTATTTTTGACACTAATATATTATTTAACCCTGGAACTGGCCATCATATTTTCTTGTGGTAGATAGTAATTTTTAAGCATATTTACAAACAAAAATTAAAATCTATTCAAAATATAACATGTGGTATATCATTTCATTCGTAAAAAATTGTTGAATCTAAGATGTTCTAAGATAAATAAAAAATTATAAATTTTTCACTTTTTATCTAAGTTATAAATAATTTTCTTCGTAATAAATCGTAAATATTTTCTAAAAAATTAAAAAATATCAAAATGAATCTTTCTTATAAAAAATTGTAAATTTTTTCAAGTTGGGCAACTCTAGTATTACGTACCATCTACAATCCAAAATAGACAAATTGTGGCAATTTTGTAAGGAATTAGAAACTATATACTTTATAAGGTTTATTTGATATATATATATATATATATATATATATATATATATATATACACATAAGGTGTACTGGACAGTAATTAAAATATTGTACAAATTATGAAAACCGCCTACTAATACAAAAAATCATATAAAATAAGACCTTTAACATAATATACTTTTAAAATACATTTTTTTAAAATATAATCTTTCACAGAATAATAAAATTAACATAAATTATATATATATATATATATATATATATATATTCCTGAGTGCAGAAAGACAATTTATCAGTGGAAACTTATGAAATTTGTTCAAAATTTATTGGTTTGTAGTACTAAAATGTTACTCACTTTTGTAAAAAGCAGAACGCTATTTATTTTATCATATAACAAACAAAACTATAAATTAACTAATACACTATGACTAACTATAAAATAATTATAAAACGCTAAAATCACAAACAATAAAAACGCATACACAAAATCATGAGGTTATTATAGTATCACAAAGTAATCATCAGCTGGAAAGCTATAGAAAATATGACACCAATGTCACTTGCTACATGAATTTCAGTTGCTTTGTTGGTCTAATTCAGAGGTGTCAAACTCAATTTTGCAGAGGGCCATATATTAAATTTAGAATGTGTAGGCGGGCCAGATTAAAAAAAAAAATGTACTGAATTATTATAACATTTTATTTATTTAATTTTATAGTATAATATACGGTCGTTAAAAAATCATATCAAAGTTATAAAAGAGCGTAATTATTTTGAGCTCGAGGATCCAGATACCTGACTTCTCTTGTTTTTGACAAGCTCATTGGTGTCAGGTATCATATTCGTTGTAATTATTTTAAGAATTGATTGGAGATGTTCTTTCGTAAGTATTGTGCGATGTTTGTTCTTATTTATTTTCATGACGGAAAATATCTGCTCACATAAATAGGTGCTACCAAACATGCACAGAATGCGTGCTGCATGCTTTTTTAATTCCGGGTAGTTTTCCAAACTCTTGATATATTGTGTATAAAATGTAAGAGCGTTAACCTCTTTTTTTCTTTCAAAATACTGTCCGATTGAAGATCTATCAACTCCATTTGCATATGAACTGGTGCCTGTGAAGCTTCAAAATTGATTGTTCATTCATTTTGTGGAAGTCTTCAAAACGATTGTTGAATTCCGTGATCAGATTTTGCAGAAGTTGAGAATATTTATCCAATTTTTTTTGTACAGATACACTTTCAAAAGTCCCTTACCACACTTGGGAATAAACAAAATAACAAAAAACAAAAATGTTCGTCAAAAGGAAAATTGTAAAATGCATTGATAGGTCAATGCACCAGAGGATTGGGGTAGAGAAACTGGTCACTTTAGTTGTAAATAGTTTTAATTTAGTCTTTGTTAAGATTCCCTCTGAAGATGACAACTTTGTTGTTATAATAGCTATAAGGGTCTAATAGGAATAAACATTTTACTTTTGACAAACATTTTTGTTTTTTGTTATTTTGTTTATTCCCAAGTGTGGTAAGGGACTTTTGAAAGTGTATCTGTATATATTGTCACCACAGTGCTCTGGTCTTTGTCAATTTTTTTTTGGTTCACTGTGCCAAATGAGGGAAATGATCCAAAGTTTGATTTTTTACCTGATTTTCCCACAGCCTCAACTTTGTTTCAAAGGCTTGAATACATGAATACATTTGAGTGACAATCAGATTTTTACCCTGTAACTTTACATTCAGATCAGTCAAGTGTTTATTCATATCTACCAAAAAGGCACAATTTACCCACCAGTCATTGTCATAATCAATTGGATTGCCTTTTTCTAACATGAAAGCTTGAATAGGGTCACGTAATGCAAAAAATCTTTCCAAAACTACTCCTCGACTGAGCAAACGATGTCCCCTTTTCCTAGGTGAAATAAGGGACATCAGAAAAGTTATCGTCCAAATCTTGTAAAAACTGCCTGAACTGTTGGTGATTTAGTCCTCCGCTCCTTATACAATTTACTATTTTAATTATAGGTTGCATGACATGGTCCATTTTTAAATGTTTGGATACCAATGGTTCCTGATGAATTATACAGTGAAAGTCCACAAAATTCCCTGATGTTTTCTGTTTCAATTTAGTTACAACGCCAGCCATGTTTGCCAGCCATGGCAGGAGTGCCATCCGTAGTTATGCTGCTAAGTATATTCCAGTCGAGTTCATATTCTGCTATCAAATGCTCAATTGCAGAATAAATATCATTTGCTGTTGTAGTACCTGTCAATGGAACACACTTTAATAGTTATTCAGTTATTTCAAAGTTACTGTTAAACAGCAAGTTGAGCTGTATCAACAGCCAGTGAAAAGTTTGTAAATTCCTTAATTTTATCCTTCACAGTTGAAGAACCAAATTTTGAGATAAATCATTTATTCTTGAAGCAACAGTGTTTCTTGACAGCGAAATATTTTGAATTATTGACTTTTGAAATGGAAATGAAACATCGGCAACTTTCAACATACAGTCTTTAATAAAATCATCATCAGTGAAAGGTTTTGATCTCATCGCGATTTCTAACGCAATAATAAAATTTGATTTCAGGGCACTTCGCTCTCAGTATTAGCTTTAGTAAACATCGATTGTTGACCTTGAAGTTTAGATTTTAAAGATGACAAAGTCCATTCTTATTTTTTCAGTGTAACAATCGAATTTTGATTTATGATTCGTATCATAGTGTCTCTTCAAGTTAAACTCCTTACAAACACAGTGTTTTACCTTTCCATTCTATGAAAACATATGCAATTTCCCATTTAGACTGAAAAACTCTGCACTCACTATCAACTTTACATTTTTGTGACATTATGCCAAAATCGTAACAATTATGGAACTCGACACAACAATTATGGATATCGCATGAGCACGACACAAACAAATGCACGATACCTTCACAATCACTAGACTTCACAATCACTACTTCGCAGTACAACTAAAATCCTTCTCCGACAGTATCGCTTCGATTACTCGACTCAACTGACTCATGTCGCGCCGATGCACTCCTTTTATATCGATAAGGAAGGTTCTAGTCTAGACTCGAAGCGCATGGAAGATTCTATTGTTCTCAACAAAAATAATAGGGTATTTCCGCTTGTTGCTAAGAAATGGCGTTACTGTCTATCTCTCTTGCTGTCTAGGCACGCGCTGCCCTTGAAATTACTTATAAATGTAGTGTGCGCATTTTAAAACTTCCGTAGAGGAATCGAGTGAAGTCTAAAAGCTCTAAAAAAAAGTGATTCTTCTTTCTGTGACACATTGCGATCGCGGGCCGTATCTTTGACATGACTGGTCTAATTGATAATATTGAATGCTTGAAATGAAAAGTATCAAATTTTAGCTTTACAATGAACTAAAAATCATCAAGATTGAGTAACATTTAGTCATAGTAATATTGATTGGTGTATTTGATGTTTTAAAGGTTGCTTAAAGACGTTTGCCTTTAAAGAAAGGATTTTAGAATGTCATTTAGGGTTTAAAACTTTAGTACTTTACCTTTTAGCATATAGCGGATCTTTATACAAATACGGAGTGTCTAAATCTTCTTCCATTGCAACACAATGTAAACCAAATAGATGTCTATCACAGCCTTCGTTATTTTTTGCTTCTGCCATTAGTTGGTCATGTTTTGCAATTGCTTTCTCTAACAGTGCTACTTTTTGACTGTTCTGAAATAACAATTAAAATAATTGATTAGTTTAATTAATTAAAACTAGCACTAATCAAATAAGAGGGTCAAGTCTGAACTGGTAATTTGTGTCCAATTAAGGTTAAGAACTTGATCATTGAAACAATATCTTATTGAAAACTACCATCACAACCCCTCCCTACCAAGCTCTTTCCCATTTGTTGTGTTCCATAGTACAATGACTGTTCCGAAAGTAAGTTCCATTTCTGGCGAGCGGATGAATGAGGATAGTAGCATGATCTTTGCACAGATGTGTAGCCTGGCTCAGCATGTGGGAAGGTCGTTCGTAACACAGATTAAGATACAGCGTTTATTAAATTAAAACTAAAAACCTCAAGTAATTTTAATAACTCAAAATAACTATTAAATTTTGTTCCATCTTAGTTGTTTATCCCTTTCAGGAGTAATGATGTACCGGTACGTTACCAGCAACACTACCCACAGGAGTAGGCTCCATATACATAAAAATTACACTTAGGAGTAAAAAAAAAAATCAAATTTTGATAAAAACAGATATATTTAGTTACAAAATCCATACCTTTAATACATAGTGAGTTATATTTGCTCTGAAATGCTACAAAGAGTCTACATTTGTACAAAAACTACATTTTACAAAGTTTTTCTTTGTATGAAATATTCCAAAACACAGATGAACACATTACAGTCTAGACACTCGTACTGTGTATTTTTCTCCTTTTTTTTCTTGAGTTTTGGTATTTGAACAAACGTAGCAATGTTTTTGAACTCTTCGATTCTGTCCCTCACGATGTGGCTACAACAGCTACAACAGTGACAGCAATCATCATGATTGCCCAATCACATTAGAGTTCCTCACCACATTACTGAATCAGCTGTGATGACTTGTTACCCCCTCCACACACCCAAAAACACGAACCATCTATAATAAAACCCTTATTGTCGTTCAATATTAATAAAACAACAGCTGATTCCAGTTGTATCAAAAAACGTACCAGTAAATTGTTACTCCTTTCGGCCGAACTAAAAAAGGATGTACCAGTACGTCGCTACTCCTTTGCCGGTAAACTCATACTCTTCAAAAGGTTCAAATGTATATCATCATTGAAATATCAAAAATATACAGGAAAATATTGATTTCCTCTTAATCTATAAAGAATTTTTTTTAATTGGCTCCGATTTTTAAAATTTTTTCAGTTCTAATTATTTTATTTAGTTCCCTTTGATTATAATTTGGCAATCCTATGATAACATAGGAATTGTCAACAACATAGATATAATAAGATTACATATAAATAAACTAACATTAAACAAGTGCAACAAACTACAAAGCATAAAATACACAAGTAATATAAACAGTCATTTTGACTCATTCACCTCTAAACTTCAAAAATTCTTCCACTGAATTTCAATTTCTTCTTAAATTTGGTAACACTTGAACTGTTATTATATAAGACTGCAATTTATTATACAATCTGATTCCTATATAAAATGCACCTCCACCATAAACAGACAGGCAATGCCTAAGGTTTCATGCTCATTTGCATGAAGTAAAATATTTGTTTACTTGCATAAACAAAACTCAGCAACTCATAAACATAAACACAAGGCATTGGTATAATGCACTTTACTTTAAAGAAGGTTTTAAATGTTTCCCTACCATAATTCTAATTATACGTTTTTGTATTTTAAATGTAGTATGTGTCGTAGAACAATTTCCCCACCATATTATGCCATAATTTAAAAGAGAATGGATATATTCATAATAGACAGATTTAGAGTTTCTTTTGCCACTCGGTCAGAGACTATCTGTATGACATAACAGGGACTATTAATTTAGTTTCGGAGACAGTGTTTTCACATGGTTTCCCCATACTACATTTTTTATTTACTTTTTATAGCAGAAAATTTACATCAGTTGAGATATTACTGGCTTTTAAATTTGTGTCAAGAAATCTAGACCATACAGTATAACAAACACACAGAACACAATTCTCATAAAAAAAAATACGCCTAAGTATCAGACGCGTTTCAACGACAAGGTCATCCTCTTCAGTGATACACCAGCTACACCAACCAAACCACAACTGATAAATCTAGACCATTTAGTTTTAAAATCTAAAACACAGGATTTGTTCATATTCCGTTATAAAGCCTTTAAAGGCCATTCTGTAATAGATCCGAGACAGTCCGAAAAAGATATACTTAAAGAACACAAATTTCATTCCTGTATCAATGTTGAAATATCATCTGAGAAGATAATCATTTCTCCAGTTTTCACAGCATTGGGTAAGTCATTAACATACAATAAAAACAGGACAGGAATCATAACTGACCCTTAAGGCACTCACTCCTGTTTTGTTTAAAATTGGCTTTGAAAAATATTTTGTTATTTTTAATTTCAATAATTTTAACAATTTTCAAATAGGATTAAACCATATTATCCATATTTTATATATGTAGGATATATTCCCCACATACCATAAAATTTTAGTTGCATGGTTCTTGGATTCCAAGTCACTTTGAATAATATTATATAGGATAATATGTTAATAATAATATTAAATATTACCTTTTAATGTTCCGTCTTGTGACTTTTTTGGTCGTTCGAATGTTACGACGCGTTTCGGGACCGCAATCCCATTGTCAAGTACACTTACACAAACACAATGAAACACATAACATTAAAACTTTATCTCAACAAAATCAACCATAAAATGCAATTCACTATGGAGACCGAAATAGATAATAAGATAAACTTTCTTGATTTGACTATGACCAAGGAATATGATAAACTAAAATATAAAATTTACCGAAAATCTACCACTACTGATACCACCATTCATGCCACATCACACCATCCAATATCACAAAAAATGTCAGCATACAACTGTTTCATACACCGCCTTCTCACCATACCATTGGATAAACACGATTTCAACGATGAATTGGAAACCATTAAATATATAGCCCAAGCGAACGGATACCATGAAGCAATGATTGATAAACTTTTGCATAATCATATAAGAAATAAACAGAACCCTATCACACGGTCTAAGAATAAGAATAAAAAAAAATTCGTATCCATGGAATATTCTAACACCGTTCCGCATATGGTGAAAAATACATTGGCGAAATATGATATTACCGTCACTTTTCGCACCAACAATAATATTCAAAAATTATTACGACCCAAACGTGTAATTCCAATCGAAAAGAAGTCGGGTGTTTACAAAATCAATTGTGATGATTGTGACAGTATTTATGTGGGACAGACGGGTAGGGCATTCAAAGACCGTTTTAATGAACATTTGCCGCATACAAACATGCATAAATTAAAATCTAACTTTGCTCAACATTTAATTAATAGTAATCATTCATACACTAATTTCAACAAAAATCTGGTTCCACTTCATATTTGCAAAAAAGGTAGACTTTTGAACGCCTTAGAAGAATTCGAAATTTATAAGGAGTTTAATAACAATCCGTCTAAATTATTAAACGATCAGCTGGATTTTAAAAGTAATAGTTTATATGACACAGCCCTAGGCTATTTTAAACCGGTTTTCTAACTACAGTAATATATTTCGTTAGACAGTTTACGACAGTGTACCATGGACCACACTACGACCTACACGATGAAATTGTCCAGCACAATTAAGTTTTTTAAAAGTGTTGTAACTGTGGTGTTTTTGTGTGTTTTTTAAACGTGTTATGTGTTTCATTGTGTTTGTGTAAGTGTACTTGACAATGGGATTGCGGTCCCGAAACGCGTCGTAACATTCGAACGACCAAAAAAGTCACAAGACGGAACATTAAAAGGTAATATTTAATATTATTATTAACATATTATCCTATATAATATTACCATAAAATTGCAAAGTATATCATGATTCCCACAATCAAAAGGCTTTAGACAAGTCACAGAATAGTCCAAGAGCATACTGTGAGCCATCCAATGCTCTGAGAATTTATTCAGGAAAGTTAAATATTGCAGAGGATGTAGATCGATCTTTTCTAAACCCAAACTGAGCTTCAGATAGAAAATAGTTATCTTCCAAAAATAAAGTTAACACAGACGCTGTACTACTCTTTAATATGCTTTTGAAAAAAAAAACTGATAAAAGAGAATGGATTTTTAACATCCCATTTCAGATTTATTACCCCTTTTATGAATTATTACATACTTTATTTCGAAAGAAAAAAACCTGCCTTATTGATAGATATATGATAAATCTCAGCAGTTGACTCGCAGCTATATTCAAGATGGTACCCAGTATCTGATATGTTATTCCACCACAGGATTTTTGGATTAATTTTAATATATCTGTTTCATCAGTAGGTGATAATATTAAGAAATTTTTATTAGTTTTATTGTTTTCAAATACATGTTAGACATATACAAATAAACCATAGCCTTTGATTTATCTTAAACCCCTGTTAAGCCTTTTGTAATATTAACAAAAAAGTTATTTAAATAATCTGCTATACAGTACAACCTCGCTTATCCGGACTAATTGGGACCGGAAGTGATCCGGTTAATCAAAAATCCGGATAATCCAAAATTATAGAAAGATAAATAAAACAAAATATAAAATGATAACTTACCATTTATAAGTCATGAAAAAACACAATATTTACACAGTCATTCAATTTACACAATACACGAAATTACACAATGTACTGTAAATGACGAAAAACATTTTATTTACACACCTGAAATATTTACACATGCTTTTAATTTACACAGGGTTTAGTTGTTATTTACAAAAAAGTCATTTATCTTCCTCTGTTTTAATTTGGTGTGACGTTTCAATGCGGCCCTGTCTATACGATTCAATGCGTCTAACTTTTGGGCTATTGTAAGCACATTACGTTTTCATTTCATCACCATTTCCACGCACAAACGCTAACACACGAATATAAATAAATAGCAGTAATAACGCCCCCCTCTAAATACTATGCCGATTCTCATTCACGTCCTCGATACTCCTGACTGGGGATTTGACGTGCCAACTGCCACAAAAAAATAACGGGGGTTCCCAAAGCTGGCGGCACCGCTTTAAGATGTGACAAAATGTTCACATTTACTGATTTACACCCTTGAGTCTTAGCAACCCGACAACAAAAAAGTTGTAAAAATGACATGATGGTTTATGATGCGTTGTAAACATGCACCTGGTTTGTATTTATTTCACAGTTGTACATTTTCTTTAAGGACCGTTACAGGCATCGTCATTGTATTACACTTTCTAAAATATCAGGAATTCTTTATTTTTTTCCCGGTTTTTTTAAAAAATCCCTGACATTTCCAGAAAATTCAAATTCCCTGACTTTTCCCGGTCGCTAGACACCCTGAATAATACTATTAACCGTATCCGATCAAAAATGTAAAGAAACTTAACACGGCACAGCACGATATGGTAATGATGTATTCCGGTCGCTAGCACGTGATAGACTACCCGCCGGCATAGACAATAGACAAGGTCACTGTCATGCCACATCGGGGTAGGGGGATGGTGACGCAGAGGTCATTGCTCCTCCACTTTCTCTTCCCAGTGCATCAACAACCCGCCCTAATACCTCGAGGCGACACTGTAGTGTTGAGGAAATCATGTTTTTATCAACATTAATGTAATAGCAGATATTTCTTGTTGAAACTCCATATTCAAGGATAAAATAAAGCAAAAGCTTAAAGTTTCAAAACATTATAAATATGATTTAAAATATTATTCAAAATACAGTAATTATTAAAATATTTTGAAACTTTAAGCTTTATTTTATCCTTGATTAAATTTTTTATTTTTTGTTCCGGATCGATCCGGATAATCCGGACATCCGGTTGAATGAGGTCCGGATAAACGAGGTAGTACTGTACCTTTAAAATCAACAATTTCTCTTCCATGATCAATAATTTCTGTTAAACAATGATTAGGACCCAATTTATCGGTTTTTTACATCAAATATTCCAAGCATATCCTGATTTATTCAAAGCTTGAGCTATTTTTTATCATTGTGTAGTTTCTTAGCTACAATAATAAGTATGCACAGTATTTTACAATAGCAGCACTTAGTATTCAAATTACACATCATCTTTATGACTGGAAAAATATTGTTGTCACTGAAAATGTTAAGAAATTCGTAAAAATAAGTAAAAAATTGTGGGTTTTATATTACATTTGAAGACAAATATTGTTATAACTAGGGAACTACAAAACCAATTTTAATCTAACATAGATTAAAACCTAACCATATACCGTACCATATTTAAATCACTGTATAATACATGTTTATGTTATTGCTAAGAATGTTAAGAAAATTCATAACATGTGTTGGAAAATTTCAATTTTCTATTTTTCAGGAGACAAAAATGGTTACAAACTCAGGAACTACTTACTGCACCGATTTCAAAAATCAACTTTTCAGTTCTAATTCAAATCACATACCATCTTAATCACTAATAAAATATGTTGTCACTGATAATTTTAAGAAAATGGGTAATATGTCAAGAAACTAGGCCTACTAAACCAATTTTAATCAAATATAAACTCAAACCTAATCTGATAACGTACCTATAAAGGGAAAAAATGAGATCAGCAGTAGGATTACAGAGTGGTGTTACTTACATTTATATGTAGAGATAATTAAAATGTTTAAAAGCATACTTTAGCTGATGTATCTAACATGGCTTTGATCCATGTTACAGCTTCTACAGTACAAGATCGTACAGTTTCTGTCCGTCCATTGTAATAAGTTCGTGTGGTTCCAGTTTCATAGCATGGTGCAGGTCTGAAAATATATTAAATAAGATTAAAAGAATTACGATTTGTAAAGATTTTAACAATTTTGCCAAATTTAAATTACAGTAGAAATATATTTTAACGATTTTGTAACTGAAGTTCACTAAAATTTGAACTTGTATTCAATAAATCATTAGCCAGAAGTTTTCCACATTCTTTTAATCCTAACAGAAATACCTTGTTATATGTAGACATACCTTATAAAAACAATAAAATTAATTCCACACATAATCTTTTTATTATATCAATAAAATCAGAAAATATAGACTGAAATCAAACAAAGAATACACAGAAAACTGCAAGACTTAAAAATGACAATTAGAAAAAGATGGCTGAAATTGTATGAGCATATGATCCGAATGGATCCCACCAGAATTAACAAAGTTTCGAAAAAATACTTAATATGAAAGGCCGAGGAGGGTACGTAAAGCAGATGGGAGAAGAACTCCACAAACTTGAAAATACCGATGAAGACTGGTTAGATAGAAAGTAATTAAGAGAACGAATATTCAAAATAAAGATGCTTATAGGAGTAAAACAAGCAATGAAAAATGGACATAAATCCAAGAAAGGAAATACAATATGCTAGAAGTGGAAGAGGAAGAAACCAGAGAAAGAAGTAGAGAGAAACTGATAATTGCATGGTCCTTATATGACCCGTAGGCGTTAAAAAAAATTAGCAAACGTTTATAGTATCTGACCATTTTGCAGCTTCACACAGGAGGAAATTGCGGAAATTTTCATATGTTTTTGATGAAAACAAACACAAAAATATCACTAATAACTTTTAAGATTAAAAACAAAAACACACATATGTAAAGATAGCTAAAGATAATCTTTGTGTTTAATCAAAACATATCACTAATTTTTATGTTTCAATTTTTTTGTACTCCACTTTAATCAATACGATTTGAACTTAGGACACATTAAACAGGCTTAGGTGTAGACTGAATTTAATAAATAGTCTAAGAAAACAGCTTATGATACTTGAAACTTATGAACACTGTGATACTGTCAAACTTATGAACTTATAAAACTTAAGAATAAAAAACTATATATAAAAAAATAAAATAAAATAAACTCAAAAGTTTCACATATTTTGAAAATATTACTTTTTACTTCCAAACTACCTGGAATGTAGTTTATAATAAGCTAGTTGTAGCGCCATCTGGATAAATGAATCAGGATGAAACTTCAATTTCTGAATAGCTACTTTGCCAAAGTCTTTAAATTCTTCTCTTATTATAATAAAACGATGTCTCTGAAAAGAAATAGAAACAAAACCTTCAGCATTACTTTCTAAACTTTCACATATATAATTAATTCTATAAAGTCATATATTATGAGTGAAATTATGCACACAGATAAGTGCATGATATTGGGGCTATTTTAAAGCTAAACAGCTGAAATTAGCTTAATAACTTGCTCATATTTTCATAATTACTGAAAGATCTGAAGAAAAAATTGCATAATTAATATTTTTAGTCCCAATTAGTGGTGGGCATTAACGCTAACAACGGTCAACGTCAACACCAGTTAACATTGAGCATGATTAACTGTTGAATAAAACTGTTAACGTTAACCTGCCAGACAGAACAGAAGACCAAGCGTCTTTGTTCAGTGGGCAAATAGTAGTGTGAAAATATTTACACTATTACAGTTACTAACTAACACAAGTTATTTATACAGTTACTTTCCTTTCGCACAAGCACAAACCTAACCTAAATATTTACACAGTTAGTTGACAGCTTTTATCAGCTAAAACTAAAGTTATTTACACCATACTATTTTCGTATTAACCAATCATCGTTTTATACAGTTTTAGATTTAGTAAACAACAAACAGTAAAATAGTAGGCTACAGCAGAAACATACATTGATTCGTTGATGACTAAACGTTGACATTATTTGATTCGCTTTAGCTGCTCAACTAAACTAACAGACGACTGAGAGCCGTACGTGTAGCTGGGTGCGCGCACATCGAGTGGGCCGAAGGCGCTAACAAACAACCACTGATGCGTCACCTGCAAGCACTAAGCAGATGATCAACGTTAGCAGTTAATGCACTTGTTCGTCAACTGTGTTGCGCATTGACGATGGTCAATGTTGATGGTTAGCTGTTACCCGTTAATGGACACAGCACTAGTCCCAATATCCTGATGTTTTAAATTTTTCCAGATGTAAATAATTCGTGCAAACATCCACTTAACCGAATGTTTAAAGAATAAAATACAAACAAACGAATCTACATCAACTGATAGAAACAATCATTCTGTTTGTTGACCAAGTTATATAGTATATTTCAATAATGGCTTTGTAAAATAATTACCTATTGTAATACAAGTAGAGTAAAACAAGTAGTTTTACAAATATCAGTACAAGACTTTATTTATGTAAAAAGCTAGGTGAAATTCAATGTGTGTCAAGAATATCACTGCCCGTTATGTAATATGTGTTCAAATTATTTACCTGGTTGTATAACCTGGAATTTATCAGCTGGGAATAACAATTTAGTCTGTGACATCACTTTCCAATGGTGTCTAGAGTGCGTGGAGAAATAGTCAAAATTTATTTATATAAAAGAAAAATGTATGTGGTGACTGAACTATTTTGGAGGAGTTTGTAGTCTAAAAATTTTTTTTTAATTGATATAAAAAAATTACCATATATAAAAAAAACTATAACTTATTTGTGATTTGTTATGTTGAACTGACTGTGATATTGTTGGTGTATTCGTGCCTGTTATTTATTACTTATAAGTATGTTAGATTTAAGTATTTTCTAAGTTAAACTAATTATTATTGAGCTTAGTTATCTTTATTATTTTTGCTAGTAAATAACTATATATATATATATATATATATATATATATATATATAAATTATTAGAGGTTATAAATTTGAAAAATCTTTCACCCATTACAAACTACTAGAGGTTCAAATAAAAAATATATTTATTTCTCTTTTGTGATCATCACAAGTCTTTTCTTTTAATCTTAAAAAGACTCTTAGCAATAAGCTGGCTTTAAATTTCATTATTTAATATATATATATATATATATATATATATATATATACATATATATATATATATATATATATATATATACATATATATATATAAACTATTTCCTTAAAGCCTAAGGTAAAGTGCATTATTAAAGTCTGGTAAGGACTTGTAATTCCAAGGTACATTATTTTAACTAAATCATATTCTTTTTAGAAACAAGTTACGCTTTATAGATAATAATATATATTATTTTAATTTCAATTGTTATTTCCTTTTTATGTACAACTGCACCATGTCGTGATATTACATTCCCCTTCCGGTTATTTTATTAATTCTTGAAATTCTTTAAAACAATTGGTTGGACTCTTATATTTGACTCTTAAAGCTTCATATTTTCTTTACACTTCATTGTTTTAAACATTTTGACCAAAGGTGAGTTGTTTTTCACCAGAGTCGCCGGAATTAAATCCAAGCTTCGTAAAGGTATCATCTACACATCATCTACATTCTTTTTTACATCATCTACATTCTTAATCATATTTCCTTTTATAGTTGTCATATCATGACAGCATGTTTTTCCTTCAAAATATGACGCAGCTTGACAGTAGTGTTTTTAAGCCTTGGACACAGCAGGATGTGTTTTTTATTCATCTTGGATCTACATGGCACAGTATATCTAATGTCGTTTTTATTTATAATGTCGGGCGATTGTCTGAAACTCCAGTAGGATAGTTAACATATTGTAAGACTGAAATTAAATTTTTGCTAGTTGGCTAGCAAAATGGAACTACATATAATATATGTTAACTATCCTACTGGAGTTTCAGACAATCGTCGCCCGACATTAGATAAATAAAAACACAAACACATGTACAAAACACGTATCACTTGTGTAGTGGGACACAAGATTCATTTTCAGTGATGTGTACATCTTTCTGTAAATGGATACCGAGGTTAATTTTCTGTCAGTTTTGTCATTCTGTTTTTTATCTCCAATCAATGCAGATTGACTTTGTGCTTCAATTAAGGTTTTCCATATATATGGAAAAAAGCAGAACTTTTCACAAAATTCTTTATCAACAAGATGACTTTTTAATATCCAAGACATCATTATTAATTGTTACATGTACTCAAACTATTTTGATACTGAACTAAAACAGAAAAAGCCAAAGATTCAACCAGATAACATCAGTGAAGCAATTGGCCACACCTACAACTCCAATGCCTTTACAATATAGATAATAACATATAATTTAAAATCAATAGAATAACAATTTTGTGTTTGGTTTAAAAATTTGTTTTTGTTTTGTAATATTTTTGTTTATTCTAAGGTTTTCGAGAGAGGGGAGTTATTTTTTATTTAATGTTTTGTCAGTTCCGTTTCTTAGTTTTATTAGTCATTAATTAGATTAAGAGACATATTA
Source organism: Aphrophora alni (assembly GCA_963513935.1). Lineage (NCBI taxonomy): Eukaryota > Metazoa > Arthropoda > Insecta > Hemiptera > Aphrophoridae > Aphrophora > Aphrophora alni. The sequence continues at coordinate 103,538,946 of OY740772.1, read as the reverse complement.
TTATTTTTATACATCTGTAAGACATTGGAGAAATTGTAATACAATTGATTATCAGAAGTACTTTAATATTATTATCAGAACAATGAAGGAGCCTGAAAAAATGAGCAACAAAAATTATCAGTGTTGAAACCATTATCGGATCAGCTGACTGATATTCTTTTAGTATAAAAAATAAATCTTTATTTTTACAACTGAGATAAAAATGCAGTAAAAATAAGTACTTTGTATTTGCAGTAATTGTGTTATTTTTATAAATGTTAAAAAAAAAACTTTTTACCAAAACATAGAATTAACATTTTTTGTTTCATTTACAATATAAGTTTCTAAATTATAATAATACAGTAGAACCTCTGTTAACTGGCCTCGGATCAATCGGTCCTCGGATTAACCGGCCTATTTCGTAGTGTACTGGTTTGATGAGAGCTTCCGAAAATAAATGTAATTGAAACACCAAAGCGGCGGCGAGTCAAACGACTTTGTCGATAGTGGTATCTCATTGTCGGCGGCGTAAAAACACCGCAGCACCAAAGCGGCGGCGAGTCAAACGACTTTGTCAATAGCAGTATCCCATTTTTGGCGGTGTAAAAACATCGCGGCATTGGCACCCGTCGGTATAATAGACATACACCGGCAAAAAGGTTTGATGGGGCGCTTTTTGTCCACGAATCAATTTAGTATACATTATGGAAAATATAACATTTCTTTTCAGTTTTCTTCTTGTCTTTGACTGGTTATGATCTACGTACAGTATATACAGTAAATAAAAAGGAGCGATATTGTTTACACTGATGACCGACGGTACTTGATAGAATTCCATTTTAACAAATAAAACACAATTTTCTTTTGTGTGGCTAGACCAAATAAATTATAGAATTTTTACAAAAGAAAAATTGTGTTTTATTTGTTAAAAAGGAGCGAGTTACGAAAACGGAAGTGTGTGTTGGTTTCGTTTGAGACGCGGTTAAATGTGTTAAAAAGCCTTGACAGAGGGGAATCTGTAAAAAAGCTTTGTGACAAGTTTAACAGGAACCTCAGATTAACCGACCAAATGGGCAACCGGCCCGGATGTCAGTCCCGACTAGACTGGTTAAGAGGGGTTCTACTGTATATAGAAACTAATACAAATAAGGGATAATTAGAATGAAAAATTATTTCATGGAATACCTACACTATAACACTTCCATTACAGGTTGTTGGATTTTTTTGTTGGGATTTTCTTCCTTAGGCAAGAATAAACAAGTTTGAGAGGTATTTATTAATAATTGCCTGAGATAAATTCTCAACATATATTGGCCAAATAAAATTTCAAATCAAGAACTCTGGAATAGATGTGGGGAAATTCAATAAGCTGAGATTATAAAAAATATGGCTGAATTTAGTGACAGTGTCTTTAAGCTTGGGACTGATAGTCAAGCGGGGCTTACTTGAGTGTGGTATGCACCTAATCGTAGGAAATAGTTGACCGGAACATGGTTCATAGTTATGTTGAGCAGATAATCGAAAGAAGTAATCTGTCCATATATGCAAGCAGTTGTGGTATATGGAAGTTGTGTCATACTTATTTTGGTTTAAATACTTAATACTAAATTTCACCATGGCTGTAATTAATTGGGGTCATGACGTTTGAGGTTCTACCAGAGGCCCATACCCTAATCAGAGTTGTTAATTCTTCATTTTAAATGACAGATGTTGAGAATGGGTAACACTGAACTTCTGCTCTTTTCTTAAGTAGTGATAGTGTTGTAAGAGTAAATTTTTAGTAATTAGTTTAAACTAGGTAATGTATTATTAATTAGATTAATCTCTTCAAAGCTGGGTACCCTATGGTGAATGGTCAGACCTGAGGTAAGTGATTTAGACCTCTAAATTTTATCCTTTCAGCGATTAGTAATTGTGTTATTTTTAAACAAATTTCAGATTTGTATCTATATTTTTTAGCAAGATATTTTATTTTTGTAAAATTGTCCTAAAACTTCAACAGTTGTACAGTTCAGTATAGTCAGTATGATTAGACTATGGAGAAATGAGATACTCGCTTCCCCTACCACTAAAAATTGACTGTTAGCCTGTTTGTTTGATCAATGCTAAACCACTCAAAATCAAATGAGCTAAATATTTATAGGCATTTTGTTTGAACACAGGTTTATTATTAACATTTGTTCCTTACTTGCAGAGAATAGAAAACAATCATTTTTACCTCTATATCTAGTTTTGGAAGAAGCCTCTGAATTTCTTCAACTACATAAGAATCAACTATGAATTTGATTTCTATGGGTTCTTCTATTCCTTCTCTAACTTGTGTGTTCTTCTCCCAATAATCATAGTCCTCGTTCAGCGCTAGATCAACAAAATGCATTGCTGTCATACTGACAATACCATCAAATGCAGAATGCTGAAAAGATGTTTACAATTGAATATTATTGTTTAATGAATAATAACTGTAATTCTGGGTTGAAATTAATTTGATAATTAATTTGGATTGTTCATATTATTAATATGGTTTATTATTTATATGGTAATTCGGACAATTGCCATCATTTATATAGATAAAACCCTAATACATGACATTTTGAGGGTATAAATTAACTCTCGTTATCAAGTGATAATATTTATAATAGTCCTATATAATAATCCTAGAGTATATATATTCTTGTTGTTTAAAGGAGAAAAACCTCTAGGTCATCATCACCTTATAAAGGAAGGAAGAAAAGAATATAAAATAAAGAGCGCTCAAATATTCTAATAGTGTCAGGGTTGGAAAAAACAAAAATTGGTCAAGAGAGACCATATAGAAAAGATGAAAGAGAGGGATCTCACCAAAACTCCATTAAAAAGGAATAGTAGATCAAGTTAGGACTCTCAGGATTATAAAACCTGTACTCACTATCGTGTGGCCCTGTGGTGCCTAGAGTAAAGAAGGAAAAAAACACCTAACATAACATAAGGCTATATTGGAAATTAAAACTAAGAAAAGAACCCATGCCTAAGCAATCAAAACTAAGACCAAATACAAATCTGATCAGATAAAACCACTGCATTACACAAAGTACAGCAAGCAACTGATTGTTAAAGGGGTTGTACCAAGAGAAAGTTGTCTTTACTGTTTTTCCGAGTAAACAACCTTTTGCCCCCTCTTTTAACCCTTAGCACGCTGAATAACAATTTAGGCTATTTACTCATAACGTGCTATTAGGAAAAAAAATTCTATTTGATTTTGGGTTCTTACAGATATATTTGGTTAAAAAAAAAATGTAGATTGGCTTAAAAATTATTTTTTAAATTTTTTTTACAGATTAAAACAAGAAAAAATACTTAATTTCACATTTTTGACCGCCCTATGAAACAGATTATTATTATTTTTTATATTTACAAACAAATCATATAATTTTTTTTTATATAAAAGTAGGCCTACTATTTAATTCAAAATAACCCGAATTTCATCAAACAAATAAATTTTACTAAAAAAAGATTTTGAGAAAAATCAACATATCGTATCAAAAATATCTTTCTACTGCTCATAATAATTACCTAAATTCAGGACATCAAAAAAATTACTGATATGACTAAATATACATATAAACACACAAACAATATTTGACGATAATACTGTGTCCATAGAAACTGTCTATATTTCAAAATGTATTCTGTAGTTGAAAAAGATGCATTCATTATTTCATCGATAAATTGATCAAATCTATAACATAATACTTTTCTTATATGTTATAAAATATTTTATCTTTATTATAAAATCCAAAATAGTGAAGTTACTTTATTAAAAATTTATTTGAAATATCTACAACTAGTCTTCAACTAGCCTACTACTAAATAAGCTGACAATAATGCAGATAATTTCAGTTATATAAATTCATTTGTTTATTCATTTAAATTATAAATATTTTCTTTTAGTAAATTATTTCTTGTTAAACATTAATAATATTTGCTTTTGAGTTCTTTTAATAACACAACAAGGTTAAATTGTCTTTAATTACAAAGTTAAATTATTCCAGGCTAGCTCTAGGTTTGGGTTCATTACATATATCTTTATCATAGAATTTCAAAGTTCTTTTATAAATATTAGTAATTAATATTTATTATTTTCTCGGGGCAGGCACTCGACCAGACATGAACAAACTGTTTTTAACGCATTTTTTGAAGTTACAGTTAAGAAAAATTGAGATTTAGGATCGGTGTTCTTTTTTGAAATAGGCTTATGAATTGTAAAATTTGTTAAAGTTTATCTTCAATATTAAGAGTTTCTGGACTTTATTATGTTTAAATTTACAGAGGATACCACTCTCTGTGTGATTTTGCACTGAATTTACCACTGTTTATACTGTTTTAACATACTAAAACTTGACGGCATCACTTTTAAAATTACGAATAGAAATTTTCATCTTTGGGCTCTGAAGTCTTGGATTGGAATGAATTTTTGGCTTCGGTTTTGGAATTTAATTGTTGCCGCGGTTCCCAGCATGCACTGTTCTTCCGTTCCCTTGGTTACTCAAATAATATTCTTTCGCCTTGTACAATTTGATGTTCCTGACTTGAATAAATTATAATTTTGATATTACTTTATATCTTTTTTGCCTTTGGTCTCGTGATAATATTCATTCATATTTACATTGCCGATTCTTAAATGAGTTTACTGATTTTATTGTTAATTGTATAATTTCCCGTTCCAACAGAATGACGTACTTATATCTATGACTCAAGTAGTCCTAGTTCTAATTCTAATTATATAACATTTGGGTCTTACGGTTACTATTTATGTTCTTAAATTTACTTTAAGGATTGTTTTACTATTCTAACAGATATTGTGACTTATTATTTATTTTTATTTGATTTTATTAATTTCGATTGTGATAGTCGTTTCTTTGATCTAGTTGTACTAACAAAAACATGGCGTTCATAGGGAATGCGTTTTACCTTCATATTATATATTGTATATGCTATCTTCTGATGATTAAAATAAAAAATAGTTGTTTACTGAGGCTATATATATATATATGTGTAGTGCTTATATTAATTTATGGTGTAATGTTTGTGATAGTATTATGGAATTGGTTTCAATGTGTTTGTTTAGATGTGAGGTTATAGGTTTTCATGTTACAAGGCTCTGTCTAGGCTTTATTCTATATTTGAGAATTATATTTGATAATATCCATTTCTATATGGATTTGGGTGAATTCTTGGGGTGTGAATTGGTTTTGACATAGTTAATTTAGTTATTGATGATGTTTTTCCTTGTGTATTACTTTCGTAAATTGTTTAGGCCTATCAGCTGATATTTTAGTGTCGGTTTCTTGGTTGGCTTTGTGGGTCATTGAACTTTGCTTTGTTTTGGTGTCGTTTATTTTAGGCTAACTTTTTATGATGGAATTTGTGACGTTATAAATCCAATGTCGTCAAGGTTTGCCATTTTTATAACTAGCCTATTTTACACAAAATAAAAATGTATACTATAACCTAAAATTTAAATAATACGGCCTAAACAAATCAACAATGAACAGCTATAGCAGTGATAATGCTGACAAAACATTTTACAACTGACCGTCGTAGCTTACTGAGACGAGAAATCAAGTTATATGCGCTGGGGTAGAACATAAAATGGCGCCTGGTTGCTATAACAACCAAATAAAGTCCAACGACAAGTGATCGAGAACAAATACTGTAGTGGGAGTGTCACGTTATAATAATAGGACATTTCCCTGCACTCTATTGGACTTTAAACGAATTAAAAATACCTGCAGAAGTCCAATAGTGTTGAATCGAGATATCCCGTCATACGCGTTACCAGTCAAGTTGAGGGTTACGTGAAATCCCGTCATACGCATGCTAAGGGTTAAAAGTTTAGTTCAAAAACAAGGCATTATTCCCACATCAAGTTTAAGCGGCAACTTTTCAGTTTTATTTAAAGTAGAACAATTTTGATTTATAATTTTTTAAATTCAGTTTGTATCAATGGAAGTAATAATGGCCTTATTTCTATACTGGTTTGGCCGATAGGATATATATGGGATAGCTATGTGGGACTTCAATTAGTTTTCGTTCATATAAGGTCTTTTCAAGGTATATTATTTTTGCCTCTTACCAATTAAATTTATGAGCAAATATGTTCGGCTATCTACTATTTATCCATTAGGCTTAATTCCATGTTATTTTTATGTTCACTAATTCATCTATGTAGATGTCTTTTTGTCTCGCTTACATATTCCCTGTCAAATTCATATTTATTAGGTTATATATTTAGTTTTAGTTTCCAACATGGCCCTAGGCTACTAGACTATGTTGGTGTTTTTCCACTTATAACAAGAGTTGATTTATTCTCTCGAAACATCATGTATTGGTTGTTATATACACAAATGATGGCAAAAGTCCAATTAAACCATACTAATAACTGTAATCTCATTAAAGATTACTAAATTACTTACTACGGGTGATAGATTTATAAAAGAAGGAAAAAATACAAATTAAGTTTGAGAAATACTTTAGAAATATTAAAAAACAATTAAAAAGAGGTTATAATTAAAAATTAATTTTTGACACATGAGATAATTACCTAGCACTAATAAAGATTACTTAATATTCTGAAATTTGGAGATGTATTTTATCAAAGTTTCAATTGTTTGATACACTTGTGTAAAAACAAATGCTGATAAAAAATAACTATTAAGTTGTAAAAACGTAGTAAGATTATTTATAATATAATTTAAAACTCATACACCTTGTATAAAAAATTAATACCAAGCCTAAAAAGAAAAATTTTATCGAGGGCAAATAAAATTTGTATGGCAACAGTCATAATTATATTTAATACAATACTATGATATTAAACAGTAAAATATAATTAAACAAAATACAATAATAATTAATTAATTAAAACAAAAAATCATATATTATTAAATAATTTCTCAAATGAAATGTGAATATTAATGACCCAATTTTCAGTTCTGAAAATCTCAATTCAAATTTCTGTTTTGGCCTCAGGATAAAATCTCATTAAGCGACTCATGGAAAAATAGAATTAAAAAAAAGATATATCATTATTTTTTTAAAAGTATGATTTAAAATATAATGAAATGTTCTATTTATTTTTTAACGCCTAAGAAAACTATAACTTATTTTAAATGTTTATACTATTTAAAACTACAAAGCTTACATCACAGATTCCTCCTGCTACCCCATTTTTAAACATAACTATGTTCATAGACTTGTCCGGCCAACGACATTTGTAATCCCCAGTTAGACTGAACTGAATAATCTGAGATTCATTATGTGGACTGGCATCATCCAAACAAAGAACCAACATAGCAGATTCAATAATAGATAGGTTTTGCTCATTGCCAAGTTTTAGTAAATAATCACGATTCTAGAACAAAACAATAAACATTATAAGTTACTATTTAAAAGATAATTATGATGTACACAACTTTAAGGAAGCCTGGACATGTGCTTGGAGCTGAAATGAGTTGTTACAAAATTTTAGTTATTCTATACTTGTAACTAAATATATTTAGTAATAATAGAAGTCAATGATTTAGTACACGTGTTATAGTTATAGTTTGATTGGTGTAGTTCGGGTATCACTGAAGAGGACGACCTTGTCGTTGAAACGTGTCTGATACTTTGGCGTATTTTTTATGAGAATTGTGTTCTGTGTGTTTGTTATACAGTACATGTGTTGCTAAACAGTTCTACATACTCGCACAAGTAGTTTTTCCCACTCTATCCAATTCCTTACTTACCTAATAAATAACCTAACCTAAGCTAGTTCCATTATTATTATTAAATCTCCAATATCTAGTAAATAGTACAGTTATGTAGGTGTGAATCTTTATGATTAATTGTTTAGGTGGTACCGTGTTGAGGTTTGTGTCAGTGTTTTATTTTATTATTATTATTTTTTTTTTTTTCATGTCTAGGGGGACTTATATTTTTCCAGGAAAATATCCAATATTTTTACATTCCATTTGTTCTTCAACATATTTATAAAACTAAACAAGAAGCATCAAAGCTGTCTCAACACTTGCGTGTCCATAACAAGTTCTTCTTATTATTTTTAATTAGTTTTAAAAGTTGGAGAGATGGAGAAAAGAGTAAGGAAATCCTTAAGATATATTTTAAGCATGAAAAGGAGTACAGAAACTGATACATCCCGAAACAAAGTACAAATAACAACGGAAGAGCCAAAAGAAGTGTGTGGTAATGTGAAAAATCATAATTTATAATAGGTTTAAAATCCGCGGCCGGAAGCAGGCTGTTCAAATCATAAATTTATTTAGTAACTTCATTAATAAAAAGAAAAATAGATTTTCAAGAAAACAAAATATGTAATCATGTCAATTTTAGTATAATTTGTTTTTTATAAATAAAATATGTAAATTGTTTGTGTTTTGTGGGGAGTGTGTGAAATTAGCAAACAGCGCCGGAAGGAAGGCAGCAAAATGTAGGATTTTGCCTCATGGGAACAGTCGGTCAGAGTCCAGCGTTAAAGGTGGTTAGATCAGTCATCAATTGGGGCTTGTTGCTCTAGGACCTACGAGATGTAGTTCTCCAAATTTCTGTTCGAACAATATAAAATGTGTCAGAAAGTTTTAAATCTGTAAAAGACATGGTGTATTAACAATTTTAAAAGTGCTAAGACAATATTGTTTTCCATAAATAAACTTTTTTATGAAAAAGCGTGAGAACTCGCAATTTTTAGTTATGTTGTGCAATCATTGCCACGTGATTTTCGAATTCTGGACAAAGAACTTTTCTACAAGAAAAATGGAACTATTAAAGTTATTATAAGACATTAATAATTGGTTTTAATACAGGTACAACAAAATAAGAATAAATCTTGCGATATATGAACTAAAGACAATTCTTAGGACAATGGACAAGCATCTCTGCAGTATTAGCACGCAGTCACATGGGAGGAGACGAATCATCCTTCGAGGGAAAGTGCTTCTTAAATAAAGAATATAACGTGATTTGGTATAACACGTTTAGACTTTCATTATTAAACTATATGTATGTTCTTTGAACAATTTAGACTTTTTTTTTTACTTTCAAGATATATTTTTGATATTGTAAAATTATGTATTTCATCAATAAGATGCAATTTTTTTGTGGAGTCTTAAAGTATAACAATATGATAAAATAAATTTTTTCTTATAATTAATCAATTAATTTTTAATTTCAGTAAAAATTATATTTTTACTAATTGAGAAATTTACCAAAAGAAAATAAAAAGTAGAATCCTTTTCATTTTTTAGAGTTGCAACTAAATAATACAAATTTATTAATATAATTTGACTAAATTCTTTTTCTTTGGAAATTAAAATAAATAAAGGATTTGTTGCAACATTTAAAATAAAAAATTTAAATTCATTGATTTAATCTCCTTCAGAGACATAAAGAGATAAATCAAATTAGTAAAAATAATAATCAAGTGTATTCTAATAACATGTTTGAATAATATGTTTTTTTTCTTTTTGTACAAATATTCTTTGTGTTAATAAATCTTTATGTTAATATTTCAGAGACAAGTGTTTTCATTTCTGAAACCAAAATCACTGGAAGTACACCGTAAAAAGAGCTTGCGACCCCAGAGATTTTATAAATAATTAGATTCATTATACTTCTTTTTTCAAAATTGGTAAGCTAAGGCTACCTGGCGCCCTAGTCGAGCAAATTAATAAATTCATGAATTAATAATTAAATTCAATAAAAAAAATAAATAAATAACGTAAAACTCCTCAAGTTTAGATAATTTTTATTCTTAAAATAGCTTCACTATTAAATAACAAGAAAAGGAGCATTTTTAAATTATTACAAGTGAACGAATGAAAGTTATAATCTTCTTGCTTCTCCCGGTAGCAAAACTTACTGATAACAAAAGATTAATTATTTATTCTACTATACATCAATACTCAAATTATAAATTGTAATATAGGGCGCCAACATATGGTTGAGCACAAATACTCTGTAAAACAAAGGCGTGAATTCCTTGGAAGAGTGTACTACTTAAATTAAAACACAATCATGATATCTGAAATGCATACATTTAATAAGCTGAAAACATATATTTATAAAATAAAACCAAATTGAAATGTTCATCTTAGTCATAAAATTGAATCAAATCCAAATGTTCATAAAATAGTTCGAAAATTTCATCCATATCAAAATGTTCATTAAACAGTCTTAATCTTTTTAGAACTCAAATAAACGTTCATATCCCTTTTTATTTTTAAATAGCTAACAAAAATTTATTACGACTTAAATTCTTTTTATTAATGCTTCTTAATTTGAATAAAATAGTTCCTCTAATCAATTTTTCATTTCCAAGAATATACTTAATTATACCAAACACATATTCACTGAATTTATCACTTTTAATACATAAATTGTACATAAACCGAGTTTGAGGTTTTTAAGTTGAATACTGAACTTGGATATTATCTTAGAATGTTAACTTTTGTTATTATCATAAGATATAAAAATAAATGTCTCTCAACCATGCGATAATCTGCATTAACTCAGACAAACCGCATCAGTTAGAGTTTTCTCAAGACGTGTCTTTAGTCTTACCTCTTTTCAAGGAACTGGTTACAGCACAATCAAAGGTTACTTCGGATCTACAGAAATACATAATACTGATGTATTATAATGGTGATAAACCAAGTAACCTCAGTGAGGTGTATTGTGGATGGTATAAATATTATTTTGTTTTCATGTTTTCATTTAGTTGATATGAATTTTTACAAAAGGTCTTTATCAAAAGGTCATTTTTTAAAAAAAATTAAATTATTCTAGTTCAGCTTCAGCTTTGCTTCTAACCTTTGCCCAAGATGTCCTATAATCACAAGACAAACAAGATATAAAGGAACCTTTTTGATTTTTTGCTATATCTAGAATTTTCTGCAACTGTTTTCTCCATTCTGGAGGTGTTAATGGAGTTCCATCTCCATGTAAGCCATTCACTACAAATATATATCCATTCTTGATTACGACTATATTGGATGAACAAGTCCCTTCTCTTTCTGTAAACAAACAAAACATCCATTTTATTATAAAATATCAACAGAATTATAAATAACAAACAACTAGTCACCCTGAACTGATTTTCAGTTCAAGTTTACCCAGGATTTACTACTTACAAACTATTTACTAGTGTTACAAAAGTCATATTTTAAGTAAGAACCATTTGAGCACCATAATTTTGCAAGCTGCAGACCAAAGCAGTTTCTCAAGGTCAGGTACTTTCTACAGATATCGCCAATATGTTTCAAGTTTATGTTGTTTGTTTACCTTACATTGTAGAACACTTCCTGCTGATTGTGATTATTTCCCTAAAATATTCATACTATTAAAATTCATCGACAATATATGAAAGTCTATGAGAAAAAGGTTATGAAAGATGGAAATGTGCGTAAATCCTGTAGGCTGTTATTATGAATTCGGGTATATTGGATCCCTGGTTTATATATTTATAATTCTATATGGATGCATTGCGAGTTGTGCACATTGCTTCTGACTCTAAGAAGAGACAAATGTCTTGAAATAGCTGACGTACACGAACGCTTGATGCATAGGACTGGCTGTGCATCTATGGAAGTCAAACGAACCCATTGTGTTTGGAGGGTTGTGTTTAATTTGTGTATTAAATATTGGTAATTATGTTCAGCTAATTCCCTTTTGTTGGGGTTACAAGACCCAAAAGGAATCCGATTTTGGTGCACTCATGAATTGGGAATTTTCCGGCAAATACATTCTTTAGTTAATGTGAGTTCCCAATATAAAATACCTTCCTAATTATAAGTGAATAATTGTAGGTTTAATATATTTTAGATTAATTAGATTTTTAGTTAGTGTAACTCAGCAAAAATGGCATGTGCTGTGATTAGTGTTTTGTCAAGAGAATAAGCTTGGAAAAGGCAATAAACGAAGTCATTCATGGATCTCTGAGTAGCAGATTAGTACAGGTCGAATATACAATTCTAATCCCCCAAAACAATAATTAATCATTAAAGATCCCCCCCCCCCAACATGGAGAAAATTTCACTTCACTGTTTAATGAAAATGTTCATGCTGAATCACGATCCAGACATCCAACTTTCATCAATGAGGATTTGACAAAGTCAATAAAGCATATTCATGAAAATATGACTTACTATTGATGAACTTTCAGGGGCTCATTATAGTGAGTATGGCTATAGCCAATACCAAGGGATCCTAATTGGATCTACACCTTTTCTTATGAAGTTTTGGGTTAGATGCCTCTCTTTCATCTTTCCTATCAGTCCTTTCTTGACCGACTCTTGTTCTTTTCTAACGTTGATGCTATTAGAGTATTTGAGAGCTAAGGGTCTTTATTATTTATTTTATGTTCTTTTCTTCCTTTTTTTATAAGGTTGTAATTACAGAGAACTTTTTTTGCCTTTAAGCAACAAGAAAAAAAAATTATTTTTCCCTCGTGGCAGCGCACTGAAACTATTTTAAAGCCATAGTTTTTCATTAATATATTTATCAACCAGTTCTCACATCAGAAAAGCCAAGATTCAAAGTTGTATAGAGTAATTAATTTATAATTATAATTTAATTACAATATTCAACAATATACTTATTCATATTGCCGTCATTATTTTGTAAATTTCAGATTCAATATTATAATAGCCTTATTTAGCCAATTATTCATACCCCCCCTCATTTAGCAATTATTAATTAATTTTATACATTAAAATTACCCTACCCACACAATTTTAGTATCTAATCTTAATCACATCATTATTTTATTTACTAGCCTCAAATAATTTAAAATTTTCTTTTAACCGTCACTATTAATTTTTTCTATCTTTTCAGTTACTTACACCCTTAGTATTAACAGAGCTGTACACATATTTAATATAATTAGTAAATTGTTGATTTTATTCTTAATACAAATATCAAATGTATTACACATATACTTTAAGGATTTTTAAGATCTTATACTGCTGGCTAAAAATTTTGCCATACACTATAAATCCTTATCAGAAGATGAGTGACCTTCAAACCAGCCTATACTATAATGATACCATAATTCAGGTTATAAATAAACTATCACCTCAGGATACCATATTATCAACCACAAGACCCTGACTACCACCAAAATAGTCACACACCTCAAACTGCCCATCACATAGTCCATTTCAATTCATGTCCCATTTCGTCCATCAAACCTAAGTATATATATATATATATATATATATATATATATATACATATGAAATTGAAACTCATATAATTTAAGAAAATATCCAGTGCACATATGTGTATTAAAGTGTAGTGTTAAATATACAATATAATAAACAAGTGAAGAACAAGAAATAAGAAAAGAGGTTGCTACAAAAAAAAATGAAGGAAAAGAAGGTGAGATCATTGTTGGTTAGAGCAGGAAGGAGGAAGGAACACTTGAATGGTAACTCTAAAAGCAGTACATATAAGGTTTTGGATACAATAATATCAAAAGAAGAGAAATAAAAGTGAATTTATTTCAATTCCAGTAAAACTTTAAATTAAGTATCATTAAAACGGGGTCAAAGAATTCCATATCATCTTGGTGAGTGACAACCATAATAAATTTTATTTCAGAAAAAGCTATAAGTATCAGCTTAAAGAAATTCACATATTTTAACATCAAATTAACATCGATAGCTATCTTGCCCAAAATTATAAATAACAAAACTCTTAAATGAAATAATAGGGAATATTTCAAAAAACTTTCAATAAATCGATCAAATAATAAAATAATTGCCCATCATCCAAATTGTATTTCACACCATAATCATTTCATAAATTCATCAGCTAGACACCCATTTAAAATTAAGTATCCAATTAATGAAATGTAAGAAATGAGTGTAAGATTTTGTCAACTGTGTCGTTATCTGTGTAGAATTCCTAGGACTCTAAAAAACACATAAAATTTTGTACTGTATTCATAACTGAAAAGCTCCTACTTAAAAGGCTAGCCGCAGAAAATTAAGAAGACAATACCCGAGACCCAAATAAATGTATTAAATTTGTAAAATAATTGTGTTGTACCATAAAAATAATTTGATTGTGTTAATAAACATCAGTTATATTTATTTCACCATCTCCTTTAATTATAATACCTTATCATTTAACTTATCTCGCCTAATCTAAATAATACCCTAATACTAATCTAGCCTAATCTAAGTAATACCCTAATACTAATCTAGCCTAATCTAAGTAATACCCTAATCAAAGCAAACTTCTGATATTTGACCTTTACGCATCCCTATAAACACTTTAAAATTCGATAATCTACTACATAAAATTACCTTTTATTAACATCATTTTTCAAGACATTTTTTAGTCTTTTTAATCTTGAACTAATTTATTGATGATTATTCCCAAAATAAATAATAAATAATTAAAAAATATGTTAAAAAAAAAAAAAATAGGGCAATGTCCCTGAACCTTTTTCCTTCCCACTCAACTTACCAATTATCAATCGATAGTGGACAACAAATAGACCGCAGATCAAGCCATTGACCTATTAAGTATGTGGAACCTTTCATTGGCTAGTACTTGAGAATTGAATCAGGGCATTATCCGTGCAGAACTGGACAATCTGGCTGATATAACAAGACCATCAACAACTAAGGCCTCAAAGAAATTTACCGTGGACACCGAAGTCTTACCCACTCCTACCACTAATGCTCATTCACTCGTGGACAATTGGCTCGAAAGTCTAGAGGAATTTTGCAGTGACACTCTACGATCTCAACAGGAAAAACATACCAATGCTTATGCATTGATAGACACAGCTATTAAAATCTGTACTATCTATAGTCACCGAACCAATCCGAACTTTCCTTACCAAACTATCAAAGGTTTTTAGGGCCTCTAAACTCAATCCCGGTTGGCCTTCCAATTTTCTTCAGACGTCATGCTTCAGGCTACTATCTGGTTGAGAAAGCTATAAAAGACTGTCAGTTTGAATCTAGCTTTAAGGCAGATGTATTGACCACCTACTTCCCAAAACACAGTTTTCACCAAGCCTTGGCCGAGTATGTTTACAGACTTAAACAACCAAACAAGTCCGTGGATAATTTTATTATCGATATCCGTGATATGTCCAAAATTTTGCTCCCAGACATGTCTGAAAGAGACCTTTTAAGGACCATTTATTACAGTATATCCTCAGAAGCAGTCTTCAGATTCACAACAATTGATCGCCCAAATTCCATGATGGATTTGCTCAAGATAGTTCCAACTCTCAACCGAGCTAACCAAATAAATAGACCCACACAACACCCACCGATTCTTGTCAAATAGCCAACAGCAATTATCCACTGTCCCTTATGAACCAAACACCTTGGATGAATGGTAACCATAGGTCCACACTCAACCATCCCAATAGAAATAATTACAATAGACAATTCCTCCACATACCCATCAACAGTTCTCAGAATTTAAACTAGTAGAGACTGCTTTACAGGTTGACCAACATCATTCCAGTTATTACTAAGACTCCTAACACCACCAACAATAAGACACCACTAAGAAAAAAAGTCTCACTAGTGGTCTCTAACATAGTCGTGGTACAGACGGTCATTGACACCGGATCCACCTATTCCTTTATTTCTCAAGCTATATTTATTTAATGTTATCAATGAAACCCACAACCTAATTAAACAAATAGCTAGCACTAAAGTCTCAGCACAGACGGCTAGTGGACAGTACTTACACTTCACCCAATCAGCTATAATTCATATCAAATTAAATAATTTGTCCTGGGACTTCCTCTTTCTAATTGTCCCCACCCTACCTAATCAGATGATTTTGGGCTACAATTTCTAAAGAAAACCAAAGCTACTATCGACTTCAATAGTCACAAGTTGGTTTTCCCTTAAGCTTCTAACTTAATTTGTACCATTACACCCGAAAGTTCTTCTCCTATCAAAAACCTTTCCCTCCAAACGAGATGTTCTTACGACCCAACAGAAGCCCAACTTATATCCCTGATTCAAAATATCACTAAAACATAACTACAACCCTAGGAAAAACTAATCTCTTAACCTACAATATATAGGTTAAAAATACAACCACTAAGGTCAGATCCAGACACTATGAATACGCACCCCCAAAGCTCCAAGCCTTAAGGGAACATATTAATGATTTGCTTCAAGAAGGAATATAACCCTCTCCCATTCTACCTACGCTTCTTTCATCTTTTCGGTTCCCAAAAAAAGGTGGTAAAACTACAATGGTGGTCAACTACAAACAGATAAAGCTCACAGAGTTTGAAGCTATACCAATCCCCACACTAGTCATAGAATCAGCCTTTCAATTTTGGGAAACGCTAAATGGATTTCCTTATTGGACCTGAAGCAGCCCTACTTACAAATTGGAAAAAAGGAATTAAAAAATACACCTCTTTTGTCTCCCCCTTCGGCCAGTACCAATAAACTTCCTCCCATTTGGGCTGGATGGCAGCAGACTTGTCCTTACGCATCTCATTGAAAAGAACTTTGGCGATATCAAATACAAACACCTTTTTAGCTTCTTCGACGAGATTTCCATCTACTTTAATGCGTCCTTCGATGATAACCTATCAAACATGTTCTGGTAAGACTTCGAGAGGCCGGATTACCTGTTAATTAATCCTGATAGGTTACCCTTGCATCAGATTCAATTCAGTTTCTAGAAACAATTCAGTTTTCAAAAATCAATCCGTTACTATATACCCAGACTGTGTTCAACCAATCACGGCTTTTATTTATTAATAATCTCAAGACTGAATTTGTTACCGAACACGAGAATGGAAAGCTAAGCTAATCATATTTGTATGGAAGTGAAATTATAATAATTCTATTTGTAGTTGTTTTTTATTTTCTTGAGGACATGGGAATTCTGATTCAGGATATCAGAGCAAGTAAAATTGTGTTGAGATCGATATGTTCCGATGTGTTCTATACTACTCGTGTGTATATGTGGGAAGGGAAATAAATACTATGTACTGTAGTTTTAATAAAGGAATCAAGGTAACACCATACATTCATTATTTGATTATTTCTAACCTGCTGGTTTTAGAAATTAACAACCATGAAAATGGTTTAATAATGATTTAGCATGAGTAATTGGAAAGCAGTTTCAATGTCGATTCTTAAAGCGAATGATATTGAAGTAGTCTACTGAATATCCTTATAGACAAGTAGTTGAAGCAAACATTGCTTATGTAGTGGTGTGGTTTCTAGAACTCTTGAAAAACCAAGTGATAAAGTCGTAATAAAAGTCAAACAAATATTTCAATATCTTAAGAGGCACAACTGATTAAGGGATTGTGAACAGGAATAATATGGAAAAAAGTATTTATTTTTTAATCTTTATACCAATGCAGATCATGGTAGCAATCTTAAAATTGGATGATCGACATCAGTAGTCTGTGTATGTACTCAAGTAGTCCTATTTCCTAGACAAGTCAACAAAGCAAACATAAACTGCAGTATTTACTACAGAAGCTGAAGGTGTAGCAGCCAGTTAAACAAACAAGAGTAATTGTGCCGTTGAAAAGATTATTGGATAGTTTAAATTGAATAATACATAAACCAATTTTGAGTGTTGATAATGGAGCTGCAACCCGATTAGCTCAAAATCTTGAATACAAAACACTTTTTCATTCAAAAGTTAGTGTCTGCTGATGAAGTTACAATTTCAAAGGTGGATTCAGGAAACCAACTGGCAGACATCCTGAACAAACCATTGTTCTCTGTACGATTTATACGCTTATGTAAAACCATTGGACTTATAAAATTATTAAAGATAACTTGGGTTAATTAATCTTGTATTACATATCACCAACGTCGCATCACGCCTAAAGTGGACGTGGACGTGTGGGAGAAAAAAATAGGGGTGACACGTAGGGGAAGTTTTGTTTTCTTACTTATTTAAAAAAATATTACACCAATTCCCCTGTTTTTAT
Source organism: Aphrophora alni (assembly GCA_963513935.1). NCBI lineage: Eukaryota > Metazoa > Arthropoda > Insecta > Hemiptera > Aphrophoridae > Aphrophora > Aphrophora alni. Next base: position 103,520,975 of record OY740772.1, on the reverse strand, counting down.
TCCAGTTACTTTAACAATTTTGTTATTAAATGCTTTATTTATTGTTTTTTTGTAAAATTGCCATGTATAATAAAAGGGAAAAAACATCACCCATGATTATTTACAATAAATAATGTTAAAAACCATGCAGTTAATGTATTTTATATAAGACTTGTAGAAAATAAATATCCAACGAACCAGTTTTAAAATAGCTTCTAATGATGTCTTTGTGCTGGCCAGGCACTCTAACACAGTTAAATAAACGCCTGTACTGTACCATGCTGAAAGGTTTATTATCATGCGTTTTCATAGCTTTAAATCTTTCTGTTCGCAGCAAAATCCATAGTTGTACATAATGGTAACAATCTAAAGAAGCAAACTGAAAAAAAAATAGTAACCAATTTAAATTAGATGTTATATCACAGGCTAAGTTTATCATTCAAACATTTATAGCTTCAAAAAATTTAATGTTTATGCCTAACATAATGTTTGTGTAGTTCCTTTTAATTAGAAAATTTTACAAACATTTTTGTATACATAACTTTTGTGAGATCTTTAGCTCATTTCATTAGAAAGGGTTATCAATTAGATTTTTTATGGATACAAAACAAAATTACAGTTTGGGAATAACTGGGGGAAAACGAAAATTAACTAATTGTGGTCAACAAAATTATGATTATGTTTAGTATGAGTTTATGGTACAAGTGAAGCAAGCTTGAGCTTTATATAGAGAGTTTTATATAGAGAGCTTTATATAGAAAGTTTATATAGAAAGGGGACAACTTTCTACACCAAAGACAAAGACATGTTTGGGTAAGTGGAGCGACAATTATTTATATTGTTAATATCTTTTATTGTGAATCGGTAAATAAGTAAGTTTGTCCAATGCTTTGCCATTTATTAGATATGAATACGAACAAAATCATGACTCAATTTAATCCAAAAGTCAAAGCTTTGTGGAGAATTTGAAACAAAAACAAAAATTGAAAAATTAAATACAAACATTCAAAAATATATCGGAACTGAAAACAAGTTAATTCAGCTCTTTTTATTGTTTAAATAACTTAACTACTGTTTCAACCCAAGAAGCTAATTTATAAATATTATTATTTTAAACACAAAGAGTAATAAATATAAGAAGAGCTATACCTTAATTTGTTCTCCACTTTTATATCGTTCTTTAGGTAAACTTCTACATCCTACCATACTGTAATAAGGCAGTAATGGCTCTCGAAGAGTAAGATAAGCATAGTCTTCCCACCACTTAGACACCTGTTAAAAAAATTAAATTATTCACTTGTGTAGATAAAAATAGACATTTTGTTCGGAGTGGTTAATTAAGTAATACACACTAAATTTTATCGTTTCTTTGCTGATAATATTTCTTATAATCATCATACAGTCATGCAAAGGTATGTTAAAAAAAATCCGCCCTAAATTTTTCCTGCAAAAACAAATGAAGCAATGGAGGTGACCACAGTGGAAAAGTAGAGACATTCATGTTCATACCTGTATTTTCACCTGGTTGACATGACGTTAATCATTTTTCTGATTTTCATTTTTCACTAAATAAGGTCCTTTTAACAGTATTTAAACTTAGATAATGGTTAAAAAAGGGGGGTTTGTTGAAGGAATAGGGAGCCACAGTTCTGCCTAGCCTAGAAACTACAAATTAGATGTGAAGTTACGTAGTCATGATTCAGCTCAGAGGACTAAAAGGTTCTCATACAAGGTCTTATGTTTTTATTAGACATGGACTCACTATGTGAGGTTACGTAGTTATGATTCAGCTCAGAGGACTAAAAGGTTCACATAAAATATCTTATTTTTTACTAGACATGGATTCACTATGTGAGGTTACGTAGTCATGATTCAGCTCAGAGGACTAAAAGGTTCACATAAAATATCTTATGTTTTTACTAGATATGGATTCACTATGTGAGGTTACGTAGTCATGATTCAGCTCAGAGGACTAAAAGGTTCGAATACAAGGTCTTATGTTTTTACTAGACATGCATTACTTAACTATAAGGATAATAATCTATTGAAGAGGATAATTCATCCGAAATATCATTTCACTTTTTCCCTTCTAATTCCATTGTGACAACCCGCGGATTATAGAAAATTTAATTTTGTATTTCAATATACCAACTAATTCTTTTTTTTAAATATCTCTTACCTACTGCAGTTTCAGATGATCGCCCATCATCATGGAAATAAAAACACATATCATTTTGTGCAAAGGTTGTAAATAGTTTGACTCATCGATGAGACATTGATGTCGTTGTAAACATGTATTATACTCTATACCTGTATACATTTGAACTATTTACGACCTCTGCATGGAGTGATGTGTGTTTTCAATGTGTTTTTATTACCTGATGATGGGAGATGATGTTGCCCGAAACTCTAGTAAGAATAAGGTAAAAGGATACATAAAAAAATGAATAGCTGATGTATTGTAATACCAACATTATTATATTACTTTTTGTAGTAGTTCTAAAACTTTGAAATATGGTCTACAACAAAAAGTTTAGTTGCATTATAGTTATTAACTTTTTTTTAACAACCATCACAATATCTGTGAACTTGATAACAAATGCATATGTTTGGTTTATATGCCCGATGAACTCTAGAAGATTTTAGTTTCACCCCTCAAATATTTGGGACCTGTGTATAAAATTTCTTTTTTAAAAAGTGTGTAGTACTAAATTAAAGGAATTCTTATTCAAACTGAGACAAGTAAAAAGTATTGTAAATTAAGGAGGCACACAATGAGGTAAAGGAAGGCGAAAATCGAGAAAAAATAACAAATTGCTTAAAGTGTATCAAATTAAGGGAATTTTAATTTAAACATGATATTTGTTTGTGAAAACATAATATATGAGGGATAAATTAGGTGGATAAATTGACAAAAATAACAACATTCCTTGTGATGTATCATACAGAGATTGCTTTGTGATTGGACATTGTGTGAAAGATAGAACTATACCACAAAAAAACGATGCATACTGGCACAAAATAATTGAAGCTTTCGATATAATAAAAACGTAATACAAGGAAGGACGTTTTTTAACGTGACAACTAGTTCACATGCTACAAATTGTAAAATATTTTTTATTTTTGTAATTTTCACTTCAAAACCCTTTTCGTGTGATTCTTAATCATAGCCAATAAATCAAGATGTAAAAATTTAATACAACAGATTTCAGAGCAAAGCAGCAAATCGGAAAAATAAAATCTATTTTTGTACAGAAATATTCTGTCCTAATTTTACAATTAGAATTAAAATAAGTATTTTAAACAGTACGGTAATCCTTAAATTGATGGTTTATAAAAAAAAATTACACAACTACTAATTTTAAAAAAAAAAGAAAAAAAAGAAGATTACATAGCGATTCACTTTCTGTATTACATACAATGCAAAATGCTAGCATAAAACATAAACAATTTTAATGTAATAGCCGATATTTCTTGTTGAAACTCCATATTCAAGGATAAAATAAAGCAATGAGCTTAAAGTTTCAAAATATTTTAATAATATAAATGAGCTACAATTGTTTCGCTTTGCGGCATCATCGGGCAACTGATAATAATTGGTAAAAAAAAAACATAAACTTTCATATGCTGTTTTTTATACTTTCCTACAAACCTTAAAATATGAAGCATGACGGTGCAGTTAACCAGCTGTTGTGATGAAAACATAAATATAAACCTATTTAAGGGGAAACAGGTACATATTTTATTATTACAGATGTTATTTACTAGATGTTAATGAAATTGACTTTAAAATGAACTAGTGTTGCACTCTTAGAAAGAGTAGTACCAGTAACATATATAACAGTAGAGAAAATGATATAGTTTTCAAAATATTGATTCATAACTATCTTCTTCATGATGAGGATGAGTTTAAGGTTTGTAGATTCATACCACAATTGAACTTGACTGTACACAAAGTGAGTGAGATGACATAACATCACAAAGAAACACACGGCATGTGAGTCGCTAGTCTACTCTTGATTTAACTCGTCATATCACTCAAAAATGCCTTTGTACCACATAGTAAACTGTCTAGAAAATGACTTGAATTACCACTCTCATGTATTTGACTGTACACAATGTAGAAAGTGCAATGCTAAGAAGACATACACTAACCTATTTTAAGACAATGGCAATAATTATACTATTACTCACCCAATTACGTTCATTCTGAGCTTTCACTTCTAGTTTTGAATGTAATACTTTACCAATACCTTCCTGAAATGCTTTTACAACTTTTTCAGTTTTATTATATTCGTTATCACTACTTGCAAATGGTTTTACAGACTCTAGGTATCTTTGTAGAGTGTCTGATAGGCTTGGTAATGGTAGATTAGGTAACTTCTCATCTTCTTCAAATGTGCTACTTAAATCTCCTTCTGATATTACATAAATATCTTTCAGTGACATTGTGTACCTGTGAATAAAACAACAAATTAATTTGTGAAAACAAATTATACAGAATGATTTTAAATTGCACCACAATACTTTGGGATCTGATTCTAGGATTAAAAATTTTAAAAACCTACAAACATATGTCCCAAAAACTCTCATAATGAAGATACAGCTAGTGAAATACCTCATCCCGATTTCTGCTCCAAGAATGAAATGAAACCATATTGTATTATATATATATATATATATATATATATATATATATATATATATAAACCATATATATATATATATATTACAATACATATATATACGATACAATTAAAACAAAATACAGTAGACTTCTGATAATCCAGCATGTTTGGGACTTTTCCGATACCGGATTACTGGAAATCCCGGATTATCGGGTGATACAATGTGTGATCACTGAATCGTTCATACACCAAATACAGCTGCAGCATGATGTTAGAAAGTAAATACCAGGACGTTTCAACTCAAAAAAATACTGTAAAGTAGAACAAAATTGATTTTTTATTGTATAATACATTTTAAATATGGTAAATACAACTACAGTAACACATTGACAAAACTACAGAAGGCCAGTGAGCTTTTAATTGAAATACAGTGTATTAGAATTTAGTTCAGTCCTACTGTAATTTGTAAAATTACAAGGTGCATTTAAAAAAATCTCTAAACTCCTTTCATTTCTAGAATCTTTTTTTTAAAGTTATTTCTCACAATATGCAAATCAATGATTTCAGAACAGTTAAAATGTGAGTTTGCATCAGCAAAAGTTATAAACATGTGCCTTTTCAACCCAGCTGATCCGCTACTTTTCTTCTATTTCTTCACAAACACATGAGAAAATGGTGAATTGATAGTTACAATACAGACAAAGCAAAGAGAAACGGTCTGAAACGACTGCCAAACTCACCCGAGGAAACCCGAAACTCAGTATACTAGGCCTATTGGATTATCGAACTACAACTTATGTACAAGCATCGTTCCGCCTATAATAACATAAAACAAATTTATTATGTATGTACATACTATATATCCATGATGGTGCCGGACCATCGGGCATTCCGGACCATTGAATGCCGGGCTATTAGAAGTCTACTGTAAACCAAAATTTGGCAGGAACAGAACAAAAATAATGCTTTTCTTCTCTACATAACAACAAATTTTGTATAACTTGCCAGCATTGTCGCCTATAGACCTTATTTAGATTAATTATCTCAGAATTAAATTCTCTTCCAGTTTTGTTCAAATGTTGTAAGCGTTCATTACTCATTATTTTAACAAGGTGTTTTAGGCTAAACCTAAGAAAGTATATTTTTGACTAAAATTTGTTATTTTTACACCAGTTTTAGTTGAAAGACTATAGATATAGTTCTGGGGCCTATTTTATTCAATTCTCCAGATCAAAAATCATATAGAACCACCAAATTTCTCCCTTAATGTTAGATTCTTTCATTTCCTTTCCCCCTGTTTTATTTAAGAGTAAAAAAATATTGATCATGGGTTTTTGATAGAAAACATGAAGAAAATAACATAAAATGAAGACTCCTCCTAGCTCGTGAAAAAATTGAATAGACATTTTTTGATTATGACATCTACCTGAGTGTGATGAATGTGGACTGGAAAAAATGACTGAGCATTTTGTTCCCTCCTGTGAAACATATAGTAAAGTAAGAAAAAAAGTTTTTGTGGTTTAAAGGCGAAAAATCTCGCAGTCATTATTGTTTTGAAAAGAAAAAAAAACAACAAAAAAACATCAAATTAAAAGACTCCCAGCCTTCGAATATTCTAATAGTGTCAGGGTTGGAAGAGAACAAAGTTGATAAAGAAATTCTTTTAACTTCACAATCAAATCGCTCTTGACCAACTCTTATTCTCTTCCAACCCTGACACTATTAGAATATTCGAAGGTTAGGGGTCTTTAATTTGATGTCATTTTTTTTTTCAAAACAATGACCTTTAAATCACAAAATAATATTTTTTTTTTACTTTACCAAATATGTTCCACAGGAGGCAACAAAAAATTTCTCCAGTCTATAATCATCACAACCAAGTAGATGTGATAATCAAAGATCTCTATTCAATTTTTTTCTTCTTGTTGTTAAAAGATGAAAAACCTTTTGGTCATCATCAACTTATTTCTAAAGAAGTGGTTGAATCAACTCCTCTGGGTTTGAAAAGTTGCATCAAAGATGTTTCCAGAAACAAGATGATATTCCACAGCTTTCAACCAACAGCTGATTTAGGAATGATTGAGGCTAGAAGAATCAGCAGTGATGAAAAACCAGCTCTCACTTTCAACTTATGTAACAAGCAGTAAACTTTACTTGTGAAAATAGAAGATTAATATGCTGGATGTTTTATCGCTGGTGTTTATGACAACTTATGGTATTTTGCTATGGTGAGTGAGGTTAAAGCGGAAATGACATTGTAAATTTTTGCATCCTCATGGATGATCATCATTTTTCTGGCCCAAGAGAGAAGATTCATGGGCGGTACTTATTCCTCATATCCTTGTAATCGTGGATTCCCCAAAACAATGACTGGAAGAATTTACTAATTCTTTCAAGAATGCATGAACATGTTCAATTATGATGTGAAAACACTGGATAAAATAAGAGAACAATAACCTAGAATTTGAAATATTTTTAATGGTAATTTTTGTAACCATACATTTTTAATTTCAACAAACATTGTAAATATATACCTAATTTTGTAATTATAATTTTTAGTTTATTATTTCTTTGTTTTAAAATCCTGTTTCTTTAAACCAAGGTTGTAGCCTCGGCTAGATTACACAATAGTGGTTCCTTTTCATGGTTTTTAAAACAAAATGGTTGTACTAAAATAAATAAATAAATTTAATAAACTGCGGGTAAACAAATGATTTAAAAAAATATATTTTTTTGTCTATAAAGTAAATTAAAAAAATCAAGGAATGAAAAAAAACATTAATTTTACTTTTTGTGTGGTGGAGTAGCCTATATCATTTAGAACTAGAATATATATATATATATATATATATATATATATATATATATATAATTTTTATTATCCATTTCCCTTTCAAAGATGTTAGATTTAGCGCAAAACTCTGTATTATATTTTAAAAATTCTATAAATAAAACATTAGGAACCATTTATATACGTGCTGGTTTAATTTTTTTTCTGGATTCCTTATACATTGATAACAATTACAATGTACTGATAACAAAAATATAATAATGTAATTTCAATGTAATGTCCTTATTGTTACTGAAACAATAATTTTCATCAGCATTTATTAGTAAACAAGGGAGATATAATTTATTTTCCATTAAAAAAAAAAAAATTTAAATCTTCCATCTGATCGATAAAAAGAAAATTTCAAAAACTTTATCAGACTGTAAAATCTAAACCATTTGAGATACAGCAATAAAATTTAGTATGGTTTACTCATGTCCATGAATGAAAACACATGCCAATTTTATATAAATATGGTGTTTTCATTAAACAATTTTTTTTATTCTTGGGTAATTTTTAACAATATCAACTTGTTTAGAAGGTAATCACTTAAACTTTCAAAGATTTAAAGTTGGAAAATTTTTGGAAAGCGATTTTGTTTACATCCCATTTTTACATTAAGTTAAAATTTTAATTATGCATAGTCTAGAAAATTTAAATAAAAATATAGCACTAAATTTAAATAAATAAATTTAAAGAATAGATAAAAACTCACTTATAATTAAGGTACAGTAGAGTTGAGCTAGTTTTTATCTGTTCTAAGGATACCGGTTTGTTTTCATAGTTATTTTAGATTATACCTCCAGTTTTATATACCTGTTTTGTTTATATTTGACAATGAAATCTCACTACAATAAATAAACACTGCCAACTAAATATAAAACAGAGGATGGGATACCCTGACAACCATATAAGGGGCCAACACCTTCAGCTCATTTGATGACTAGGTTATTGATGCTCAAGGTTATTCAATTTCACAACTTTAACATAACTAGAAATAAAGTGGTGTTAGGTCTATTACAAAAGTGGTCACTCCTATTGAGAGAAATACAACATTTTTAATCAAAGTATAGCCCAACCTGACCTGACCTATAACCCTCATTGAGAAAAATGTTAAGGTTTGATGCTACTCAGACAACAAAAAACCCTGAATATGAAAATAAAATCATATTTTTAACATTTTAGAGAAACTAGGCTATTCTGGAATAAAAAACAAGCATTCATCCACCAGTTTTGACTAATATGCTGAACAACCTTTGATGTTCCATTTAATTGTAAATTAAACAAGTTAGTATTAAATAACTATTTTAAGAAACATTAATTTAAATATAAACTTTAAGAAAGAAAAAATAACATTTTCCCCTGCTACTTACTTTTTAGTGTGAAGATTGAAAGTGGAAAGTACAATAAGCCAATAATGAATAAATGAGATTAGGTATATAGGACATTGCAATCGAAATTATAATGTTGTCTTTTTTAAAGAATATTAAATGACTGTTTTTAAATGAACATTTGTTCGTTGTAACTTATAAACTTCCCAATTTCTATTGGAATATTTTGCATAACCTTATTTACTGGATTTTCATACTTTTCATTTTCAATTTTTTTAAACTGAGACACTGTAAAATCAACTTTTAACACTAAGGCCAACGAATCGCCATCATGACGATAATCATCACCTAATACAATACTATTTTTTCATCTGCAATTTTGTGTCACCTCATTAACCTACACTGCCAGTCGTAAATATCTAATCTGGGGTTAACATCGCAAGGGGAAGTTAACAGAAAAGAAGTAAGGGCTATGTTAGATTTTTGGTTTCAGAACAACAGTAGGTTATGATATATTAGGCCGGATTTTATATGAAACTGAAATGATTAAAATGAATCACTTTACTGATGCCATCAATGACTACGACATGATCACTTTTTTTTTCATCCAATGAGGAAAATTGTTTCTGCCTAAAGCAAAAACCATATTATAAAAGGTATAAAAAAATTGCACTGATTTTTTCACACATTCATCTACAAAACTACTATAAGAAAAATATATAATCACAAAAAAATCAGTTCAGTATTTATTGTGCAGTCAAATAATGAAAAGTAACCACGAATACAGATTTAGTGTAACACAAAATATGTTACAATTAGGCTAGATAAAGCTTAAACTTATTTTATTTTAACCATAAACTTTTCATAAGTATAAACTGTATTTGTTGAAATCGAATTTAAATGCAAGTGGTGAAGCTTCATTTTTGTTTTTTGAAAATTATTCCTAACGGTAACCTGATTGTTTTTGATAGAGATGTATAAGGATCTTCTGAACCATTAGTTTTCAAATTTAGCATAGTCCCTACCTAATTTTTTTTTTTTTTTAATTCAAAAAGGTATATTATGGTTTTTCACCAATAACTCTCGAACTGAAATTTTGAAGTAGATTTAAATCAATCCACTCCTTTGTACTGCAGAATATTGCTCAGACGACTGGCAGACATCAATACACAAACTACCACAATTGGGGTTCAGAGGACTGAAAAATCGAATTTTCAGAAAACTCGACATCAATTTTTTGGTAATTATGCATTCTAATCTCTGATATTTAGTTAAGAAAATTATCGAAATAATTTTTTACCTACCTTATTTTGAAATAATTAAATCATATTTGATGTTGAAAAACACTTTTGAAGTACCAAAATACATTATTTTAGTAGAAAATAGAAATATAAAAGTACGAAATCCAGGTCTAGTCAGGTTAATATCTAGACTACGTTCATCAAGTTAGTAAATGTATGATCGCTTGTTAAATATTATGACATTTTATGATTGAAGAATCATGAGAAATAGGTTTGGGCAGTTGACTAAATGTATAGTCAAATAGCTAGACCTAATAAAACAATTGGGCAATGACACGTTCACTAACTTGACAAACAAAGTCATACGAATTAACGTAGGTATTCGTAGTAAGCTAACCAGACCTGAATTTTGTACTTTTATATTTCTTATTTTCTACTAAACTGATGTATTTTGGTACTTCAAAAGTGTCTTCTGACATCAAAGGTGGTAAACAAGGTAATTATTTACAAAAAAAAAAAAAAAATGCAGGAATTTTTGGTGATTTAAAAAAATTCATATTCTATATACCTTATTTCTTAATAATAAAATAAGTTTTCAATGTAGAGCTAACTTTTTCACTGAAAAAAGTATTTTCAAGATAAAGATAAGTCTAGCCATATACAGAATGGACGAAAATAAACAGTACTGAAAATTGTAAGATTTTATTGACATAGTTTTACCAACATATACAAGTAAAAAAAGCAAAATAGGTTAGACTCGGGTAATAACATGTTGAATATGATCTCCATTCAATTTTAGGCAACACTCGTACCGTTTTTGAAGGTTTTGTAACATTTTGTTGAAGAGGGATTGTTTCATGCTTCTTATACACATGGTTATTTTTTCCTGGAGTTGGACGATGGTAGCTGGTGGGTCTTCACGGAAAATCTTCTCCTTCAATATTCCTTAGACGTAGGCGTCAGGTGGTGTAAGATCGGGGGAGTGGGCTGGGCAAGGAAAGTTTGTTCCAAGGGAGATAAGGCGGTTACCAAAAGTTTTTTGAAGGAAAGCAATGTTGGTTAAGGCAGTGTGGCTGGTTGCGCCATCTTGCTGGAACCATTGTGAACAAAAAGAGAGGTTTCGGGCACAACAAAATCTCCTGAGGTCTCCTATAAAACGATCAAGAATGACCCTATATCAGTCCTGATTTATAGTAAGAGGATTTCCACTATTGTCTTCAACAAAGTATGGTCCAATTATGTCTCTCCCTGACACAGCGCACCAAATGGTTACACACTTACTATACTGTGACCACTCTACAACACTGTCAGGATGTTCAAACCCAAGAAAACAAGTTGTCTGCTTGTTTATGAAACCATTAGGGTGCACATGACATTCATCTGAAAACCATACATCACTCAGAAACTCAAGTTCTCCATAGTACATTGCTAACATTGAAGCGCAGTACTGAACTCTGACTGTTTTGTTTATATAGTTCAAAGGTTGCCCCGTTTGTATCTTGTAGGGAAAACCACCATTGTTTTTAAACATTCTTCTCAACGACGTATTGCTTATATTCAGTTTCAAAGATGTTCGATTTAGGCTTCTTTTCGGTGACTGTAACACTTGCTGCAACACTCTTTCGTGGTTTTCATTTGTACAAAGAGTAGTTGGGCGACCTGAATAGCCCTTCCTACAGGTTGTAAAAACACGACCTGTTCTTCGAAATTTTTGAACAACAGTAATAATCACAGCATTACTAGGCAGGTTTTTGTGAAAATGATCCTGAAAACGTAATGCATTGTGTGACAAACGCCAGCCTTCCCGCACGTACAATTCTGTATGAGAGAAAATATTGTCTTATGATAAAAGTTTTCTCTGCAGTAGTTAGCACCAAGTCAGCAAAAACTAACCTCAAATAAGAAAGAAATAATAATCACAAAGACATGGCAAAAATCAAAAGTTGACACAGCTGATCAAGAAGGTAGCTACAGATGATTCAGTTTCAAAGTACTGTTTATTTTAGCACATACCGTATAATAAAACTGTTATCTAATGCCAGCTGAAATTTTGAAAAAAGGGTTCATACAGCGCTGCCATTTAATATAGAAATTTCATGAAAGTGTGTTTTACAACCTCATTATTAAAAAATTGGATCACCCTTAAGCTGGGAATACCCTTTTCAAGTATCAAAATCCATTATTTCTGTCAAAAAAAGTAATATAAAAGTATGAAATCTTAGGACTATTGAGTGTCTCATCATTCGATGTATGTTCATCTGCGCAAATATGTCTGGTTAGGTATATATATATATATATATATATATATATATATATATATATATATATATATATATATATACAGTATATATATATATAAATATATATTTCAGAATCATGTGAACTAAGTCTCATAAAATATATATATATATATATATATTTTGACCTAGCCAGACCTAGTAAAGGAACTAAAGGTCTGGTAAGGCAACCTTCCCAGACTTGTATCATTTCTTTACTAGGTCTGGTTAGATACCATGTATATAAAAATTATATATAATATACTATATGTCCCAAAAGTCCCACCCCCCCCCCCTATTATTTTTTTTTATTAACGGAAATAGACAGATTTGCTTTGGCGAAAGTTTAGATAACCAAAGGAGGACTTTTTTTAAGTATCAAAATTTTCAACCCTTACCCCCAAAATGGGGTAGTTTGGGGGTAAGTCAAGAATTTTAAATAGCAACCCCTATTGAGTGATACCTCATTTTAAAGATCTTTTAAAAATAAGAATAATGGTGCAAACTAGAGGTCTCTAAATTCATCCTACCCAACACCCAACATAGCGACCAATCGAATTGTGAATGTTAACCTACAAACTCCAGTTGTTTTTATTACATTACAAACAGCTCTATGTAAGTAAAATGATAGTAAGAGCCTTACCTTGTTTTTTTAGCTCAGATTAAGTTCTCGAAATGGCTACCATTTACTTCTTGGCAGAAATAGATTCTGGACTCAAAAGCTTGTTGTACATTTCGTAACATTTCCGGTATAATTATTAACGTAAAATTCACAATTCGATTGGTCGCTATGTTGGGTAGGATGAACTTAGAGACCTCTAGTTTGCGCCATTATTCTTATTTTTAAAAGACCTTTAAAATGAGGTATCACTTAATAGCGGTTGCTATTTAAAATTATTGACTTACACCCAACTACCCCATTTTGGGGCTTAGGGTTGAAAATTTTGATACTTCAAAAAACTCCTTTGGTTATCTAAACTTCCCCCAAAGCAAATCTTTCTATTTCCATTAATAAAAAGAATAATAATAAGGGGAAGTGGGACTTTTGGGACACATGGTACATATTTATATAATTACCTAAACAGACCTATTTGCGCTGAACAGACCTATTTGCGATGAAAATGAACATTAAGCGATGAGATTAAACATTAAGCGATGAGATTAAACATTAAGCGATGAGATTAAACATTAAGCGATGAGATTAAACATTAAGCGATGAGATTAAACATTAAGCGATGAGATTAAACATTAAGCGATATGGCAATATATTCACCATTGTTGCCATAGAAATTAATTTAGACAGACGCCTTAACCTCATAAGCCTAGTATTGGATTAAGATAGACTAGACATTTTGCTTGACTTTGGTGACCTATAAAAATGTATTGAATTCCATAGTTTTGAAATTGTAATATTTCAGTGAAAAAGTTAGCTCTGTTGAAAACTTAGGTAATTGTTTACTGTAACTGCAAACGGTCTTTTTGACGATTTTTTAAAAATCATGTTCTATATACTTTATTTATTAATAATAAAATAAGTTTTCACATCGGAACTAACTTTTTCATGGAAAAAAACATAATTTCAATTTTCTGGGTTTCAATTTTGTATGCACATTTTTATCTTACAAGGTCAAGTACCTTACCTGACACATGTAAATTTTAAAAAATAAGAAATTGTGCATGCGTACCAAGCAGTCACCCATCCAAATACTAACCACGCTCAATGTTGCTTGATTTGGTGATATATAAATACATTGAATTCTGTAGTTTTAAAATCGTGATTTTTTGGGGAAAAGTTAGCTCTGTGGTGAAAACTTATTTTATCATTAATAAATAATGTATGTAGAATATAATTTTTTTAAATTGCCAAAAAGACTGGTTGCAGTTACAGTAAACAATTACCAAAACTTATTTTATTTTTAAGAAATAAGGTATGTAGAACATGATTTAAAAAATAGCTAAAAATACCTGTATAACTTTCTTTATAAATAAATACAGTAAACAATTTTGACAATTTTTTTAAAGAAATATCAGGGCAGACTAGCCTTACATAATTGCGAATTTATTACCTATCACATAACTTTCTCCATACTACATTGAGAAAGTAATTTTTTTTTTTTTTATAATAATAAATCAGAAAAATATACTAATTATTAAATTTAAGGACTACTAATAACAAAAAAATCAAAAATCCCTTGAATATTTTCAACACAATGCACAGATTACCAAACATCAAGTTACAAAAAATAAATTACATAAAATAAATGGTTCTTAATAATTTTAAAGTAAATCTACTCACATTTAAGTTTACTTACAAATGTAAAAAACCTGGTTCTCCCTTATATCAAATGATCTTCATATCCTTAGAATCAATGTGTATTCAATCTGGGTTCAAGTGCTGACAGAATATAATTTGGTCATATATATACAATAATGTAGTAAAACTTCAATAAAAAAAAAAAGCTGCGTCATTGCATAATTATTCATAGACTCTCTTGCAAATTGGAATGATTCTAAATGAAGTAATTATTGTGATTACAAACTAAACTAGAAAGTTGATTATCATGGTTATTAATTTCAAACTAGTTTTCAAAGTAGATATTTCGATTTCTATTGATGGTTCGATATTACGGGTAAATCGATTTTCCAGTTTTTAACACTACCCGATAATATCGATAATATTCATACAAGTAAACTGATTTGACTCAAAATAGCTGCAGATTTACATAAGGTGTTACTAGCTTTTACTTCCTGGAGGTGGGAAATATTAGTAACAATATTATATAAACATAGGGTGTAATCAAGATAATAGAAAAAATAAATATCGAAAATATAGGTCAGTTCTTGGAGTAAGGGAATATTTTCTCGACCTTAAATATAATGCTACCCCCTTCAATAAAGATTTTACAGACTCCATAGAGATCTTACTGTATTACCATACCTCTGAGTAAAATAATTTTAAAGCTCTAAACAAGCAGCTTGGACAGGGCATACAGTATAAAAATATTGTCATTACCATTTTGAAAATTTGTAATTATATACTACTGAAATAGTTATATGACATGGTTACAGTTTGACCAGAATGAATCAGTGTCACAAATTGTTATAAACATCCAAAGAAGTCGAAATATTCCTTAAGAACAAATTTTAAAACATTAAGGTTTTTGTAATTTTAATTATATTAATAACAGCAGTAGTAAATACTAAACTTTAGTTATCTTCCTAAATTTTGTGTCCTCTGATAAAACAACAGAGAAAAACTTTTGACAAAATCTGAAAAACTAAGTTGTTTATTTCTTAGTATATTAATTTTGTATGATTACATACACTTTGCACTATTTTAACTTGTTTGCTGTATGTATGTTAATTTTCCATTAAAACCTATTAGTGTTATTTTTTTTCTAACTGACCTTGAACGTCAGAACACAAAATAATGTTTAATAATCAAACACCTTTCAAGTACTATCTCACACTCACAAATTATAATTAATTAAGTGTTTAGTCATAATGTATTATTTTATATTAGCTAATGTATCAACTAAGGATGACGAAATTACCATTGAAATATTTTTAATTATTTTATGAGAATTTTTTTCTTAGAATAAATATCTTCTCACAGGTGAAACTAATTTTATTCACAAGTTAAAATTGTTCAAAACTTTTATTTTGTCATTATGAAAGTCATATTTACTTTGAATATGTATATCAATGTTAAAAGGTAAAGACTTGTTTAACTTTTAATATAAAATTATTTCTGATATGTAAATTAAATTAAGTCGAGAGGTTAGGATTAAAACAGCTCGGGCACTGCGACAATAGACCAATTATGCAACTAAGTCTCTTAATTTTAGCCTAGTAGATTAGTCTTACAGGCTTTATTACGGGTTTTTATAGTCCACACACTTGTTCTTCCAATGAGAGTTCATCAGCAGTTTGGAAGTCCAAAACCTTGTACCTCTTATTAGCAAGTGCCTCACTTGTCCTGCAGTCTCTTCATCCATCCCACACAGTTTCTCCATGGTATGGTCCTATCCTGTGCAAGTGCATCCTCAAGTGTCCTGTAATAATCCTGTGATTTGTCCGAGTTGCCCCCTAATAAAGGTCATTACACTTCTGCAAGAATCTTGATAGCTCCAATGAGCCATAATTCTTAGTTGTTATATTGCTGACAAATGACCCGTTGGGTAATTTATTTAGTAAAATTGCCCCACAGAGCAATCCCATACCTTAAAATGAGAGTAATATAATCCAAAGTATGCAATTCTTAGAACTGATTCTGTACTGAACATTATCATCACATTAGACCAAAATGTTAATGAAATCACTTGTATCATATATAAGATATATTATGCTATTATTTTCTCGTGCGTCCGAGGATGGTTCATAACTCCCAACTCAAATTATTAAACTGACTTGGTCTGCCCACATATCCGACACAATTAAAAGAGCAAACATGACACTGTCACAACTATATCCATTGCTCAATAAAACAAGTTCTCTTGAATTGAGAACAGCCACCACAATCTATTTATCTATACTTAGAAGCGTCATCACCTATGCAGCGCCCGTCTGTGGACACACTGGGGACTCACACATGCACAGGCTACAGATATTCCAAAACAAGGTTTTGAGAATAATCACCAAAGCACCAATGTGCACCAGAGTTAGGACCTTACATAAAGACTTAAATGTGCCGTTCATCAAACAACACATTCAACGATTATCAGCTAATCTCTACAAGGGGGCACATGCACACCCAACCTCAACGCTAATCTCTTCACTAGGTACATACGACACAACATTTGACAAACAAAGACGGCCACTGTCCTTATTAGTACAACTGACCTTAATCTCTCGTTTGGGCTTATAAAGCCATGCATAGCCTACTTCATACCTAAATTTTACCTCTTTGCTTTCTAGCTCTGCTTCAGACCAAAGGGTGCACCGTAGCGGCATGAGCCAAGCTGTCGCCACCAGGATGTAGTTGCATGCAGTCTAATCTTGCACGCTTATTTCAGTATCGAGTAGGCAGCAGAAAAAGATGTAGCTTATAGCTCCTCCAATAAATTCACTGTCAAAGTATTTGTAAGGTAACTTCCATCCTTCACCTTGCACGCCACATCTAGCAAACCTAGGCTCCTGCATGATCTGTCGCGAGGTTTTACCTGACTGGACTCTGTCAAGTCAGGTCTTTACCTCGCCCTTCGCGCGGATACATAACGTTCTGCTTTCTTCCACATTTACAATCTCGATACGCCCATGGAAAGAGCTTCTCAGCTTGGTACATGGAAAACCTTTTCCTGTTTCCTTGTCCCATGCGATAGGGGTACTAACAGGAAGGAAGGTGGTTTTTAGTGAGTAAGAATCTCACACTATTGGGAAGAGCGAATTTCTCCCTTTGTCTTTTGAAGATTTTCCACCTATCCTGCGAAATTAAAAAAAAAAACCGAATTATTTGTGACCTATAATTTTGTTTGTTTAGTTTTTTATGAGTCTACATGTGAAAATGTATTACAATTACCACGCTTTTGTCTCTCTATAGAATGTTCATCAATTTATAGTACAAAATCTGTAGGTTGAACGCTCACAAAAGTTTAGTATCAACATATTCCTATACAGAGTTTTTCACAATCAGCCTGCCAAACTTTTAGATGTGATTCTAGACATACAATTTTTTAAAATTTAATTTTACAGTATCGGTTCATGGATATTATGACTGATTAAAAAAAAAAAGTCCCCCTAATTATTGTGTGCCACTTAACAAAATGTTGTTAAAATATAAACCTAAATTGTTCAGGTTTTATTTCAACCATATCCGTGAAGAAGCTTTATTTATTTTTTTTTTGTATTTTTTTTTTTTTGTGGTTTTAAGGCGAAGCATTGCGGTCATTATCATCTTCATAACAATGAGCATTAAAAAAAGGTCCAATTTAAATACAACTAAAAATGGTCCAATTTAAATACAACTAAAAATGAAACTAAAAACAATTTATAAAACTTAAACGACAATAACATACTAAAACTAGTTAACAAACATAAATAAACAAACCCGTAACATTTTACATAGCTGTAAAAAGGCCCTGCAACAAGAAGAAGCTTTATATATAAAATTAAAGTTCTTAACTTAGCTTACTTTTCTATAAATGTGAAACAATGGTTGTGTTGAACGTTCTGTCTAAGTCCAGAGCACACCACGAGGAGGCGTTCAACGTCATGCCCCCTGAAAACACACAAACAAAATAATAACAATTTCAGAAATTTCCTTTCAAGTGTATACAAACAAAATCACAAATGAAAATATACCAATTAGTGGAGCGAAAATATAGTACTTTTCATACTTTAAAGGGTGGCAATAAGGAAGGACTTACAGGTGAAATCATTATTGACCGTCACAGACACTCAGGCAGAATACATTTTTTAAAATTCCATATATCTCAGTCACCATAAATAACATTCCAAACAGGTGACTTACTGTCAACTTGTACATGTGAATCATCAACACTTGTGTAATTATTTCTAAATTGGAAACACATTTTGTTAACAATCTATGATACCATTTTTGATATAAACAATCTATGTACCTGATAATCTACCCTTAAGGAAACTTTAGTCTGGGTTTATATTCAACTTTGTATATAATATTACCCCAAAAATACCATAGCAAAATCAAATTTATTGAAATTGTAATTTATAAAATAATATAGTATGATTAGTGTGCCAATGTTTATACAAGTTGAAACTTTTTTGAGTTTACCCTATTATTGTGATAAAACCCTAAGCTTACAATATATCATTTTAGTGAATAGTTTGAAGTTAACATTAAAGAAACTCAATTTACAATAACACTAAGAAAAAAATAATTTTTGAAAATCTGGGGAGGGTGTAACCCCAAACATTTACTAAGTAATCCAAGGAAGTAATAATATTTTTATTATTTTTTTAAAAACAAGATTTAAAAAAATACATGCCTGGAAAATAAAATTTGTATGGAATGGATGTAGATATTAAGTCAAAATTTATGATATGTGAAGGTTTGAATCATGGTCTTAACACGTCTAGATAAATGTATAATAAAGTACAGTAGAGTCTCGCAAACTCGGCACTCGATAACCCGGCAGTCCGGATTACTCGGTGACCCCGACGGGAAAAAATACATTGCTAAAAACAGCGATGTTCGTAAAAGTTCGGCAGATCCCAAAGCGGGCATTAACTTCGATCGCTCGAATCGTTGATGGTACTTTTCCCACGTTAAACTCGTCACAAAGCTTTTTTACAGATTCCCCTTTGTCAAGTCTTTTTAACACATTTAACCACGTCTCAATTGAAACCAACACACGCTTCCGTTTTTGTAACTCGCTCATTTTTATTTACTGTATATACTGTGCGTAGATCATAACCAGTCAAAGAAAACTGAAAAGAAATGTTATATTTTCCATAATGTATACTAAATTGATTCATGGAAAAAAGCGGCCCATCAAACGTTTTTGCAGGTGTATGTCTGCTATACCGACGGGTGCCAATGCTGTGGTGTTTTTACACCGCCGACAATGGGATACCGCTATCGACATAGTCGTTTGATATCGCCGCCGCTTTGGTGTTTCAAATTTAATTTATTTTTTGCCCTTAACCCGGCATTTCACAAACTCGGCACACTTCCGGTCCACATTACGCTGAGTTTGCGGAACTCTACTGTATATAAATCATTTCAAAATAATGACCCCTTGAAATTTTTGATGTCTATTATTTCAAAAACTGTTAATCTTACAATAAATTTACAAGAAGTCAATTCAATTATGATTATCACATGATATAATATATTATTTGTTTTATGGTAAATTAAAAGAATAGCTAAGATATCTAATTCTAGGTAATTTAATAGGGTACAGTGAAAAGTGAAAGATGGGTTGGATTGTCTATTATTTTGTTTGGAGTTTCCAAAACCTTAGACCCTAGAAAAGCTCTTGTATATTCTAATTTAATTACTAGAGGTATTAATTTTTAGGAATGGACATGTACAGATCAATCTTGATGTGGAGATGAAAGCCATATCAAGTGCTCTTCTAACTAATTAACTATTACATAAACATTGAAAGATTCCAAAACCACAGTACAAGCTGTAACACAATCATACAGTACAAAAACCATAAATAAATCCAATAAATGATATGAACTCTCCAAAAAGTGTATTATGTAGTTGCATATAGCAAGCTTGAGCTCTGTCCCATCAGCTACCTGGCGTCCAATTGTTGCAACAGAATTGACATAGATTCTTCTCCTTCCTTATGTAGACATTGAGTCTTTGCCAATGTAGCGATGCTCCCTTGTCTTCTCGTGTATTATATTATGGCAGATTGTATATTCTTCCGATGAAGTGGTCTTTATTCGTTTAAAGTGAAAAGCAAGGCAATCGTGACCGGTGCTGAGGCAGAAAGAGACTACAGAAACCTTAAGAAATTTTTGTTTGTTTCTGATCGGTGTCTATTTTTGGGGGACAAAGTTACTCGCATCCGCAGTACGCCGTAACCTGTACGTCTCACCTAGGTGATGTTTAATGAATAACAGTGCTGGTATATGTCATCCCACAATAAGTGCATTATATTACAATGGATTCTCTCACAAGTTGGAATACTAGGGAACAATGTGGCTGATAGATTAACAAAGTGAGACACATCTCTTCTACAGCTGAACAATTTACCTGTCATAAAAACTGCAAAAATTATAATCAGGAGGAAAAATAACAGAAGAAAATTTCAAATAATGTCTGGGAAAACATAGCTCTTAAGTGGGAAAGGAACAAGTACGGACCCAGGAGACAATCTGTGGCGTTGTTCTATCTTACTGGAAATGACCGCTTTTCTACACAACTCTACCGTCTTAAAGACTACCTTTCAGAGGAATCCATTACCATGATACCGAATCAAAGATGATTGGAGAAGTGTCCTTATATGCCGAATACTGGACAGTCATTTAAAGACCTCACTGAACAGTGTAACTCTACTGGAATGTCAGAAGCTTCATTGACTGGAGTCCAGGATCAGAAAAACCATTTTACCAATATCATGGTTATCTTTTAACTTAGATTTACACAAAGATATTCTCATGTAGTTTAGGCCGAACAAAATACCTCTTGTAAGTTTTGTGTAAAATCAACTGTTTTTTAGATATTTAACATCTAAATTTTAAATGGACATCATTTTGTTTTAGTTTTGTACAAATTTTAATTGTATATAGTTTTATATCATCAGGATTAAAACTGTATACAAAATGTGAACTCAATATTTAACAAAAATAGTTAACAAATTTTGTCTATAGAGAACTTTAAATCACCTTGTATAATGAAACACCCTATATTATTATAAATAGATGATGGTGACCACAATGGTTTTGACTTGAAACACGAAAACAAAAATTATTCTTTATTAAACTCATAAAGTTTTCTACTAATACTTACAGAGGGCCAGTTAGGTGTCCAGCTACAGCTTGTGTATAAGGATTGAGGATATGAAGGTATAGGAAGGACATAGGTTAAAGATGCACACAAGATTGTCTATAAAGCAAAAAATAAAACAAATTGATATATTTCTACAAACTATTTGAAAAACTACAAAAACTGATATGAAAAAAAAAAAAAAACTTTTATATTTTCATTTACAACTTACAATAAATATTAAATTATTGTTCTTCTATTACGAAATGACTTTTTATTTTTTTGTCTTCAAATTTGACAAAAAAAAAATAAAAATGCCAAATGAAGAAGAAAGAAGAATGATAATTTTGACCAACGAAATAGAATTATTTATAATGACAGTACAAACTATAGTAACAAAGAAATGAAAAATTGGATTCTTCTTCAAAGAAGTAACTAAAGAAAACTGATAAGTTGATTTAACAACATATTTCAGTAGAACAACAATTTACAAACATTAATTATACACAAAATTAGTCAAATTTGGATGTTTCTATAACTCACAGCTGTATAATCAATTATCAAATTATCAACTGTCAGTTATTTCTTACAATATGAAAGCCAAACCATCAGACGGACATACAGAACTCTTCAACGTCTAGTAGCAGGACCAATTGAAACTTGAAGTAAAATGAACTGAAAAAATTAATTTTCTTTCCCATTTCTGCTCAAAGGAGTTACGTTTATCATTAGTTTACCTTTTAAAAAGAGTTTTGTATATTTTTAGTCACAATTGTTTTTATAATTGAACAAAATAATAAATTCATAGTTAACTTACATTTTAATAATTACTTCCATCTTAAAATCCTTTACAACACCTTGTTCCAGGATAATTCTGGATCTGGAACAAAAAAATTAACATATATATATATATACATATAATGTTAAAATTTGTAAAAAATTATCATTTTTACGAATGCAAGTTTGTTTTTAGATACAGTAATGCAAATAGGTTTTTGAAGCGACTCTACCAATCAATCTATCTCACTCATCTTCCTAAGGTCAATACATCTGTTGCTACATCCAGAGAGTGATCAATATTTGTTTTGGACAATTCAGTTTTACAAATAGATACAATTAGTGTCAGTTTTATCTGAAATACTGCAATTTATATTTTTATTTATTTATTAGAACTTGGTGAATGTTTTTTATATAATTGTTGTAAATAGTGTCCTAAATATTAAGTTAAGTTTGTAAATATTTTTTCTCATACTATCTTAGTGTTTTTATTTTATCTTTTAAATAATTTGTGAAAATGGCTTTACAATCATCCGAAATAGACAGACTTATAGACATAAATGATGATTCCGATGTTGGAAATTTAGATGGTGACAGAGAAGCCAAGGATAATATATGATTGGACTCTGGATCTGATGATTATAAACAATCGACTGAAGAGTTATCAGTCACAGGATGAATCTGCACATTTTCCAGTCAAAAGAAAACTATCTGTAATATTAACTCAAATGGTAACTCAGACTGGTAAAAAACGTGTTATTTAACACACAGAATGTAATATGTTTATTGTACAAAATTTATTATGTTTGATGCTTTAATTTTTATAATTTTAATATTTCTAAGTAATCATATTTTTTTCATATAAATGATCAATAAATGTCTACTGACATATTTCTCTTCTTTAAATAAAGTAAATTCAATATTAGAAAACAGATATTTTCAAGCTGTTTTGTTTTATAAATGATTTTCCAGTTGCAACTTAGAGTAAATTCAAGATTTTAAAAATTTAAACCTTCTTAAAAGGAAATAATAATATTTGAGATTAGGATGTGTAATATAAGTGATCTATATGATTTGTTTTAATAATGATATCAATGTACTGATATTTTACTGTTTAATAAATACATGTCAAGTTTCAGGATAAATAAGAGTTCTTCATTTACCCAGATAATTCACTGTAGTACACTTAAAAAAGAACTTACACCCTGAGATTTAAATAATTAACTTCACTTTTTCTAAATTGGTACCTTAAGCGAAAGCTTTTTTTTTTCGAATTTAAAAATCGAGCAATTTTAAATTCAGTAAATAAATAACTTCATTTCTTTTACAAAATAAAATTAATTTTTCAAACCC
Organism: Aphrophora alni; assembly: GCA_963513935.1. Taxonomy (NCBI): domain Eukaryota; kingdom Metazoa; phylum Arthropoda; class Insecta; order Hemiptera; family Aphrophoridae; genus Aphrophora; species Aphrophora alni. The sequence continues at coordinate 103,497,136 of OY740772.1, read as the reverse complement.
CTTTTCATTTAATTATTACATTTCAGATAACCATCAACATCTACTTATTATCAAGAAACTTTTGACAAAACAACTGGATCTCAAACACCTAGGACTATAAAAGTTGTAAAAGGGAAGAATAGCTACAAATGGACTGAAGAACTTCCAACAACACTATAAGAACCTCTGCCAAAAACATCATCTGAAGATACTGACAGAAACATAACAATGGGTAATTAGTTTTCCAGTATCCCTCTGGCCGCTAGGTTAGCTAAAGGCAAACTAACTATGCATGAAAACAAGCCAGAACTCCCTACTTGTATGATTACCCATAAGGGAAGAGCTAAAGAAGATAATAAGTTTTTCTTTAGTGGACCTATAACACTGGTTTCATATAAATCAAAGAAAAAACAATGTCGTGTGCATTATATCCACTATAGACCAAGACAAAAATTTGTTACCGAGTACCAAAAAACCTGTCATCGTTGAACATTACAATCAGACAAAAGGAGAGGTTGATTCTATTGATGAAATGAGCAGTGTTATGTTCTGCTCAAGAAAAACAAAACAATGACCTATTTGCATTTTTTTACTGAACAGTGATTACAGTAGCTATTAATAGTTACAGCATCATGAATTGAATCTGGACAACTAAGGGTGAAAGTGCAATTTCCCGATAAGTGTATATAAAGACCAATATCGAGACCTTGTAACTCCATGGCAAGAAACGGGTCTAAAACTCACAACACTGCCACGACTCATACAAACCATCATTAGGGGATTAGGCTACTTGGTCAAAACAAAGAGCAAGCTCCAGCGAGAAAAGAACAACATGTAAAATGTCCCATTATGAAAAAACTACTGTCTAAAATGTGACCAGCCGTTTTGGTTAGAACACAGAGGAGAAGTCGTGTGCAAATGAAAGTGATTATTGTAAAAGGCCCATCTAGATCTCAAAGATTTACGGGAAAGAAACATCGCAGCGGTTGAGGCAGTTACACGTGCTGTTAGTGAAACCTGGCGAGAAGTGGAATATCATCTTGACATGTGTAGGGCAACAAATGAATCCCACATTGAAGTTTACTAACATTAAAAAAAAACTTTAAGGTATTCTCTTTCTTTGTATGTACTCGATGTATTTGTTTATTAATTTCACTATTAAATTTATACATAAAAGTAGGGAGGTCTTTTTCAAACACTCTGTATTATAATAATGGACATTAATCAGTATTTTCCATTAAATTTTGATGGAAATTTTTTTTTAAATATCTCAAATTAAAGTATGTGTTAAGCAATGTTATTTTAAATTTAAAGTAAATTTTTTTGCCAGCTGTATCGTATTTTTATACCTAATAATTAAATAAATAAAATACTAATTTTTAGAGTTGAATTTTTGTCACCCAGAATAGTATAAATTACGAATAGATACATTATTACAACAACAGTCCTATTAGGAAGGGTACCACTCCAGGGTTAAAAGTGAAAAACTTCTTATCATTATCAACTTACAAAAAAGAAAGAAGATAAGGAGATAAAATAAAGACTCCTAGCCCTCGAATACTTTAATAGGTCAGAGTTGGAAAAGAGTTGGTCAAGAGAATATAAAAAGAAGACTAAGGTAAAAAGATTGTAGGATCCTCTGCAACCAAACTATAACGATTTAGTCTTCTTTTTATATTTCTACTGATTGAGAAAATGAGCAGAGTTTACAAAATATTTCAGAAATTTAGTGTTTTATTGTGCGTTTTTCTATTGTGTACTATAAGGTAGTACTAAAAACCACTTTTCAAGGTAAGCTTGTGTCTCCTATCCATACAAAATTTCAATATAATAGGCTACGTGCGGTATTAAACTCTAACCTACATATGTAATAATCTTTCCTTTTTTTTACAAAAATCGATCTCTTAAATCAGAAAACACTACTCACTAAATAAAATAACATTTGACATAAAACTACGAACGTTCATATCGGCTGATGAATAGTCAATAAGGTTTAACAGAAATAACAGCCTCGTAATCTAACTTTGATGTAGAACTACATTTTATGGTGCTGTACACATTAACAGTGGATGTGAGATAATTTTGTGACATATTTCCAGTCGCAATAACTTCGAGATTATCAGGGATGGAGTAAAGAAGGACAGATCGCATATAACTCAGAAAAGAACTAGAGTTAAAGAGAAACCTGATAGGAAATATAAACAAAAGGATCAGATTTAAGACTACATGAATAAAGTTATAGATCCAACTAGGTTCCCTTGGGATTCCCAAGACCATACTCACTAAAATAAGATGCTTAGGATATGACAGCTTGTAAAATCACACCAAAGTGGTTGATTATTTTTATATTCTGTGCTGAAAGTGTTTGGCTTCATTTTCAATAAAACTTCTAAAGGTTTCATTTTCACTATACTAAAAGTGATTGAAAACATTGTGGGTATGTCGTTTGAACTAAAATCATTGTCATCTAGAACAATTTTAATCATAAGTTTGTTTACAGGTTTGTAGAATTAGTAAAAAAAAATGTGAAAATGGAAAGTTGACCAAAGAGCAGAAAGAGCTTCAAAAATTTTAAAAAATTGAAGTAAAAAAAATTCTGATGTGAAGAATCTCCAAATTGCCAATTTTGAGAACTGAAAATTATTTTATCGTGATGTCATTTCTTTAAAACGCTGTATATTTTATTCAGAATCTTATAGACACAAGACAAGACATAAATAGTTTTACATTTAAACATACAATTTCGGCTTAATCCATTTTGGTTTCACTCCATTTTTTTTTTTTTTGGTCATGTTTTATAAAAACATGCAAAGTATTTTAATTCAATGGCATATCCTAAAACGTATTTATTTACCTATTATCATCTGGCCCCCCTCTGTTCTCCGAGTCTATGAAGTCCTCTGAGTTTGTGAATTTCTCCAATTACAAAATCCTCCAAATCTATGAAGGTACCTCACTTCAATGAATGATTAACTGTTTTCAAGTAAAACAATTCAAAGAAAACCTATTTGACAATAAAGATGAAAGATTAATTTTATTCTGACAAATAAGAAAATGCCTTACATTCACACACATTCAAACTTTCGCCCATGAGGCTAATATGATCTGAAACCATCACAATAGAGAAGATATAAGCGGGTAACTGTGGCTTGATCTATTTAATCTCACCACAGCGAACCAACGACCTATCAACTTTGATTGCGATAATACCAACCAAAGGAAACATACATACTCACAAACTCACATAATGTGAAACAAAAACATAATTATTTGAATACTCACCATATTTTTCGTATCAGAGCAGCATCTTCTTCAATTTAAAGTCTTCTTCACTTTTGGTCTCAGAAACCAAAAATCTAATTCTATTTTAAAAAAAGTGACTTAAAACTAAAAGAGCCCTTGCGAAGATGTAGCAAATCATTAGAAATTTTCTAATGAAGCTGATCAAAGTTTCCTGATTTTGAGATTGAAAACAATTGTTTTCTTATGCAGAACCTTAAAAACCTGAAACAAAAACATCCTAACAAAAAGTACATCCTAACAAAAAACACATCCTAACAAAAAGTACACCCTAATATTTCTAACAGGGGCCGCGCATTCTTATTATCTAATTTAATTTCAACCCGAGAACTAATGCTGCCTCTAAAGTGTCGAGGACTTACGCCTGAAGAAGTGTAACAAAAGTGGTGTACACTTGGACAATTTGTTCAAGTGTGTGATAAATGTTGTAACTAGACATCAACAAAAGGACATAAAAACACTTGTTGAGTAGATCCAACCAAGGCGAGGACATACAACCCTTGCTAGGTAAACCTAACAAGAGGAAATGACGTATCACCCTTGCTGGGTAAACCCATCAATGATCTAGATCACTAAATGTTAAAGCCTAGGTGTTGTTAGTGCGATGGACTCAACAGAAGATTATACTCACCCTTCTGCTGAGCCGGGTGTGTAGGTGGCCTGAAAGAGAAATACATACACAAACATATACATTGATACACAAAACTTAAAATAATTAAAACTAACTTGCTCCATTTCAAAACTCAACAAAGATAGCAGATTTAACAAAATTAATTATTACATTAAATATAAACTAGAACTTTAAATATTTTTTAAATTGCAATTATTTATATCCAAAATATATAGACTACCAGACATAATATTTAATATCATTAGATAAACAATATTAATTTTTTAATACAAAACTACTACTTTTCTTTATATTTAAAAATTATATATTAAAAAAAAATTATTCATAAATATTCAAAATCGAAAGATATTTTAGTGTTAGGCATGGAAGAGATTATTCAGAATTGAAAAGAATAACTGCTGGTGTTCCGAAGGGAAGTGTCCTAGGATCTATATTATACTTATTGTATACTCAAGATATCCCGCATGATGAAGACACAGTAATAGCTACATTTGCTGATGATACTGCTGTCCTTGCTGTTGATGATGATGTTGGGGTTGCTGCTATAGGCAGATTACAGAAGACAATTAACAATGTAAACAATTGGACAGGATGTTGGTGAATGAAACTCAATGAAACAAAGTCAACCCATATAAATCTTACGTATAAGAAAACAGTTCTGTATCTTATTACGATAAATAACCAAGTAATACCACATTCCAAAGTAGTAAAATATCTGGGAATGACGCTAGACACAAGACTTAGGTGGAAGGCACATGTTAAAAAAAAAGAAAGAGGAGCTTGATATAAAATATAGAAAATTATATTGGCTGATCGGACGCAATTCTGAACTTACTGTTGAGAATAAACTAATAATCTATAAACAGATACTGAAGCCTATTTGGACATATGGAATCCAGTTATGGGGCTGCACGAAGAAATCCAATATAACCATGATACAGAACTTTCAAAATAAGGTGCTATGTGGAATTAATTGTAAATGCACCGTGGTATGTGAGGAATAAGGATTTGCATCGAGATCTGCATGTCCATTATGTCGCAGATGAAATAAAGAAGCATGCAATTAAACATAACCAGCGTCTACTCAGACATGACAATACTGAAATAGAAACAGTGCTTCAAGTGACGGACAATGTGCGTCGCCTTAAGAGAGTGAAACCACATGAACTGTTTTAGTGCTGTTAAGCAAGTTATCTTGTAACTGTTAGAGAAATTCTTGTGTGGTAATTGTCCTGCTCATGTTCACACAGGATATGTAAATCATTAGTCGATCTCTAGATTGGTCATGATACAAAAAAATAAATGATAATAAAATTTTAAAAATAATAAATAAATATTCAAAATCTTTAATTTTTCAAATTTTTGTGTGCTACTATTAAAATTTGAGAAATTGTTTAAAACGCTTATTTATTTAGTTTTGTTTTATAAATATCTACTATAATTGTTGAATGAGAAACTGAAAGCAAGACTTAAATTATAGTGGAGGGAACAAGCAGCCAACTTTGTAGGGAGAAACTTCAAATTTATAAACACTTTAAAAACGATTTTAAACATTTTTCTGTGTTTTAATTATGAATTATGTTTAAAATATTTTATATTTAAACTTCAAAACATTTTTCAGAATAAAAATGAAAATTTGGAATGGATAGAATACCGAACTTCCATTTCATTACATCTCAAGGAATTCCATCAAAACCTTTGTGTGTGAGGAGGATCAGAAGTTGGGTGGAAACTTAAATGTAACTTAACTATCTTCAGGGGTGGGCTTCTCCTGATCTGAAAATACAACCTGAACAAAATATGAAAATAGAGACTACCTGAAATAAACAAATAAATACAAAGCGTGTTTTTAAGGTAAGCTCCATTAAAAAAACCAACAAAAACGGAAACAAAATTTAATAACACAAAGGTAGTGATGGAAACAAAGTTGCTGTCATGATTTTTCACTTTCCAAACACGTAGTAAGGAAAGAATTATAAAAATTTCGGTATCCCGGGGATTATACCGTGTTCTGCACTCACCCATGTCCCAAAGCACTTTGCTTGAGACTCTGCAGAAACCTGAAACAAGACATTTTCAATAATTTGAGTGAAAATAAAAAATTAATAACATAACTCAAAATAAATCAGGAAACCTCTAGATTGAATATATATATATATATATATATATATATATATATATATATATATATATATTATTTTCACTAATTATTATATTCACTATTTATTGAGATTTCTAACCATTCATCATAGAAAGTGAATTTTGATAATCACATAATTAAAATATTAAATAGTTACATATTCCCTGGAAAATTTATTCTAAGGTCAGATAATAAATGAACAGCTAGGACATGCATCTTTGAACTTATTTTTAAATCGAGCACTGTAAATTTTACGCTACAGCCAGTGTGAGTGTACAACTACAAACTGACTGCATAACTGCTGAGTGGATTCTTCTTGCATTAAAACAAGTAACGATCAGTGATTCAACGATTTGTGATTCTCTCAGTGATTGTAAAAACACCAAAATGCTTATAGGTGATTGGTTCTACTAAACATTACAAATAGTGATGAATGATTTCATATCTCTCTTGAATTAAGATTTGATTATCCAGTGGCATAACTACATTGATTCCACCCCCCCGCAGATACAAGAATGGCGCCCTCCCCCCAAAACGAAGTCGCAACTTGTAGCTTTAGATGACCCCTCTTCACCCGTAAGCAATCTCACCCCACCGTCTTATATGTAACAAAACTACCTAGTAGTAATTAGACATAATTTTTACTCCAAATTGAATTGAAACTAAATTTATTTAAGTATAGAACATTCTTTACATAACCAAACTATCTGTTGTTAGAATTGTAATTAAACATGCCAATGCTATGAAGTATCACACTCAATAGAACAAGCAAGCTTTAAGTTTAAACTATTTTATCAACTATAAAAGGGAAAGAAAGACTGCAACTTCAAACATCGAGGTTATTATTTACGAAAATCTTGTAAGTTATTAAAATTACAATTATTTAAAACCTCTTCTTTCCTTCATGTGAAAATACTTATTGGCTAACGTGTTAAGGTTGATAGCATGAGCCCGGTCATGTTCAGTGCTCAAAACTACTAGAGAACTCTCTCTGGGGTTAGATAACGTATTCCTCAAATAAGTCTTGATAAGTTAAGGCAGAGCGGCATTATTGTTAACTGGTAGTAAACAGACTGCACAACCATAATGATTACGGTTTCAAACTTTTGATCCATGGTTATATTATTTTTGGAACAGTTTTATTAAGATGTTCACTATAAAATATATTTTGATGATAATATGTTTACTACATTTTAGTTTTTGAATTCCTTTATATATTTTGTATGTGCCCAGGTTGCAGCACTCCTTGACTTGCCACGCACCCCTGCACGGCTGGGGTTGCGGGGTGCTATTTATGCCACTGTCTACATCCTTTTACACTACAAGAAAATTTCAGTTCTTTCCACTATCATAGTTAATACTTCTCTAAAACTTGTTTTTAGATTGAGTCTATATTTCATTGTTTTTATAAAACCTGGAAAGATGAAAAATGTTAAAAAATATATTTTTCAAAATCTCTTTAACTATTAATGGTAATCATTGATTGCATTATATATTTTAGGATTTAATTTATTTCTGACTTGCCTCACATTTCATAACAAATGTACATTTTATTAATGTTTGCACATAGCAGGTTCTTGTGGTGCATATTTAAGATTTTATAAAAGAAAATTTTATGTATAGACATTATAACTCCTTTTTAATTTAATTTTTATCGTCACTTTTTGACAACAAATGTTAATTTAATAATAGGAATATAAACATAAGAGAAATGTGTAGTTCAGTAAATTGAAGGTACTTATTACATGATAAAATATAAACAAATTATAAAATAAACAAAATCATATTATCAAAACCTTACAAATTACTTTCACATAACAAAAAATATGAGAAATATACAGTGCAGTGAAAAAAAAGCTTCTTATATGATTTAAAAATGTACACAAATCATGAAAATCATAATATAAAAATAATTTGTCAAAAAAATTAACTTATGAATTACTTTCACACAAAACACAAGAGATAATGCCATAAAAGATTAATACGAGTTATTAGTTTCATATAATACAGCATAACAAAACTTAACTAAAGTGGTAAGTGGATGAAGATGTACTTTATCATCTATATCTCATGAACACACTAGAAGTTAAAGAAAAGTCAAGAATAAAATAGTTTTTTAACCTAATTTTTAACCTTTTTTTACCTAAAATAAATAAATAATTTGCAATGTAATATTTGTGTAGGCGTCAATGAAGCTAATACACAAAGATATTGCGTTGAATAAGCATAAGGGCATATTAATGGTGTGTCAGTTTCTTTTAGAGAGCAAAAGCGCCTGGCACCTGACACATTTACCTTTACTCTCCATGCTCTGTATTGGTTAGTGAAGTTTGTAACCTACTGTAGATCATACATGGTTGCCATGACTATGCGGATATCGCGGTGTCGTCAGCATATATAGCCACATTGGTGTTATCAAGACAAGTGTTGGAATGTCGTTGATGTATATAATGAACAATACGGGCCCTATGAGCAAACCTTGAGGCACGCCAGCTTGTATTGTCCTCTGTGTGGATGTTGTTAGGTCTACATCAACCCTGTGCTTGCGGTCTGCTAGGTAAGACCTAAGTGTATCAGCCCGTCTGGGAAGTTGAATTGCCTAAGTTTGTCTATGAGACCACTGTGCCAAACCCTATCAAAGGCCTTTTCAATGTCCAGGAATACTGACCCGGTTAATTGATTATCATTAAAACCCCTGGTAGCGTATTCAACAACTCTTAGCAGTTGAAGTAATGTGGAGTATTTGGTTCTGAAACCGAATTGCTCCGGCCTCAAGATGTTGTGTGTGTATATATGTTTGAGCAGGATCTTCTCAAAGACCTTGCTCATTGTATTGAGCAAACTAATGCCTCTGTAGGATTCGGGCCTATGCTTGTCCTTACCCAGCTTGGGAAAAACTAATATTTTAGCTTCTTTCCAAGCAGCAGGGAAATGTTGAGTGCGGAGAATTGCATTACATAATATGTTTATAAAGAACCTGAGCACTTTCTCCGATAAGTTTTTGAGTGTTGTATTTCCAATAGTGGCCCAGGATCTTTCCTGGCATTTGTGTGTGAAATCGCCCTCTTAATTTCTGTGAGGGTTGTATTGTGTATAGTGTTGGTGAGGATAGTAGGCGAATTGTAAAGTGTTGTTAGAAGTGAAAACTGGGTCAGAGGGCTAAGTATTTGGTTGAAACGCTTGTTCCAGGGTGTCTGCAAATAGATTTACCTTGTCATCCGGGTCCCCCACCTGTCCATGAGGGCCTATTAGTGGGGGATAGCACATGTAAAGTATTTTACAAGTGGCCATACAGGTTCCTCACTGACCAATTCAACTTGTAAGCCTTAGCTCGAAATTCAGTTAGTTCTATCTTAATTCATCTCTTGAGACGATTTAGTTGTGTACCTGGTGTACATCTATTTACTCCCTGCTGTAATGTCCTTCTTAGCCTATTGCGGCACTTGATGCGCGCAAGTATGTGTCGTGGTATGAACGTGTGGTGCCAAGGCTGGCATATAATCATCACTACAGCTTTCGTCACGTCCTGTATGGCTGCCGTTAGTTTATAAACAGCATTGTCAATGTCCTGAGGAGACAGAACCTCATCAGAGTTAGGTAACAAGCCATCCACTTACTAACAGAACATCTCCCTATCAGCAAGTCTGTAGTTCAGCACCTTGCTAATAGGATTGCCAGCTACCGCCATTATGACAGGATAGTAATCTGAATTCAGATCCCTATCTATGTGCAGTTGCGGTGATACCGTCAAACCCTTAGCAACAACCAAGTCAAGGATGTCCTCTGTTGTGATTGCTAAGGTGTGTTGGTTCAGTGGGAGCCAGTAGTATAACATTGTTTGATTCGATGTAGCGGTAAAAGGATTCCCCCACTTGAATTTCTATGTCTGCAGCTCCCCGGCGATGACAACTTTGTTAGAAGCTAACAGGAGTTTTGTCTATATTAGGTGTAATACCCAGGGGATTGTACGCTGAAATGAGTGTAGTGTGGCTGCCATTGAGCTCAAGCTTGATAGCCGTAGCTTCAATGTGTATTAGTGTGTATTAGCAACAAAATTTCAACATGTTTTATATGCTTATGTATTAGTACAGCCATACCACCTCCGGCACTGTTTGTTCGTCTGTGCGGTATATTTTAAAATTTTTAAGAGTAAATTTATTGTGTGGTTTTAGCTGTGTTTCTGAAATTAAAGTTATTTTATAGTTATTTCTTTGCATATAGCGAAGAAAATCTAATTTTTTGTTTTTAATGCCTTGAGCATTCCAAAATAGTACAGGTAGTTTATTGTCCATTATTATATACGGACTTAATAGTATTGAGGAGGGAAGTCAGGAAGGATGAAAAGGTAGTGTTAGGGGTAGTCATTAGGGATAATAGAAGTTATAGGAAAGCAGGGAGAAATGCGTCCCAAGTGAAAGCTAGGTTTAGCATTCTTAGGACGGATTCAATGGGGGTTTGGAGTGAATACGTGTTGGAGTTGGGTGTGCCTGAATTGAGCTGTGTTGTAGTGTTCTGGGGTAGAGTGGTTATGAATGTGGGTGTCTGTGGTTGTGTCACCTCAGCGCACATGGAGAGGTACCGGACCTGGTGCACTGGGTCCTCCGCTCCCTGGGTGCAGGCTTTGGCTGCTCTTTAAGAGCAAGTATTACCTTCTCCTTTAGAGAAACCTGAGCCTTCTCCTTTGGGGCTATGGGTACTGTCGACACAGTGGGTACATTAGTTTCTTAATGGAACTGTCGTTGGTGCCTGTGATGTTGATGCAACCTTCTGAATAGATTTTTGAACATACGAATCATTTAGCCTTGTATGTTGGGGGTGGCAAGGGGCCTGGTGTGTGGAGTTGGCTTGGCAGAGTCAATATTTGCCTTTTCCTACCTGGCATTGATGCCTCGTGCTGCTTGTTTATCGGCCTCACATCCACGATAATTCGCGGTGTGCGACTTCCCACAAAGCAAGCACTTGAAGTTCTCCCTTGAGGGTTCACATTTTTTTAGCCATGTTCCTGCCCACATTTTACACCCCGTGGGCTTGGCCTTATAGCAGCTTGTCGTATGGCCAAACCATTGGCACTTAAAACACTGGGTAGGTGTATTGGGGGGGGCTTATAGGCCTCGGCGCATACCTTCATACAGAGTACCTCCTTCAGGTCTAGGACAGTGCTGGCAACCTTATCAGAAGGCAGCTCTACCAGAAACCTTGGGAGGGGCTTCCTGTTGTAGTGCCCATGCATTTGAGATACCGTTAGTACCTTAATACCCCGGCTCTCCAGATCAGTTTTCACCTCAGATGAGTATGTCTCCTCATCAATGCCACGAAGGACAACTTTGTACGTCCATTCATTCGACAGATGATATATATGGTGAGGGACATTGTTTTTATCCAAGAACCTCTGTAGGTTGATTTAATCATTGTAGGTCGAGGTTTGGAGTCACACTCCGTCCTTCACCTTTACCGCCATATAGAAATATGGGTTGTACTTAGCTTTAAATTGACGGTTGATTTCCACCAGCCTGGTGTTGTCTGGGTAGATGGTAATAGGAGAAATCTTGACTGATGCCCCAGTACTTCCTGTAGGGGCGTCCTGTTTAAGCGCAATGGCGTTTGCAAAGGGCTGTGGAGCCTTAAAGGTTCCAGAGTCCATTGCACGCTTATTCACCTTACTGAACCTGTCTGAGTCAGAAATTAACTCCTTCTTCCTCTTCTTTCAAACGACCTTAAAAGGCCGTTCGTTGGTAGTGGCAGATGGGTCAGTAGTGTCAATTTAACTGCCCGACATCGAGCTGTCATATGGGTCATTAAATTCCTTTAGTGAGGAGCAGTGACCTTCTCGGACATCAGGACTGGTTAGACATTGAGGAATGCCTACCTTAGGCTGGCCCTGCAAGATTTTCTCCCTTCATCAGATTGTTCATTAATTACCACAACTATTAGTCATTTTTGGTAGTCCCTACGCATTCTGTTGGAATTTGGTAAAACTATTACAACTATTGAACTAAAAAGCTTTTACAATTTCATTTCATTAGCAATATAAATTAGTGAAATTTGGAACAAAAAAATAAAATACACAACCAGAAACTTTTACTTTCGATTAGTGATCAGAAGTTAAGTGATATAACAAAAAAGTTGTGATAACTGTTGTTTATACTCTATGTATTATTATTATACTTCCTCTTTGTTACCTTCTTCTTATTTCCCCCCTAATTATATGTATTATAAATGTAATTTTCCTTGGTTAATGAAGTGAACCATGTTTCTTTTTGTGGTTATGTATAACTGTGTTAAGTACTTAAATATATACCTAAAATTAAGTTAATTTCAAATACGATAATCTTCTAAACATTGGTTATTTTAGATTATTGTTTTCAATGACAGCCTTAGCAAATCTTCTTATTGAATCTTTTTTTCCCCTCAAATAAGTGAAAAATTTTTACCTAGCCCTAAATTTAGGAAAAAAATTATATTATATACCAAAAAATAGAAGAAACTGGAGATGTCTATGTGAACAGTCTATCAATTGAGATACCAAATTTGTAGGTTTGACCAGTGGTTTCAAAATTAAATTCTTCAATGTATATTTTAAAAAAATCAAATTAATCCTCTTACATTGGACAGAGTGCTATCTAGCATTGTGAAGGAGGAAATTTAAACAATTACTGTAACTGATGTTTGTTATCATTTATAATTTAATTATATTTTTGTTCTTTGATATTACAAAGATTGTTTATTATGTACAAAATAAAATGATTTTCTGCCTATGTTGTGTCTGTTGTTTTAATTAAAATTTGTATAGACATTATTTACATTAATCGAAGAACTCAAAATAAAATGGTTTTCTGCCTATTTTTTCTGTTGTTTTAATAAAAAACTGTTTTTAAAATTTGTGTAGTTTTTTTTTTATATCAATCAATTCGGAATGAAATTAAAAATCACAGACAATTTTTGTTCAAGGCTAATCTCTCATATTGTGTAGAATTACCAAGAAATTATGTTTCCACTTTCTCGTGAACAACACAATTATTCTTTAACCTGGAGAAAACTTTTTTTTTTAACCATTCTATGCGCCATGAGGAAACCTTTTTGTCTCTTCTACTTTTTTTTTTTTGGTAAAATTAACGGTTTTCTAAATATTCTATGTTAAACGTTTTAAATGGCAGCCATTTTGAAAGGAAATCTGTTGATATTTTTTCTCAAATTGGGTCTTTATAGTACCAAGTAAAAATTTCAACTCTATCATTTGCTGTTCAAAACAAGAATTTTTTGTTCAAAATAAAAAATGGTAGCTAGATAGAAAACTAACCATTTTAGGGGGTATATTTATATGAACTTTTTCTCTTTATTTTTAACAGTAGAATACATCCTGAATGTTTTTCCGTGGGACACCCGGTATATATTTTTGCTAATTATCATTTAAAAAAACTTTTTTTTAATATTCTGATTTTTCCAAAACTAGTTATTAAACTAGAATGATTTATTGTTGATGTTCCCTATTATAGATTGACCAAGTCGCTTAAAACAACTACTGTAATTTAGGATTAAGGCCTGTACAAAAAATAAAGACCTTTAAGGTTAACCTACATAATTGGTTTATTGCAAATCATATGTACAGTTTAAATAAATTCAATAGAGGCAACCTCAACACTATTGTTTATACTATGCGCCACGAATCATCTCCGCTGGGTAACAGCCAATAGGAGAGCTAGAGTAGTGCGGTTGTCAATTCGAACAGCTTCCTGCACATGGCTATTGACATCTTGGAATGCTAATAGAGTTATGTAAATAAGTAGTTTTTTCCTTTTAATAATTTAAACATGTGTAGTCTAATGGATACATTAATATTATATCAGCGGTACTGAGATATTTATTTTTAAAACACATTTTGCTTCAATGGTATTAATTATTTCCCCTGTAATAATAGTAATAACCCAGAACAAAAATAAATATTAGTTTTAAATTGAAGTTTCTTGCAATTTGAGGAGAAAGATTTCCATTACATTTATTTGGGAAAAAACATTGTTTATGTAGAGAAATTTCTGATAATCTGTTTAGCAGCAGCTATGAATGTATTTTTGTGTGTATATATATATATATATATATATATATATATATATATATATATAAATTATGCTCTTTTCGACTGAGGAAAAAATGCAGTATCTATGGTTTTTCCGACTGCCTTAAATTAACGTAACTGTAGAAGAAAAGCAGTGCCAAAGAACTGTACCAGTGGGAAAACGATTTGGCAAACCCATATGGTCCCTATTGTTTTCTCTAAGGTCAAGCTGTCTACTGGCTCCTCCTCAACGGACTTGTCTCTGTCTCATGATGGCTTGTATAAATGATCTTAGAGGTATGTTTTGTAATCGTTTTGATGATGGTAAGTAATGTTTTAAATGTGTGCATGTAGTGTTTTATATATGAATTAGTGATGATATAAACTATTATTTAACTAAATTAAAACAAGGGTTGTTCTGTTTTTTATAATTTTTGTGGATTGATATATTTTGTTTTTTATTAACCGATAACTTAGTTACTTGGAACAATAGCAACTAGAGTTTATTTAACAATTTTTATTACTTCCGTCGATGTTTTTAACTAAATCATATTAAAAAATGGATATTAATTTGATTAACAATGTGTGTGTTCAATTGCTTCTTTTTACAATTTAGTTTTAGTCTTGTAACAAAATATTCTTTTATATTTATTGATTATATACATAGTCTGTAAAATACGACAAAGGAAATTAATTGTATTATCTTTTTTAAGTACACTAGAATTTATCTCCAGTGTGAAAAAAAGTGGATAAAATGATAGATTTAGCTTACAACTATAATTTTAAAGATGTCTTTAAAAATACTAAAGTTATCCAAAGTCAAAGGCATGTTTGTAAAGCTGCTGATGTTAGAATGATCTCATGAAAAAAATATTTTTTATTTAGTAAACATGTTTGTATATAAAAAAAACTTTTCCATTGCAAATTGGGCTTAGTTTCTATTTTCATACCACCTTGGCTTGGTCACATAAATTCTAGCTATATAACAAAAAATCTGTGTAGTTATCTGAAATGAAACACACCCTGATTGGTTGATTTTAATAATAATGGATTTATAAATACCAAATAATGATATCCCAGCAATCTTTTTGTTTTTAGACTCTTCTCTCACTTAAGTGTTTTTAAATTCAACTGGCGTTAACATATTGCCAAAACGAATATAAAACAAAACAAAAATATTGCTTATACAGACTATATTATAAAGAACACATAAACCTATTATTTTATAAACTGAGCGTAGTACGCTACAGCAGATGAATTTGATTGATACTTGTGTCTAGCCAAGAAAGTTTAGGAACAAAGGACAAAGTATACAAGTTGGAAGAGTTGTATTATAAATAACTACAACATAACTTTTTACAACCAAAACTTCGAGTTATTTATTTATAAAAACAGTTTGTAGCATCAAATACTTGCCATATTTTATTATTTTTTATATATATATATTTTTTTTTTAAATATTCAAAACAGTTGTTACTCGGCCTAAATTATACAGCAAATTCAGTCTGTTATAATTGTTGGAAACTCCACATCAAACACCAATCTGGAAAATAAATTGAATCATGTTCAAAATATTATTGAGATGAAAATAGAAATGAGCCGAGAGGGATTATGTAGGAAAGAGATTATGTACAGGAAGGAAATTCTGTCATTTCGGATAATGAAGGATAAATGTAAAGGATGAGATGGGTTGTAGGATTGTAATAGTGTACATTTTTTATTTAGTAATCTTAAATGGAATGGGGTATACATTTGACTCAAGGCAACAAATAGGAAACATATTTTGTTTTTTGAATAAAATGAATAAGGAATAAAGTAAAGAAAGAATATAATTAGTACATAATGATCAGAGAAATTTATTATATGTATGTTAATATTTAAAACAGGTATAAATTTAGTTATGAGAAAATTGCAACTTTAATGTTTTGAACACAAAAATGAAAGCTGTTACTAACCAGAGGGATTCAGTCCAAGCTTAACATTCAAAGGGAGAGTACGCTCGGAGGATAAATATGTTTGCTGAGACAATGTGGAAATATAGAAAGAAAGTGTTTTCTTGAGAAACTAAGAGTTGTTTTAAAAGTACTGTTATATAATAATGTGAGTTAGTTTCCATTGGATAAAAAATAAACTTTCAAAAGTGAAAAGTCGTGATCATGTAATATGGTGCAATAGACGATGTGCATTATGTAAGCCGGAAAATGCGTATAAAAAGAACAAATAACTGTGTTTTAAACAAAAACTAAATATACTTGAAAAGAATGTTTTGAACTAACGATGAAGTAAACAATTGTTACGTTCATAAAAGTAAAATAGAAAACTAAAAGAAGTTAATTTTAAAACGGGAGACGAGATTTCAGTGAAAAGATGCCATGTAACTTCAACCCGGAAAAGAAGTGTTTTAATTAAAAGTTTTATGTAAAACGTTCAATTTAACTTTTATGAGTGAGTGTCTGGTATAATATGCCTAAACTATTTTCTATATAAACTAAGAAATAAGATTAATTGAAACTTGTGATTTATTGTTGAAATTTGCATATTGTGTCTATAGAATCGTCTCATGTTTTTTGTAAAGAGAGATGATGTGTTATTGGAATATAATTTTATAAATAAAAGATTTCCCTAGTTTAATTTTTTGAATTTGATGTTTTGAACTTAAAAAAGAATTAAAGTTTTATGAAAATAATTATGTTGGATGAAAAAATATTAGCTTCTGAATACATAAAATTTTTAATTTAAAAATAGGTTGCAACCATAAATAATAATAATAAATAAAATTTTAATGAATGTAATTATTTTTTTCAGAGATGGCTGAGAGAAAATATGCGACAATAAAGGCCAAAATTGTGGAAATACCATGGCTGGCTGTTGCATCACAACTTCAATAAAATCAATAAAGTTTTTGACCAAAAATAATATGGTTGCCATTCCACACCCTCCATGTTGACCAGATTTAGCCTCCTGTGGCTTTGCTCTATTCCAGAAAGTAAAATTCACATGAAAGGTCACCGTTTTGACACTTTATAAGACATTCAGAAAAAGCTGAATGCTTGATAGCCTTCAGGAAAAGGTTTTTTGTCACACTTTCCAGGCATGAAAATATCCAACAAAACTTGGCACATTGAATCATTAAGTATTACGAAAATGGACACTGCTACACCGACTTGTACAGTCATGTCCAACAGCTGTGATAAGTAGAGTTCGGGAACTTTCTGATAACACCTTGTATCTAGAAAAACAGCTGAATAGTGGAAGTCAAACATACCTCATTTATGAGACAAAGACGCTGACTGCAATCGATGCTGGTGATGAGATGTGTAGAATTGGTTTAAAGATGGGTAGAGATGGTTTATAGATGAATATAGTTGGTTTATAGATGAATATAGTTGGTTTATAGATGAATAAAGTTGGTTTATAGATGAATAAAGTTGGTTTATAGATGAATATAGTTGGTTTATAGATGAATGTAGTTGGTTTATAAATGCTCTAGAAAAAAATATATAAACACAAATAATAACAAAGATTTTAACAGAAGTAAACCTTATAACAAATTATTTTTACTAAAGATCGTAGGTACTAGATTTCGATTATACATTAAAAATCTTTTATGAAATTTCCTAAGCATTTACAAATTGTGAAGCACGGTTAAACCTTGTAATAATTCAAAAAAGAGGTGAAGTTATTTATTTTATTTATTAATTTGTTAATTTGCTCGACTATAGGGCGCCAGGTTTGCTTTAGCATACCAATTTTGAAAAAAGAATGAATTTAAATATTTAAAAGAAAGAAAAAATATCTGGGGTCGTAAGTTCTTTTCACAGTGTACTTACAGTGATATTTGGTATTTAATGAAAACACTTGTCTCTGAAATGTTAACATAAAGATTTATTAAACTATTAGACAGATATAAAGTTTGAATAGTCATATTCAACATCTTACACTAACACATCCTATCAAATTACTCCTATTAAAATGATATTGATAAGAAAAAGATCTGAATAAAGTTTATTTACTGACGTTATCTTACTTGTTGCAACATACAAAAAAAATGAATTTAATTGAAATAAGAATTGCATCCTTTTAAATTAATGCAAGTTATATTGTTTTACTGAATATCAGAAAATTTATAATTTGTTTTCTTCATAAAGTTTTAAGTTTAAGGATTTACCTTTTTTATTAAAATTCTAATCATCTATATATTTTATATCTAATATTAAACAACACAAATTCTATCAAATTCATACATAGTTTAAAAATAAGAGTTTCTGAAACGTGGATACCAAACACGTTATTGTTTCGTTGAAAACACTTTGAATCCGTGGTTGACTTCTCCTATTGTCCAAGACACCATGATCCCGCCTCGTGGAAATGCTCTCTCCCTTATGATGACATCCTCGAATCGTTTCTCCCTTTGTTTTATAGAATTCATATTTATTTTCTATTTATTAAAATGAAAATTAATATTCATTTAAATTAAAATTTCTTTTAATATTTCTCACAAATAACAGTCTTGTCTATAAATATTATCAACTCAGCATTAACACTGAAACACTGAACGTTCATGTCTCATTCTACAAGTTTATACATTGGTTTAAAAGTTCACTATTTATAACAATCACGTTCAATACTTTGAATATGGGTTTATAGTCCTATTGTCCAGAAAATATTCAAAACTCAAACCTTTGACTCATGGAAGCCATTGCAAAGAAAAACCGCATGGTAATTCATTCTACTATATAACAAAGTCTCTCGTAAAGTCAGTCTCTAACAATTCTTTGTACACTCATTTTTCACTGTCTATACCTTATGTCAATATCAACTCTATTGTCCCTTCTAAATTATAAAATCTTACATTCTATCGGTTTTTTTATTGTTCTATTTGATAACGCACAAACGTCGAAATACGTCTGAACCCTTCAATCACTGAACTGAGACTCCTTTTGAAACAACCTGTCACTCCTAACGCTGGACTTAGACTGCTGTTACCATGAGGCAAATTCTCACTTCCGAAAAGCGTTCCTTCCGGTTACTGTTCAACATTTTACCGCACTGCCGTAAAATACAAATAAATTACATTTTATAACAAACAAACTAAATTACATTAAAATTAAACATAATAATTCATATTGTTGTCTTGAAAATCCATTTTTCTTTTATTAATGAAGTTACTACATTTAATTTATTATTTGAATCTCTTATCTCTTTGGCTTAACCGCGTCTTTTAAATGAGTCTATTTTAAAATCTAACTTTTCACATTGTCACAAAACCCCACAAGGTTTGTATTTCAATACAGGTATTGGAATACAAAGCTTTTATATATATATATTTCAAATCGAAAAAAATATTAATGGATGTTCAAGACATTTCATTTCAGAAGCTAAGGACCTCATGAAAGAAAATAAGTATCCCTAGTATACTTAATTTAAGAAAGATTCTCTTTTTACATAAAAAATTAAAAAATCTATTTATTAAAAATCCTATTTTACTATCTCAATTTGTTTGAGTCATCATAACTCATTTGTAAAAAATAATACGAATCAATTAGTGCTAAGTCTTATCTCTATTTATACAATAACACCCATCATCAGTTTCCTTTCCAACCTTGTTGGCTGAAACTTTCCATCAACATTTTTTTTTTTTTTTTGTTGACAGGATCCCGTCACTCAAAGCTTATCTCCCAGACAGCCGTCTATATACTTTTTCTTGTCTCATCCTCTTTGCCAAGACGACATTTCTACATCCTTTGAAAATCTACCTTTGACTCTAGATATTCATCTGAATCATTTTTTAATTAAACACAATTACAATTTAAAACCTCTCATTTTTAATTAACATTTTTACGAAAATTATTTACTTATTACTCAACATTACTTCAATTCACTTTAAAACTTTTCAATTCATCTTATATTATTACTCATTTTAATTTAAACCCAATAACTATTTATTCTTACTTAAAATCTCAATTCTCCTTTGTCTTGCTGGAATAACATGTTAACTACTGATTTTATAATTACAAACTTCTCTTTTCTTCAACTAAAATTCAAAATATAACATCATTATTATCAAAAAAAAATATAATTACTTACAAAACTCATCTATTTATTTAAAAATTACCTCTTTACAATTGTATTGTCTCTCAGTATCCTATCTTAAAATTATTTCCATCTTATCTTTCATATTTTAATAATTCAAGTTGCATTAATCCCCAAACAAATTCTTCATAATAAAAAACTCCTTATTATTTACCTATATTCTTTCATAAATAATCTCCTTATTTCAACGTAGCTTCCTTTAAAAATCATAATAATCGCCGTATTTCGTAGAATTCCTTAAATCTCCTCTTGTTTCATTAAAATCGTCGCATATTTCCTTTATTTCATTAAAATCGTCGTATATTTCTTTTATTTCATCGCAGTACTCAAAAAACCTCTTAAAAACTAAAAATTTACCATTAATGCAACCTAACTACCTTTTTTATAAAAGTTTCTTAACAGAACAACTTCATTTTAAATACCACTTTACTCAACAATTCTGTAAAGTCATCATCTTCATATAAAACTCAAAAATCTCTCATTTAAACTACTTCTTATTAAAATCTTCTTAATCATCTATTACTTGTATACAAAAACTTCAAAAAATAAAAAAATTATCATTGCTTTCCCAGCTAACACCTTATTTCATCAAAATCTTTAGACACCTTTATCAAATAACTTCTCACAATCATCTATTGTTTTAAATTCAAACCTTATTTATTAAAAAACGTTAATTATTTATTTCATTTATAAATTTCATCAAAATCTCTTTATCATTATTAATTTATTATTCCTTCCTTTAAAAAACAAAAACTTAACCTCCTTTACTCATCATTTAACATCAAAAAAACTTAAAAACTTTATTATTATCTGTCTTGGCAAAACTTACATAGATTCTCAAACTTTAAATAACTATTCTTCATATTTTCAAACCACAAATCACTTAAAACTAACAATTTTTTATCATTTTATTATTAAATAATTCTTAATATTTAAAACATCAAAACATACAACTTATCATTTTACAATTTAACATCTAATTACCTACTCTAATCAGTTAATCAACATTTTTACAGTTTTATAAAACTTTTCGTTTCATTTCATAAAAACTCTCCTTTTGTCACGTCCGGTTTATTCTTACATATACAGATCGATCACTTCTATATATCCTACAATTTGTTTTCAATCAACATCTGTCTAAAATTTATTACATGAAGTTTTTTTTATGTAATAATGTCACACTTATTTATGCATTTTTCTTCCTAACCTCTCCTACATAGGTTCTTCTAACCGTCTACTTTATACCGTGCATACTTCTAATTGCTCTTTAGACTCTTACACAGAGTAACATGTTGTGACGTTGAAATGTGCAGTGGTTGAATGCAATATCCCTACTTGATTCAAGATAAAACCCAAAACACATCCCTATTTCACAACACGCCCTCTTATGCAGTCTCAGAATGCCTTATTCTTACGAATAAAACATTCTATATTAACTACACAAACGCCTACCTCCTCCCAAAAATGTTCATGTACTCCTTAAATGCATCTACACGAAGAAAATTTTAAAATTCATAAAAAAATTTCATTAAAATCGTTTCATCCGAAGTTGAAATAATGTTTATTTTACCAAGCTTATTACTAGCATCGTCGATTTTCTGTTTAGGTAATCCTTTCTAGATGTTATTGTTCAAATTCAAAAAGAAAATTTTATTTTTTTTTTTTAATTTATTCTAAGTTTTTTTTACTTAGAAATTTTACCTTCAATACTATTAAAGTTATTTAAGTAATCTACTTTTGTTCTTGTTTACTAAATTTAAAGCCAATTATCCTTTATTTAAGTAAATTTTATTCGAAAACGCAAGTTAAATTAGAATTATACGTCAAAGGTTTTTTATTTTCCTAGACAGCATTTTGGTAACACCCTATATTTCGTCTCAATGTCATGCATAGGAATTTATACCTGACTAAGGAATAAACAATCTCCCCTAGCTGTATGAAGCAATATATCTGTCTACTGATAAGAAGTGAACCTTTTAGCTCCAACTAGATTCTATTTCTCTCGTCATTATTGAATATTTTATTGAATCCACCTATTTAATATTGAATGCTATTTCTTCAACGTTACTCTAAATCCTCGCTTCGAACTAATCTGCTTTATCTTAACACGTAAAATCAATATTTATTCCTTTCATAAACATACAGAGTTATTTACTAACAATCTTGCAGCTCCAATGATCCTCTCCTAACATTTTCAAATATTCTAGTTTGCCTTAAAAGTTTTCTTATATTACACAATTTATTTTTTAAAGTGTTCTGTTTTCTAATCAATTTATTTATTTAACGTTAAAATTTATTATTATCAATTCTTTAATTATTTATGAAATATATTTCCTTAATTGAGTGACATTGTATGTCCCTTTAATTACTTCAGAGTCTATTGTACTAATTACATATGCATTTTCTAATTTAATTTTCAAAACTTTAAACGGACCTTGATACAATAAGAAAAATTTCTTTATTTCTCTCCTCAAATTTGATGACAGATAGTGATTTTTAACCAAAACTAAATCTCCTACCTCAAATTTTGTTGGTTTTAGTTTTTTATCATGATATTTTTTCCGCTGATTTGCTTTTAACTTCAAACGTCTTCTCGCTAAAACTATTTTTTCTTCAAAATCTATTATTTTTCCCGGAGGAAATTTGCATAGTTGGTTATAAATGCGCGGACACTCCTTTTTAAACATAATTTCATACGGACTATCATTGATGGATTCGTGTATGGATTGATTCATACAATTTTCTATAAATTTTACATAAAGCGGCCATTTTGTGTGTTTATTGTATACATAAGTCCTAAACATTCGACCTAGTTCTCTCATGCAACGCTCACTGGGATTCGACTGAGGATGATATACTGATGTGTGTCTAACTTGAATATTATTATTTATTAATTTTTCTTTCCAAATTCTTGATTGAAACTGACTACCGTGGTCACTTAGAATTATTTTTGGTTTCCCTATTTCCTTTACATATTCATTGATTATTTTATTTGCTAAAACTGTCCCAATTGCCCTCTTTATAGTGTATAATTTTACAAATTTCGAAAAAACATCCAGTACTACAAATATATATTTAACCCCACCACTTCCAGTCGGTAATTCTCCAAATAAATCCACTGCTACCAAATCTAACACATTTTCGGGTAAGATGTTCACCATTAATCCTTCATTTTTTATATTTGATACTTTAGTTTTTTGACATAAATCGCATGGCCTAATTTGTAATTTTATTTGTTTTTCTAAATTTGGGAATTCGTATAGTCCTTTTAATATTTTATAACACTTTCCCGCACCAATATGTCCGTATCTTTCATGACAATCATTAATTACAATTTCTATTAAAGATTTTGTTAAACAAATTTTGTGAATTCCATTTTTCTTTGACTTTTTAAATAAAACACCATTATAGATAACATAACATTCTCTTAACTTATTAAATTTAACAGATCGGTCTTCCAATAATTTAATAATTCTTATACAATATTCATCTTGACTTTGTTCTAAATTTAAACGTTTAAAGGCACTTCTTAGAATTCTATCTTGTTTTGCTAAATTTTTATCAATTTGTGTCTGAAAAATTTTAATTAAATGTTCATCGCCTGTCTTGATGACTTCATTGTGATCCGTTCGCGAAATAACATCTGCTACAATATTTTCCTTCCCTGGACAATACTCAATTTCTAAGTTATACTCCTGTAAAAACAATATCCATCTCAGAAGTCTACCATGTGTTAATTTACAGTTCTTTAAAAAGGTCAAAGCTTTGTGGTCAGAACGTATAGTCGTTTTATTTCCTAACACATAATTTCTAAACTTTTTACATGCAAAGACTATACTCAATAATTCTTTCTCTGTGACCGTGTAATTAACCTCACTATTTTGTAAAGTTCTGCTTGCGAACGCAATGACCAGATGTTCATTGTTTACGTCCACTTGATACAATACGGCTGCTAAAGCTTTATCCGAAGCATCTGTGTTTAAATAGAAGGGCTCTTGGAAATTAGGGTGTTGTAAAATTATCGTTTCTAAGAAAACCTGTTTTATTTTTTCAAATGTATTTCTGTCTTCCTCTGTCCAATTCCAAATTTTGTTATTATTTCCTAAAAGATGTGTGAATTTACTAGTTAACTCTGCATAATTTTGTTGAAACTTCCTGTAATAATTACATAAGCCTAAAAAACTTTGTAATTGTTTGATAGTTTTTGGTGTGGGAAAATCTTGTATTATTTTAATTTTTTCTTGGTCTGGCTCTATTCCTATATCTGATATATTGTATCCTAAAAACTTTATACCTTTTTTGCAAAAAACAGACTTTTTTATTTTAATAGTTACATTATATGTTCTAAGTCTTTCAAATAACTTTCGCAAATGTCTCATATGCTCTTCAAACGATTTTGATGCTATGCATACATCATCTACATAAACTGTTGTGAATTCCAAAACTTCAGGCCCTAATACCATACTTAATCCTTTTTTAAATAATGAAGTACTAACATTTAAACCAAAAGGGAGTCTTTTGAACTGTAAATTTCTACCATTGAATACAAAAGCAACATATTGTCTAGATTGTTCATCTAATTCTATCTGCCAAAATCCACTAACCAAATCTATACTAGAAATATATTTAACTCCTTCAAACCTTTGCAATATATCATCTATCTGTTCAGGTGCTTCTCGATCTGGTATTATTATTTGATTTGCTTGCCTAGCATCTAAACATAGTCTTATGGACGAATCTTTCTTAATTACACATACTAATGGGTTCGAAAATGGGCTATTTGAATCTTCTATTATATCATTGTCAATCATTTTTTGAATTTCCTTAGCTACAGCTTCCTTTTTTGAA
Source organism: Aphrophora alni (assembly GCA_963513935.1). Taxonomy (NCBI): domain Eukaryota; kingdom Metazoa; phylum Arthropoda; class Insecta; order Hemiptera; family Aphrophoridae; genus Aphrophora; species Aphrophora alni. Next base: position 103,472,095 of record OY740772.1, on the reverse strand, counting down.
TGTGGTATTGCATAAGATTTATTTATAAATTTACTATCTTCCTTTACATTTAGTTTAGCTTTATAATTTAACATTTTTCCTGGCTGATCCGAAAATACTTCTTTAAAATCATTTAATACAGTTTTTAATTCTTGTTTTTCACTATCTAAATTTAAGTTACTTTCTTCTAAAATTTTCTCTACAATTTGTGTCCATTCTACATCTTCATAGTTATTTTCATAATATTTTGAATCAAAATCTTGAAAAAAGTTTGTAGCTACATCATTAATTTGCAATTCTTCATAGTCAAAATCTGTCTCATCATAACAATTTATTTCTGCTTTAGTCCTACACAATTTTAATTTATAACATTCTACTTGCAAAATTTGTTTTCTAAACTTTGTTTGAATTATTTTATCCTCCACATTAAATTTAATCTTTTCTTCATCAAAATCAATTTGAGCTTTCTTTTGTTTTAAAAAATCACATCCTATAATCATTTCAATATTCAGACCTCTAACAATTAAAAAATTTACTGCAACTACATCTTTTCCAATTTCTACATCTATAAAAGCTTGTTTTGTAATCCTCTTGCTACGCACACCTGTTACTCCTACAATTGTTAAGTTACATACTGGTAATTCCAAAATTTTATCATTATTAGCAATTAGTTTCTTATAAATTTCTTCATTCATAACAGTAATTTCTGAACCTGTGTCTATTAAACATTTAAATTCTTCTTTATTAATTTTCACATCAACTTCTATTAATTCTCCTTTTATAGGCTGTATGCTTACATTATTATAATTTTCTTCATTTAACAATTCTTCTCTAATGTCTACATCAATGTTATTATTATTTTTGGTTATTATAGATGAAATTGTATTTTTTGAATTTACTATTTTAGGCCTATTTTGATTTTTAGACAACAAAGCTTGGGCCCTATTTATTGTTGTCCATTTTGGTTTTCCTGTGGTCTATTATTATTTCCCTTATTTCCCTGATCATATCTTTTTTGTTGAAAGTTAGGCCTAAAACCCTGATTCATGCCATTACCATTTGCCCTATTAAAATTTTGTTGATTAGTTAACATGGGCCTATTATTGTTGTTTTGCATATTAGGTGGTGGAAATCTAGTAAAATTATTTGGTCCCCTAAATCTATTCTCTCCTCTTGTCTCTTGAAAATGAGGTGGTGCCCTAAATCGAAATCCTTCCTGTCCTAATTGCTGTGGTTGAAAATTTTTATACATGGGTCTGTCCATATTCATTCTATTTTCCCCTTGTCTTGCCCTATCTGGACCTAACAACTTCTGACTTTCTTGCCAACTTAAAATTAACTTTTCTAGGTCATTAACATTTTTAGGTCTAGCTGCTAACATCATTAACTCTAGTTTTTCAGGCATTTTCCTACTTATATGTCTTACAAATGTATCCATAGACATGGGCGGATCTAAAAATTGTGTCTTATTATATAAGCTCATCACATATCTAAATACTTCTTCTATCGGTCCCCTAAAATAGCTTCCTACCAATAACTTAGTTTTCAGTTGTTCCTGTTTCTCTTCAGACCAGAACCTATCTAGAAATGCTACCCTAAACTCTTCAAAACTACCCCACTCATTTTTGTGTGCTTCAAACCATAACTCTGCTTCACCTTTAAAGTATTTCCTTAAACAACCTAGCTTTATCTTCCATTGTCCCCCATTTATTTTGTTAAATGTCTCTATAGCTTCTATAAACACCTTCGGGTGCGGTTCTAACCTTTCATTTTGAAACTCTGGGATTATAGTCTCATTAATTATATTCGCACTTGTATAAGTACCCTGACTTATGCTACCCTGTTCGACAAAATTCTCCCTTATTTTTTGCATAAACTCTCCTTCGAATTTTAAATTTAGACTATTAATCTGGTCCTCTACATTGTTTTTTAACTCTAAAATTTCTTGTTTTTCTAGATTCTTCTGTTTTCCTACTTCTAAGTCTAACAAGGTTATTTTTTCGTCTGTTTTCCCTAGCTGCATCTCAAACTTATCTACTCTATTGTTTACATCACTCTTAACCTCTAAAATTTCTTTACAAATTTTGTTTTCAACAACCTTTAGATTATTTTTAGCTTCTATTTGATTACTTAACAACTTTACTTCCGTTTCAGATTTAACATTATCAATTTCCTTAACTATGCTACATATTTTATCAGACATATCTATTTCAATTTTAACAATTTTTTCATCAAAACTATTTTCTATATCTAACCTAGTTTGCTTAATTTCTTGTCTTAGGCCCTGTTCTACATTTACATAACCTTCTTTAAATTCAGCCCTAGTTTCTTCAAAATTTTTGTACATTTCTTCTTTTAAATCTAAATTGTCTTGTCTTAGTTCTAATTTACTCTGTTTCAGGTCATTATTTATTTTATCAAGTTTAACATTATTCTGTTCAAGTTTAATATTAAAATTCTCTAGTTTTTCATTAATTTCTAGTTTATTCTGATCAAATTTGTTACTTATTTCTTTTAATTCCAAATTGTTTTGATCAAACCTATTATTTATACATTCAAATTTCTTATCATTATCTCGTTTGAATTCTAAGCTATTTTTATCAAATTTTTTATCCATATCTAAACTAGTTTGTCGAAATCCTTTTACTAACATCTCATATATTTTTTCCATGCTCATACCTTGATCATTATTTTCTACACTCTCATCTACCCTAACCTCTTCAGCTCTTAATTCCTTATCTGAATTTTCTTCTACAATTTCTACCCCTGGTGTTTCTACTAATTTTTTATTCATATCTTCACACTTTTCTTTACTATTTAGAATCCTATCACTATCAAACCCATTAAAATCCGAACCTGAACTACTAATTTTACTCATACTTGAACGTCTACTATTACTATTATTACTTATTTCTTGATCTAAAAAATTTTGTGCAAATTGTTCATTTGTTTGCTCATTACTTTGCGATTCCTTCTGTAAATTATCAAAAATATCCCCCGTAAATTCTAATGACTCTATATTATTTAAAGAATTTTGATTTCCTAACTCTACCTGTTCCTCACTATTATTAACATTTACAATTTCTGACTCCATTTTTATCTTATTATATTTAACACAAAAAATTTTAAAAAAGAATCTTTCTTATTATGATAGAGAGAGTCCTTACCTTGATTTTAAGAGTTCTCATTACCAAAATCACTGTTTATTTCGACTAAAAAGGCCCACAGTTGCGGCGACATTTGTAATAATTCAAAAAAGAGGTGAAGTTATTTATTTTATTTATTAATTTGTTAATTTGCTCGACTATAGGGCGCCAGGTTTGCTTTAGCATACCAATTTTGAAAAAAGAATGAATTTAAATATTTAAAAGAAAGAAAAAATATCTGGGGTCGTAAGTTCTTTTCACAGTGTACTTACAGTGATATTTGGTATTTAATGAAAACACTTGTCTCTGAAATGTTAACATAAAGATTTATTAAACTATTAGACAGATATAAAGTTTGAATAGTCATATTCAACATCTTACACTAACACATCCTATCAAATTACTCCTATTAAAATGATATTGATAAGAAAAAGATCTGAATAAAGTTTATTTACTGACGTTATCTTACTTGTTGCAACATACAAAAAAAATGAATTTAATTGAAATAAGAATTGCATCCTTTTAAATTAATGCAAGTTATATTGTTTTACTGAATATCAGAAAATTTATAATTTGTTTTCTTCATAAAGTTTTAAGTTTAAGGATTTACCTTTTTTATTAAAATTCTAATCATCTATATATTTTATATCTAATATTAAACAACACAAATTCTATCAAATTCATACATAGTTTAAAAATAAGAGTTTCTGAAACGTGGATACCAAACACGTTATTGTTTCGTTGAAAACACTTTGAATCCGTGGTTGACTTCTCCTATTGTCCAAGACACCATGATCCCGCCTCGTGGAAATGCTCTCTCCCTTATGATGACATCCTCGAATCGTTTCTCCCTTTGTTTTATAGAATTCATATTTATTTTCTATTTATTAAAATGAAAATTAATATTCATTTAAATTAAAATTTCTTTTAATATTTCTCACAAATAACAGTCTTGTCTATAAATATTATCAACTCAGCATTAACACTGAAACACTGAACGTTCATGTCTCATTCTACAAGTTTATACATTGGTTTAAAAGTTCACTATTTATAACAATCACGTTCAATACTTTGAATATGGGTTTATAGTCCTATTGTCCAGAAAATATTCAAAACTCAAACCTTTGACTCATGGAAGCCATTGCAAAGAAAAACCGCATGGTAATTCATTCTACTATATAACAAAGTCTCTCGTAAAGTCAGTCTCTAACAATTCTTTGTACACTCATTTTTCACTGTCTATACCTTATGTCAATATCAACTCTATTGTCCCTTCTAAATTATAAAATCTTACATTCTATCGGTTTTTTTATTGTTCTATTTGATAACGCACAAACGTCGAAATACGTCTGAACCCTTCAATCACTGAACTGAGACTCCTTTTGAAACAACCTGTCACTCCTAACGCTGGACTTAGACTGCTGTTACCATGAGGCAAATTCTCACTTCCGAAAAGCGTTCCTTCCGGTTACTGTTCAACATTTTACCGCACTGCCGTAAAATACAAATAAATTACATTTTATAACAAACAAACTAAATTACATTAAAATTAAACATAATAATTCATATTGTTGTCTTGAAAATCCATTTTTCTTTTATTAATGAAGTTACTACATTTAATTTATTATTTGAATCTCTTATCTCTTTGGCTTAACCGCGTCTTTTAAATGAGTCTATTTTAAAATCTAACTTTTCACATTGTCACAACCTAGATTCACAATCGATCATTCATTTCAAAATTTCTACATTGTGGGATAGAGGAAACAAATTGCTTTTCCATAAATTAAATAGAAATATTCGCACTTTGTTTAAAAGTTCGAAAAAAATCACATTTAAAATACATGGAGAAAAATGTGAACCATTTTAAAAAGACAAATATAGGTTAGGATAACATACTAGAACTGAAATTATGGTTTTTGTATGTTGCGTAAGCAAGCAATTTTGTATAAGAATATAATATTGTACTAATGTCACACAAACATACTAATATAATCTACATATTCTATAGATAAATTCAGTCTACTAGGTCTCAATATTATTTTTCGACATAATTAACTAGCAAAAGTAATAAACTGGTTGTATACATTCCAAAAACCTTCTTAGAAGAAAATACATTCCTTATACACAAAAAGTATGAAGTGTTTCAACAAACAGAATTGAAATTATTAAAGACAATGCTTGTAATATCCTTATTAGCAGAAATAAGCTACCAGTAAATAAATATTTGTACGTGTTATTTTATTTTCTTCTATAAGAGTTTTCTTAAAAGTTGTTAGTTTTAGATAATTATTTAACACAATTTAATTGTAGAACTGGCAACTGTTAGTTTATTTCCTGTGGTGGCACTGTTACAAAAGCCACAGTTACACAGCTGTTACACTATAAGTATTTTTCACTACAATAAAGATTTGATTGTCTAAATCTAGATACCTAACATTGAAAAGCTGAAATTCCACTCTATGATTTCATGTTTTAGATTTTACTATGTTGACAACACTTCAGCTTATAAAAACAGCTGATCTAGTTACAGTTTAAGGTTTACAGCTAAACTCTCACAATTTAGTTGTTTTGGCTTATTTTCTGTTATTTTTTGTTTGTGCAAAAGTTGTATCGCATTAAATGACATTCTCTTAGAGAAAAAAAGTTTTCAAACTGTAATTTTTTTTTTTTTTTTTTTTTTTTTTTTACTTTTTGTCCTAGCTTCAACAATTTTGAAAAATTTGCAAATTATATATTTTTGAAAAGATAGTAAAATTATTCTTTTTTTGCAACACAAAAACAAAATTCACAACAATAAAATTATTTTCGTTATAGTATTACTAATAATGTTTAGGCTACAACAAAATGATGCAACATTTCAGGTGCATTCAAATATTGATATGAATTTTTGAAAATAGTCATGTAAACTGACTAAAAATTCCTGACATTATAGAAAAAATTGTCTCCCACATCTAGGACCAATGAAGCACTCAGTATATGTAATATGTTCAAAGCAAATTAAACCAATAAATAATTCATAGTTTAATATCAATATTTCCATGACGAAGATGTTCTACGTTAGAAATCATCTTCACTCGCAGCTAACTAACAAACGCAGTGTCCAATATGGCTACAAGCCAAGCCCAGACTTAATGAATTTTTTTTTTTTTTGTAAAATACAATCATCAGCTGTATTCTTACCAGATGTCACCCGATCCATAGTATTGTTGTAAATTTGTGTCTAAACACACTCTTGTATTGGAGAAGAGTGAAATAGCTTTTCTCTATCTATGTCAGTTTGTTTCATGAATGCTGGTAGTGTATCCTGAAACTAAAAACAGATATTTTATAATGAATCTTCCTTATATTAGCAGTTACATTCATTTATCGAGTCCTGTAATAAACTTGAAATATGTGTGACAGATAAGCAAAATCTACTTAGGAATTAATTTATCACCTAACAATAAAGCTCAAATTTTGAAAGCACACAGTTTCTCAAATAGGTCTAGTTTTCTTTTGCTTGCATCAATTCCAGCATCGGATTGTGTTACTAATCTTTAAATTTCTTCAACTGTTGATAAAAATCACACAAATGATTTTTATCTTTAATACATTACACAATTCTGGATATTTTTTTAGAATATATGGTAATTAGGTAAGTTCAGCTTAATATACAATCACTATAAAAATAAATATAAACATAAAAAATTGTTTCATTAAAATGAAAATTAGTAATCTTCACTGTTAAAATTAAAAATGACAACTACCAAATACACATACAAATAGGTTGTTACAAATTGCAATAGTAATTTGTAAGTTCATTTAAAGATGGCTGAAACTACCCTTGTTAAACTCTTACGTTTTTAAATATTTGAATTTTGTTTGTGGCAATCTCTTTAGGTGAGAGGGACAAAAAAAAAAATCCCATACAGCTATTTCAAGGAAAAGTACAACTATTTGAAAACTGTTGCATTACGCATGATCAATTATTCTTACCGCTTAATGATAATTACTTCTATACAAACAATTGCCTAGACATTATATAATTGATTTCTGTGTATTTCATACATTTAATTTTCAATTTCTGCGGTCGAAAAATAAATAGCAGGTAAAAATTTGGTTTTTTTCCCCTTTTCTAAGGTAAGATTTAAATTTCCATTTTGTTTTACGACCTGCTTAAAAACATGTTTCTACTTACATATTGCAGTTTTTGTTCATTGTTTGAGATGTTTATTTTACTTTGTCATGACATCTGTCATGATCATTTCGTGACACTAGCACACACTCCAATGAGATCATAGCAGATTTTAATTAAAATGTTATCTGAGTTACATTTTGTTAATAAACATATAAACTAAAATAATTATTACCGTCTAAATCAATAAAATCTGTCATTTCCTTGCCTTCTCGTCAGCTGATCTTAAGTTTGTTTCTAAACACTCCTGTTAGTGGACATGAGTGAATTTGTTTTCTTTAACCTGGTCAGTTTGTTTCATGTATGTATCCTGAAACTAAAAACCATATATTTTATAATGAATTCACATTTTACTTATATCAGTGACATAGGAGCAATAAGGGGTTAAGGTCTGTACTAATAATAAGTTAATTTGTCTGTACTAGTCCAACTATAATTTTTTTTTTTTTTTTAATTATTTAAGATGAAAGATGAATATAGAATTTGTTTTTTCTTCGCTAAAATTTTGTATTACATTAATAAAATTAACGGTAAAATATTTTGGTACTTGTAATTTTCGGAGTTTTTTAAATGCGTATTACACAATGACTACGATAAATTGTTTGATTATTATTGGTGGACTGTTTATTGCTTGGTCCTTGCAGATACATTGGACAAGTAAGGCAACATCTTTTTCCAAGACATGGATGTACACTCTGCAAAAAAATTTGCAAAACTTAAGGTTAAAAATAAAACCTACAAAATATAATAAAAGGGTAACCATTCCTTTTAAAAGTGAACATAGATTAGATAGAGTATCACTTTTTTTTGGCTCTTAATTCTGAAAATAATAATTACCACATTATAAAGTCGAAGTATTTTGCTAACTGTCGACATAAAATGAAATGAATACAAAAAGAAATATATTCAGTTTATAACAATAATTTACCTTTTCTATGACTTGTATATTTTTTCATTAAAAAATGTGTATTTTACTATTCAAGTGACTATACTAAAAGGGGGTAACCCATAGGAATTTATGGAGATAAGAAATGGATTTTAAAGTGGAAGGAGGGAGAATTCTTGGAATATCTGTTAGGCTTTGTACGGTAAAAAAGCATTTTCTAATACAAAAAGTATCTTCGACATTAATTGTACATAAATTTAAAATGCTAAGATATCTAATTCTATGTAATTTAATAGGGTACAGTGAAAAGTGGAAGATGGGTTGGATTGTCCATTAATTTTTTTGAAGTTTCCAAAACCTTAGACCCTAGAAAAGCTCTTGTATATTCTAATTTAATTACTAGGTATTAATTTTTAGGAATGGACATGTACAGATCAATCTTGATGTGGAGATGAAAGCCATATCAAGTGCTCTTCTAACTAATGAACTATTACATAAACATTGAAAGATTCCAAATCCACAGTACAAGCTGTAACATAATCATACAGTACAAAAACCATAAATACATCCAATAAATGATATGAACTCTCCAAAAAGTGTATTATATAGTTGCATATAGCAAGCTTGAGCTCTGTCCCATCAGCTACCTGGCGTCCAATTGTTGCAATAGAATTGACATAGGTTCTTCTCCTTCCTTATTGTAGACATTGAGTCTTTGCCAATGTAGCGATGCTCCCTTGTCCACTCGTGTATTATATTATGGCAGATTGTATATTCTTCCGATGAAGTGGTCTTTATTCGTTTAAAGTGAAAAGCAAGGCAATCGTGACCGGTGCTGAGGCAGAAAGAGACTACAGAAACCTTAAGAAATTGTTGTTTGTTCCCAATCGGTGTCTATTTTTGGGCGACAAAGTTACTCGCATCCGCAGTACGCCTTAACCTGTACGTCTCACCTAGGTGATGTTTAATGAATAACAGTGCTGGTATATGTCATTCCACAATAAGTGCATTCTATTACAATAGATTATCTCACAAGTTGGAATACTAGGGAACAATGTGGCTGATAGATTAACAAAGTGAGACACATCTCTTCTACAGCTGAACAATTTACCTGTCATAAAAACTGCAAAAATTATAATCAGCAGTAAAAAGAACAGAAGAAAATTTCAAATAATGTCTGGGAAAACATAGCTCTTAAGTGGGAAAGGAACAAGTACGAACCCAGGAGACAATCTGTGGCGTTGTTCTATCTTACTGGAAATGACCGCTTTTCTACACAACTCTACCGTCTTAAAGACGGAATCAGAGGAATCCATTACCATGATACCGAATCAAAGATGATTTGAGAAGTGTCCTTGTATGCCGAATACTGGACAGTCATTTAAAGACCTCACTGAACAGTGTAACTCCACTGGAATGTCAGAAGCTTGATTGACTGGAGTCCAGGATCAGAAAAACCATTTTACCAATATCATGGTTATCTTTTAACTTAGATTTACACAAAGATATTCTCATGTAGTTTAGGCCGAACTAAAATACCTCTTGTAAGTTTTGTGTAAAATCAACTGTTTTTTAGATATTTAACATCTAAATTTTAAATGGACATCATTTTGTTTTAGTTTTGTACAAATTTTAATTTTATATAGTTTTATGTCATCAGGATTAAAACTGTATACAAAATGTGAACTCAATATTTAACAAAAATAGTTAACAAATTTTGTCTATAGAGAACTTTAAATCACCTTGTATAATGAAACACCCTATATTATTATAAATAGATGATGGTGACCACAATGGTTTTGACTTGAAACATGAAAACAAAAATTATTCTTTATTAAACTCATAAAGTTTTCTACTAATACTTACAGAGGGCCAGTTAGGTGTCCAGCTATAGCTTGTGTATAAGGATTGAGGATATGAAGGTTGAGGAAGGACATAGGTTAAAGATGCACACAAGATTGTCTATAAAGCAAAAAATAAAACAAATTGATATATTTCTACAAACTATTTGAAAAACTACAAAAACTGATATGAAAAAAAAAACTTTTATATTTTCCTTTACAACGTACGATAAATATTAAATTGTTCTTCTATTGCGAAATGACTTTTTATTTTTTTGTCTTCAAATTTGACAAAAAAAAAAATGCCAAATGAAGAAGAAAGAAGAATGATAATTTTGACCAACGAAATAGAATGATTTATAATGACAGTACAAACTATAGTAACAAAGAAATGAAAAATTGGATTCTTCTTCAAAGAAGTAACTAAAGAAAACTGATAAGTTGATTTAACAACATATTTCAGTAGAACAACAATTTACAAACATTAATTATACACAAAATTAGTCAAATTTGGATGTTTCTATAACTCACAGCTGTATAATCAATTATCAAATTATCTACTGTCAGTTATTTCTTACAATATGAAAGCCAAACCATCAGACGGACATACAGAACTCTTCAACGTCTAGTAGCAGGACCAATTGAAACTTGAAGTAAAATGAACTGAAAAAATTAATTTTCTTTCCCATTTCTGCTCTAAGGAGTTACGTTTATCATTAGTTCACCTTTTAAAAAGAGTTTTGTATATTTTTAGTCACAATTGTTTTTATAATTGAACAAAATAATAAATTCATAGTTAACTTACATTTTAATAATTACTTCCATCTTAAAATCCTTTACAACACCTTGTTCCAGGATAACTCTGGATCTGGAACAAAAAAATTATTAAACATATAATGTTAAAATTTGTAAAAAATTATCATTTTTACGAATGCAAGTTTGTTTTTAGATACAGTAATGCAAATAGGTTTTTGAAGCGACTCTACCAATCAATCTATCTCACTCCTCTTCCTAAGGTCAATACATCTGTTGCTACATTCAGAGAATGATCAATATTTGTTTTGGACAATTCAGTTTTACAAATAGATACAATTAGTGTCAGTTTTATCTGAAATACTGCAATTTATATTTTTATTTATTTATTACAACTTGGTGAATGTTTTTTATATAATTGTTGTAAATAGTGTCCTAAATATTAAGTTAAGTTTGTAAATATTTTTTCTCAAACTATCTTAGTGTTTTTATTTTATCTTTTAAATAATTTGTGAAAATGGCTTTACAATCATCCGAAATAGACAGACTTATAGACATAAATGATGATTCCGATGTTGGAAATTTAGATGGTGACAGAGAAGCCATATATGATTGGACTCTGGATCTGATGATTATGAACAATCGACTGAAGAGTTATCAGTCACAGGATGAATCTGCACATTTTCCAGTCAAAAGAAAACTATCTGTAATATTAACTCAAATGGACTTTCCAGTTGCTTCTACATCTGTGCAAATGGGCTATTCTACATCAAAACATTGATAATTTATTGATTCAACTGATACTGATGGTTTAGTGGGCAGATGAATTTCAGTTCTAAGTCTTCTTGTTTATCCAACAACAGTGAAACAAACATTTCTGTAATACCTAAAAAGAGTTAACTTAATTTGAAATAAAGTAACTGGGAAACGTCTAGAGTTAAATTGGGAGGGGGAAATATAAGTCAAAAGCATGAATAATTGCACCTATTAAAATAAGGGAATATTAAATTAACATATAGATTTCCAAAATTGAATAAATAAATAATGTATAAAATATTAGTCATAATTAGTAATAATATATTAGGTAATGTTTTGTTAAAAATATAGACAAAGTGTTGTCAATGTGAAATGCAGTGCAGTGCTAGACAGTTTTAGTATACGTTGCAAGAATCAGATAGCAGGATAGGAAATGAACTTTTCACCATGCGGTCAAGTCAGTCTAGTAAGGAGCTTTGGAGAGTAAGGGTGTTTTTAAATGAGTCTTGTGGAGAGAGTTGGCAGAGTGAGATGTAGTAATTTTTGTATACAGAACTGTTAAAAATGTAAAGTATATAATTGACAATCTTGTTAAGAGTCTCAGTTAGTATTTGGAGAGGAGAGTTCTATTTTAAAGTGTTAAAGAATCTTAGCAAGGAGCCGGTATGAATCGCGTGTTAAGAAACAAAGACAATTATCTATCGTATTTCACATAATAGACAATTACGCATGTGAATCTAAATATGATGAAATGGTGAACGATTTCGAAGCGTTTAATGAACTATAAAATTAATAAACATTCTAAACATAAACTTTAAACGAAACTGGTGAACGTTCGCGAAATACGGTTGAGATGATTCCTATGGGTGAATTAGCATGTGCTAAGAATGACAGAGTTCTCATCGGAGTCGACGATACATGGACCATAAGTGAACATTAACTCGCTAAAGGACTGGTAAAAAACGTGTTATTTAACACACAGAATGTAATATGTTTATTGTACAAAATTTATTATGTTTTTGTTTGATGCTTTAATTTTTATAATTTTAATATTTCTAAGTAATCATATTTTTTTCATATAAATGATCAATAAATGTCTACTGACATATTTCTCTTTTTTAAATAAAGTAAATTCAATATTAGAAAACAGATATTTTCAATCTGTTTTGTTGTATAAATGATTTTCCAGTTGCAACTTAGAGTAAATTCAAGATTTTTAAAATTTAAACCTTCTTAAAAGGAAATAATAATATTTGAGATTAGGATGTGTAATATAAGTGATCTATATGATTTGTTTTAATAATGATATCAATGTACTGATATTTTACTGTTTAATAAATACATGTCAAGTTTCAGGATAAATAAGAGTTCTTCATTTAACCAGAAAATTCACTGTAGTACACTTAAAAAAGAACTTACACCCTGAGATTTAAATAATTAACTTCACTTTTTCTAAATTGGTAAGCGAAAGCGTTTTTTTGAATTTAAAAATCGAGCAATTTTAAATTCAGTAAATAAATAACTTCATTTCTTTTACAAAATAAAATTAATTTTTCAAACCCCTTTTCATTTAATTATTGCAATTCAGATAACCATCAACATCTACTTATAATCAAGAAACTTTTGACAAAACAACTGGATCTCAAACACCTAGGACTATAAAAGTTCTAAAAGGGAAGAATAGCTACAAATGGACTGAAGAACTTCCAACAACACTATAAGAGCCAAAAACATCATCTGAAGATACTTACAGAAACATAACAATGGGTAATTAGTTTTCCAGTATCCCTCAGGCCGCTAGCTTAGCTAAAGGCAAACTAACTATGCATGAAAACAAGCCAGAACTCCCAACTTGTATGATTACCCATAAGGGAAGAGCTAAAGAAGATAATAAGTTTTTCTTTAGTGCTGGTTTCATATAAATCAAAGAAAAACAATGTCGTGTGCATTATATTCACTATAGACCAAGACAAAAATTTGTCACCGAGTACCAAAAAACCTGTCATCGTTGAACATTACCATCAGACAAAAGGAGAGGTTGATTCTATTGATGAAATGAGCAGTGTTATGTTCTGCTCAAGAAAAACAAAACAATGACCTATTTGCATTTTTTTACTGAACAGTGATTACAGTAGCTATTAACACTGTCACGACTCAGACAAACCATCATTAGGGGAGTAGGCTACTTGGTCAAAACAAAGAGCAAGCTCCAGCCAGAAAAGAACAACACGTAAAATGTCCCATTATGATAAAACTACTGTCTAAAATGTGACCAGCCGTTTTGGTTAGAACACAGAGGAGAAGTCGTGTGCAAATGAAGGTGATTATTGTAATAGGCCTATCCAGATCTCAAACATTTACGGGAAAGAAACATCGCAGCGGTTGAGGCAGTTACACGTGCTGTTAGTGAAACCTGGCGAGAAGTGGAATATCATCTTGACATGTGTAGGGCAACAAATGAATCCCACATTGAAGTTTACTAACATTAAAAAAAAACTTTAAGGTATTCTCTTTCATTGTATGGACTCGATGTATTTGTTTATTAATTTCACTATTAAATTTATACGTAAAAGTAGGGAGGTCTTTTTCAAACACTTTGTATTATAATAATGGACATTAATCAGTATTTTCCATTAAATTTTGATGGAAATTTTTTTTTAACTATCTCAAATTAAAGTATGTGTTAAGCAATGTTATTTTAAATTTAAAGTAAATTTTTTTGCCAGCTGTATTGTATTTTTATACCTAATAATTAAATAAATAAAATACTAATTTTTAGAGTTGAATTTTTTTTCACCCAGAATAGTATAAATTACGAATAGATACATTATTACAACAACAGTCCTATTAGGAAGGGTACCACTCCAGGGTTAAAAGTGAAAAACTTCTTATCATTATCAACTTACAAAAAAGAAAGAAGATAAGGAGTAAAATAAAGACTCCTAGCCTTAAAATATTTAAATAGGTCAGAGTTGGAAAAGAATTGGTCAAGAGAATATAAAAAGAAGACTAAGGTAAAAAGATTGTAGGATCCTCTGCAACCAAACTATAACGATTTAGTCTTCTTTTTATATTTCTACTGATTGAGAAAATGAGCAGTGTTTACAAAATATTTCAGAAATTTAGTATTTTATTGTGCGTTTTTCTATTGTGTACTATGAGGTAGTACTAAAAACCACTATTCAAGGTAAGCTTGTGTCTCCTATCCATAAAAAATTTCAATATAATAGACTATGTGCCGTATTAAACTCTAACCTACATAATGTACTAATCTTTCCTTTTTTTTACAAAAATCGCTCTCTTAAATCAGAAAACACTACTCACTAAATAAAATAACATTTGACATAAAACTACTAATGTTCATATCGGCTGATGAATAGTCAATAAGGTTTAACAGAAATAACAGCCTCGTAATCTAACTTTGATGTAGAACTACATTTTATGGTGCTGTACACATTAACAGTGGATGTGAGATAATTTTGTGACATATTTCCAGTCGCAATAACTTCGAGATTATCAGGGATGGAGTAACGAAGGACAAATCGCATATAACTCAGAAAAGAAAAAGAGTTAAAGAGGAACCTGATAGGAAATATAAACAAAAGGATCTGATCTAAGACTACATGAATAAAGTTATAGATCCAACTAGGTTCCCTTGGGATTCCCAAGACCATACTCACTAAAATAAGATGCTTAGGATATGACAGCTTGTAAAATCACACCAAAGTGTTTGATTATTATTATATTCTGTGCTGAAAGTGTTTGGCTTCATTTTCAATAAAACTTCTAAAGGTTTCATTTTCACTATACTAAAAGTGATTGAAAACATTGTGGGTATGTCGTTTGAACTAAAATCATTGTCATCTAGAACAATTTTAATCATAAGTTTGTTTACAGGTTTGTAGAATTAGTAAAAAATATATGAAAATGGAAAGTTGACCAAAGAGCAAAAAGAGCTTCAAAAATTTAAAAAAATTGAAGTACAAAAAATTCTGATGTGAAGAATCTCCAAATTGCCAATTTTGAGAACTGAAAATTATTTTATCGTGATGTCATTTCTTTAAAACGCTGTATATTTTATTCAGAATCTTATAGACACAAGACAAGACATAAATAGTTTTACATTTAAACATACTATTTCGGCTTAATCCATTTTGGTTTCACTCCATTTTTTTTTTTTGGTCATGTTTTATAAAAACATGCAAAGTATTTTAATTCAATGACATATCCTAAAACGTATTTATTTACCTATTATCATCTGGCCCCCCTCTGTTCTCCGAGTCTATGAAGTCCTCTGAGTTTGTGAATTTCTCCAATTACAAAATCCTCCAAATCTATGAAGGTACCTCACTTCAATGAATGATTAACTGTTTTCAAGTAAAACAATTCAAAGAAAACCTATTTGACAATAAAGATGAAAGATTAATTTTATTCTGACAAATAAGAAAATGCCTTACATTCACACACATTCAAACTTTCGCCCATGAGGCTAATATGATCTGAAACCATCACAATAGAGAAGATATAAGCGGGTAACTGTGGCTTGATCTATTTAATCTCACCACAGCGAACCAACGACCTATCAACTTTGATTGTGATAATACCAACCAAAGGAAACATACATACTCACAAACTCACATAATGTGAAACAAAAACATAATTATTTGAATACTCACCATATTTTTCGTAGCAGAGCAGCGTCTTCTTCAATTTAAAAGTGTTCTTCACTTTTGGTCTCAGAAACCAAAAATCTAATTCTATTTTAAAAAAGTGACTTAAAACTAAAAGAGCCCTTGCGAAGATGTAGCAAATCATTAGAAATTTTCTAATGAAGCTGATCAAAGTTTCCTGATTTTGAGATTGAAAACAATTGTTTTCTTATGCAGAACCTTAAAAACCTGAAACAAAAACATCCTAACAAAAAGTACATCCTAACAAAAAACACATCCTAACAAAAAGTACACCCTAATATTTCTAACAGGGGCCGCGCATTCTTATTATCTAATTTAATTTCAACCCGAGAACTAATGCTGCCTCTAAAGTGTCGAGGACTTACGCCTGAAGAAGTGTAACAAAAGTGGTGTACACTTGGACAATTTGTTCAAGTGTGTGATAAATGTTGTAACTAGACATCAACAAAAGGACATAAAAACACTTGTTGAGTAGATCCAACCAAGGCGAGGACATACAACCCTTGCTAGGTAAACCTAACAAGAGGAAATGACGTATCACCCTTGCTGGGTAAACCCATCAATGATCTAGATCACTAAATGTTAAGGCCTAGGTGTTGTTAGTGCGATGGACTCAACAGAAGATTATACTCACCCTTCTGCTGAGCCGGGTGTGTAGGTGGCCTGAAAGAGAAATACATACACAAACATATACATTGATACACAAAACTTAAAATAATTAAAACTAACTTGCTCCATTTCAAAACTCAACAAAGATAGCAGATTTAACAAAATTAATTATTACATTAAATATAACTAGAACTTTAAATATTTTTTAAATTGCAATTATTTATATCCAAAATATATAGACTACCAGACATAATATTTAATATCATTAGATAAACAATATTTATTTTTTAATACAAAACTACTACTTTTCTTTATACTTAAAAATTATATATTAAAAAAAAATTATTCATATTCAAAATCGAAAGATATTTTCGTGTTAGGCATGGAAGAGATTATTCAGAATTGAAAAGAATAACTGCTGGTGTTCCGCAGGGAAGTGTCCTAGGATCTATATTATACTTATTGTATACTCAAGATATCCCGCATGATGAAGACACAGTAATAGCTACATTTGCTGATGATACTGCAGTCCTTGCTGTTGATGATGATGTTGGGGTTGCTACAGGCAGATTACAGAAGACAATTAACAATGTAAACAATTGGACAGGATGTTGGTGAATGAAACTCAATGAAACAAAGTCAACCCATATAAATCTTACGTATAAAAAAACAGTTCTGTATCTTATTACGATAAATAACCAAGTAATACCACATTCTAAAGTAGTAAAATATCTGGGAATGACGCTAGACACAAGACTTAGGTGGAAGGCACATGTTAAAAAAAAGAAAGAGGAGCTTGATATAAAATATAGGAAATTATATTGGCTGATCGGACGCAATTCTGAACTTACTGTTGAGAATAAACTAATAATCTATAAACAGATACTGAAGCCTATTTGGACATATGGAATCCAGTTATGGGGCTGCACGAATACATCCAATATAACCATGATACAGAACTTTCAAAATAAGGTGCTATGTGGAATTAATTGTAAATGCACCGCGGTATGTGAGGAATAAGGATTTGCATCGAGATCTGCATGTCCATTATGTCGCAGATGAAATAAAGAAGCATGCAATTAAACATAACCAGCGTCTACTCAGACATGACAATACTGAAATAGAAACAGTGCTTCAAGTGACGGACAATGTGCGTCGTCTTAAGAGAGTGAAACCACATGAACTGTTTTAGTGCTGTTAAGCAAGTTATCTTGTAACTGTTAGAGAAATTCTTGTGTGGTAATTGTCCTGCTCATGTTCACACAGGATATGTAAATCATTAGTCGATCTGTAGATTGGTCATGATACAAAAAAATAAATGATAATAAAATTTAAAAAATAATAAATATTCAAAATCTTTAATTTTTCAAATTTTTGTGTGCTACTATTAAAATTTGAGAAATTGTTTAAAACGCTTATATATTTAGTTTTGTTTTATAAATATCTACTATAATTGTTGAATGAGAAACTGAAAGCAAGACTTAAATTATAGTGGAGGGATCAAGCAGCCAACTTTGTAGGGAGAAACTTCAATTTTATAAACACTTTAAAAACGATTTTAAACATTTTTCTGTGTTTTAATTATGAATTATGTTTAAAATATTTTATATTTAAACTTCAAAGCATTTGTCAGAATAAAAATGAAAATTTGGAATGGATAGAATACCGAACTTCCATTTCATTACATCTCAGGGAATTCCATCAAAACCTTTGTGTGTGAGGAGGATCAGAAGTTGGGTGGAAACTTAAATGTAACTTAACTATCTTCAGGGGTGGGCTTCTCCTGATCTGAAAATACAATCTGAACAAAATATGAAAATAGAGACTACCTGAAATAAACAAATAAATACAAAGTGTGTTTTTAAGGTAAGCTCCATTAAAAAAACCAACAAAAACGGAAACAAAATTTAAAAACACAAAGGTAGTGATGGAAACAAAGTTGCTGTCATGATTTTTCACTTTCCAAACACGTAGTAAGGAAAGAATTATAAAAATTTCGGTATCCCGGGGATTATACCGTGTTCTGCACTCACCCTTGTCCCAAAGCACTTTGCTTGAGACTCTGCAGAAACCTGAAACAAGACATTTTCAATAATTTGAGTGAAAATAAAAAATTAATAACATAACTCAAAATAAATCAGGAAACCTCTAGATTGAATATATATATATATATATATATATATATATATATATATATATATATATTATTTTCACTAATTATTATATTCACTATTTATTGAGATTTCTAACCATTCATCATAGAAAGTGAATTTTGATAATCACAAAATTAAAATATTAAATAGTTCCATATTCCCTGGAAAATTTATTCTAAGGTCAGATAATAAATGAACAGCTAGGACATGCATCTTTGAACTTATTTTTAAATTGAGCACTGTAAATTTTACGCTACAGCCAGTGTGAGTGTACAACTACAAACTGACTGCATAACTGCTGAGTGGATTCTTCTTGCATTAAAACAAGTAACGATCAGTGATTCAACGATTTGTGATTCTCTCAGTGATTGTAAAAACACCAAAATGCTTATAGGTGATTGGTTCTACTAAACGTTACAAATAGTGATGATTGATTTCATATCTCTCTTGAATTAAGATTTGATTATCCAGTGGCATAACTACATTGATTCCACCCCCCGCAGATACAAGAATGGCGCCCTCCCCCAAAACGAAGTCGCAACTTGTAGCTTTAGATGACCTCTCTTCACCTGTAAGCAATCTCACCCCACCGTCTTATATGTAACAAAACTACCTAGTAGTAATTAGACATTATTTTTACTCCAAATTGAATTGAAACTAAATTTATTTAAGTATAGAACATTCTTTACATAACCAAACTATCTGTTGTTAGAATTGTAATTAAACATTGTGACAATGTGAAAAGTCAGATATTAAAATAGACTCATTTAAAAGACGCGGTTAAGCCAAAGAGATAAGAGATTCAAATAATAATTTAAATGTAGTAACTTCATTAATAAAAGAAAAATGGATTTTCAAGACAACAATATGAATTATTATGTTTAATTTTAATGTAATTTAGTTTGTTTGTTTTGTTATGTAAAATATGTGTATTTTTACGGCAGTGCGGTAAAACGTGGGAACAATAACCGGAAAGAACGCTTTCGGAAGTGAGAATTTGCCTCATGGTAACGGCAGTCTGAGTCCAGCGTTAGGAGTGACAGGTTGTTTCTAAAAGAGTCTCAGTTCAGTGATTGAAGGGTTCAGACGTATTTCGACGTTTGTGCGTTATCAAATAGAACAATAAAAAAACCGATAGAATGTAAGATTTTATAATTTAGAAGGGACAATAGAGTTGATATTGACATAAGGTATAGACAGTGAAAAATCAGTGTACAAAGAATTGTTAGAGACTGACTTTACGAGAGACTTTGTTATATAGTAGAATGAATTACCATGCGGTTTTTCTTTGCAATGGCTTCCATGAGTCAAAGGTTTGAGTTTTGAATATTTTCTGGACAATAGGACTATAAACCCTTATTCAAAGTATTGAACGTGATTGTTATAAATAGTGAACTTTTAAACCAATGTATAAACTTGTAGAATGAGACATGAACGTTCAGTGTTTCAGTGTTAATGCTGAGTTGATAATATTTATAGACAAGACTGTTATTTGTGAGAAATATTAAAAGAAATTTTAATTTAAATGAATATTAATTTTCATTTTAATAAACAGAAAATAAATATGAATTCCATAAAACAAAGGGAGAAACGATTCGAGGATGTCATCATAAGGGAGAGAGCATTTCCACGAGGCGGGATCATGGTGTCTTGGACAATAGGAGAAGTCAACCACGGATTCAAAGTGTTTTCAACGAAACAATAACGTGTTTGGTATCCACGTTTCAGAAACTCTTATTTTTAAACTATGTATGAATTTGATAGAATTTGTGTTGTTTAATATTAGATATAAAATATATAGATGATTAGAATTTTAATAAAAAAGGTAAATCCTTAAACTTAAAACTTTATGAAGAAAACAAATTATAAATTTTCTGATATTCAGTAAAACAATATAACTTGCATTAATTTAAAAGGATGCAATTCTTATTTCAATTAAATTCATTTTTTTTGTATGTTGCAACAAGTAAGATAACGTCAGTAAATAAACTTTATTCAGATCTTTTTCTTATCAATATCATTTTAATAGGAGTAATTTGATAGGATGTGTTAGTGTAAGATGTTGAATATGACTATTCAAACTTTATATCTGTCTAATAGTTTAATAAATCTTTATGTTAACATTTCAGAGACAAGTGTTTTCATTAAATACCAAATATCACTGTAAGTACACTGTGAAAAGAACTTACGACCCCAGATATTTTTTCTTTCTTTTAAATATTTAAATTCATTCTTTTTTCAAAATTGGTATGCTAAAGCAAACCTGGCGCCCTATAGTCGAGCAAATTAACAAATTAATAAATAAAATAAATAACTTCATCTCTTTTTTGAACTATTACAAATGTCGCCGCAACTGTGGGCCTTTTTAGTCGAAATAAACAGTGATTTTGGTAATGAGAACTCTTAAAATCAAGGTAAGGACTCTCTCTATCATAATAAGAAAGATTCTTTTTTAAAATTTTTGTGTTAAATATAATAAGATAAAAATGGAGTCAGAAATTGTAAATGTTAATAATAGTGAGGAACAGGTAGAGTTAGGAAATCAAAATTCTTTAAATAATATAGAGTCATTAGAATTTACGGGGGATATTTTTGATAATTTACAGAAGGAATCGCAAAATAATGAGCAAACAAATGAACAATTTGCACAAAATTTTTTAGATCAAGAAATAAGTAATAATAGTAATAGTAGACGTTCAAGTATGAGTAAAATTAGTAGTTCAGGTTCGGATTTTAATGGGTTTGATAGTGATAGGATTCTAGATAGTAAAGGACAGTGTGAAAATATGAATGAAAAATTAGTAGAAACATCAGGGGTAGAAATAGTAGAAGAAAATTCAGATAGGGAATTAAGAGCTGAAGAGGTTAGGGTAATGGAACAGGTTAGTGTAATTGAGCAGAATAGAGTAAATGGGGGTAGAACAAATAATGATCAAGGTATGAGCATGGAGAAAATATATGAATTGTTAATAAATAAATTTGAACAAAGCAGTTTGAAGATAAGTAATGATATTAAACAAACAAATAATAAAATTGAACAGAATAATCTAGAACTTAGGCAAGATAATGATAAGAAGTTTGAATGTATAAATAATAGGTTTGATCAAAACAATTTGGAATTAAAAGAAATAAGTAATAAATTTGATCAGAATAAGCTGGAAATCAATGCTAAACTAGAAGATTTTAATATTAAACTTGAACAAAATAATGTTAAACTGGATAAAATAGATAATGACTTGAAACTGAGTAAATTAGAGCTAAGACAAGATAATTTAGATTTAAAAGAAGCAATGTGTAAAAAATTTGAAGAAATGAGGGTTGAATTAAAATCAAATTATGTAAAATTTGAACAGAATCTTAAAATGGAAATTAATGTAATGGAAACTAATAATAAAGTAGAATTTGAATTAAGCTATTGTGAGAAAAAAGTAGAATTTGAACAGATTAATAGTGTAGAAGGTGTTTTGGTAGAAAATATTAATAATTTAGATAACAATTTAGATCAAACAGTAGCTGAAGTAGAAATTAACAGTTTTAATGAAACAAAAGAGATGTCAGATGATTTAATAATAATTGAAGACAATTGTGTGAATGATTGTGTTCAAGAAATTTATAAAATAATGAATAATGGGTTAGGTAACAAGGTAAATCTAGAGATAACAAGTAATGTTGAAGTGAATAAGTTTGGTGGGGTTGGAATAGGTATAATTAATTCAAAAAACAAAGTAAAGGTAAATAATCTAATAATAAAGGAATCAGCTGTTTATCTTAAAAAACGAGTTTACCATAGGATTGTAGATTTTGAAAAATATGCGATGTTAGAATTTAGAAATATTTTTAGAATACAAGAACAAGAAATTAAAAGTTTTTGTGAAAAAAGTAACTTTAAATATAATCTTGAAGGTAAAAATGTAGAAATAGTAAAAGAAGGTTTTGTACTAGTGTATAAGAATGGTGGGGTTAGAATTCCTGAACGAACAGATGTTGAAATTAGGTCAGTAGATTCTGAGTTGTTTGAGAGAAGGAGGGGTGATGGTATGCCTGAGAGGGAGAAAGAGAAAGGTATTTTGTCAACACTCCGAGACAATAACAAAGGGAGATCTTTTGTTAGGAAAGGGTCTGTTGTGATGACTAGGCAAGACAAATTGTCCATGTGGACAGAAGTATTTAACGCTAGAGATATTTACAAAAATCAAATCATGTATTTTAAAATCTTTCACCAATCTGGGAACCATCGTAAAAAATGTATAATTTATAATTGAGTCATAATAAATTGAAATTTGGAATGAATAAATAAATGTAAGGACATTTTATAAACACACGGACTTGATTTTTAAAATAATTAATAAAAAGTAGTTAAGATTTTGTTAATAAGTAAGTTTAAGTTTGAAAATGAATGATTAAGAGTTATGAATATTAATAATTTGTGTGTACTAATGAATTTTGTAAGCTAAGACAAAAATATAGAAAATAATTATTAGCCAAGCGTAAAATATTAAGAGTTTAGTTTTAGAAAACGTTTAGGTATTTGTAAAGTAAAGACGCTGGATTATAGCAGTAAACAACTTTATATGTTTATTAAGATCTTAATATTTAGAAAACGTGACGAAAACAGATTAGTTAGATGAGAGGATCATTGGAGCTGCAAGATTGTTAGTGAATAACCGAGCGTTGTTTATACTAAGATAAATATTGATTTTACGTGACATAGATAAGATAGTTAGTTCGAAGCGAGGATTCAGAGTAGTGTTGAAGAAAAAATATGCAATATTAAGTAGGTGGATTCAATATTAAATATTCAATAAAATGTGACGAGAGAGAGTTGAGATTCATTTGCAGATCGTATTGGAACCAAAAGGTCTTCATGTCTTATCAGTAGACAGATAAGGATTGTCTCATATCGAGGGGACTTGTTTATGCTTAAACCAGGCCTAGAATTCCTTTGCATGACATTGAGACGAGATACAGCGTGTGACAGAATTATTGTTCTGAAAATGAAAAACTTTTGACGTATAATCGAAAATTAACTTGCGTTTTCAAATAAAAAACTACTTAAATAAAGGATAATTGGTTTTAAATAAAGTAAATAAGAACAAAAGTAGATTTCTTAAATAACTTTGATAGAATGAAAAGTAAATTTCTAAGTAAAGGACTTAGAATAAATTTTAAAAATAAAATTTCTTTTTGAATTTGAATAATAACATCTAGAAAGGATTATATAAACAGAAAATCGACGATGCTAGTAATAAACTTGGTAAAAATAAACATTATTTCAACTTTGGATGAAAAAATTTTAATGAAATTTTTCATGAATTTTAAAATTTTCTTCGAGTAGATGCATTTAAGGAGTACATGAACATTTTGGGAGGAGGTAGGCGTTTGTGTAGTAATAATAGAATGTTTTATTCGTAAGAATAAGGCATTCTGAGACTGCATAAGAGGGTGTGTTGTGAAATAGGGATGTGTTTTGGGTTTTATCTTGAATCAAGTAGGGATATTGCATTCAACCACTGCACATTTCAACGTCACAACATGTTACTCTGTGTAAGAGTCTAAAGAGCAATTAGAAGTATGCACGGTATAAAGTAGGCGGTTAGAAGGACTGTGGTAGGAGAGGTTAGGAAGAAAAATGCATAAATAAGTGTGACATTATTACATGAAAAAACTTCATGTAATAAATTTTAGACAGATGTTGAAGGCAAACAAATTGTAGGATATATATGCAGACGCGATCAAGCTGCATATACATGGAATAAACCGGACGTGACATTATTAGGGAGTACTTACGTAACTAAATGTATAATTTTTATAAAACTGTAAAAATGTTGATTAGCTGATTAGAATAGGTAATTAGATGTTAAATTGTAAAACGATAAGTTGTATGTTTTGATGTTATAAATATTAAGGATTATTGATTAGATGATAAGATGAAAAATAGTTAGTTTTAAATGATTTGTGGTTTGTGAATATGAAGAATAGTTGTTTAAAGTTTGAGAATTTATGTGAGTTTTGCCAAGACAGATAATAATTAAGTTTTTTAAGTTTTTTGATGTTAAAAAAGGAGTAAAGGAGGTTAAGTTTTTGTTTTTTAAAGGAAGGAATAATAAATTAGTAATGATAAGAGAGGTTTTGATGAAATTTATAAATGAAATAAATAATTAACGATTTTTTGATAAATAATGTTTAAATTTAAAACAATAGATGATGTTAAGCAGTTATTTGATAAAGGTGTCTAAAGATTTTGAAGAAATACGGTGTTAGCTGGGAAAACAATGTAAAATTTAATATTTTTGAAGTTTTTGTAAACAAATATATAGATGATTAAGAAGATATTAATAAGAAGTAGTTTAAATGAGAGATTTTTGAGTTTTATATGAAGATGATGACTTTACAGAATTGTTGAGTAAAGTGGTATTTAAAATGAAGTTGTTCTGTTAAGAAACTTTTATAAAAAAGGTAGTTAGGTTGCATTAATGGTAAATTTTTAGTTTTTAAGAGGTTTTTTGAGTACTGCGATGAAATAAAGGAAATATACGACGATTTTAATGAAATAAAGGAAATATGCGACGATTTTAATGAAACAAGAGGAGATTTAAGGAATTCTACGAAATACGGCGATTATTATGATTTTTAAAGGAAGCTACGTTGAAATAAGGAGATTATTTATGAAAGAATATAGGTAAATAATAAGGAGTTTTTTATTATGAAGAATTTGTTTGGGGATTAATGCAACTTGAATTATTAAAATATGAAAGATAAGATGGAAATAATTTTAAGATAGGATACTGAGAGACAATACAATTGTAAAGAGGTAATTTTGAGATAAATAAATGAGTTTTGTAAGTAATTTTATTTTTTTTGATGATGATGATATTATATTTTTGAAATTTAGTTGAAGAGAGGAGTTTTTGGTAATTGTAAAATCAGTAGTTAACATGTTATCCCAGCAAGACAAAGAGTAATTGAGAATTGATAAAGAATAAATAGTTATTGGGTTTAAATTAAAATGAGTAATAATATAAGATGATAATTGAAAAGTTTTAAGGTGAATTGAAGCAATGTTGAGTAATAAGTAAATAAATTTGTAATAATGTTAATTAAAAATGAGAGGTTTTAAAATTTAAATTGTATTAAGTTGAAGGAATTATTCAGATGAATATCTAGAGTCAAAGGTAGATTTTCAAAGGATGTAGAAATGTCGTCTTGGCAAAGAGGATGAGACGAGAAAAAGTATATAGACGGCTGTCTGGGAGATAAGCTTTGAGTGACGGGATCCTGTCAACAAAAAATGTTGATGGAAAGTTTCAGCCAACAAGGTTGGAAAGGAAACTGATGATGGGTTTTATTGTATAAATAGAGATAAGACTTAGCACTAATTGATTCATAATATTTTTTTTTACATGAGTTATGATGACTCAAACAAATTGAGATAGTGAAATAGGATTTTAGCAAATAGATTTTAATTTTTTATGTAAAAAGAGAATCTTTCTTAAATTAAGTATACTAGGGATACTTATTTTCTTTCATGAGGTCCTTAGCTTCTGAAATGAAATGTCTTGAACATCCATTAAAAAAAAAAAAAAAAAAAAATTTTTTTTCTTTCTCGATTTGAAATTTATATATATATAAGCTTTGTATTCCAATACCTGTATTGAAATACAAACCTTGTGGGGTTTTGTGACAATGTGAAAAGTCAGATATTAAAATAGACTCATTTAAAAGACGCGGTTAAGCCAAAGAGATAAGAGATTCAAATAATAATTTAAATGTAGTAACTTCATTAATAAAAGAAAAATGGATTTTCAAGACAACAATATGAATTATTATGTTTAATTTTAATGTAATTTAGTTTGTTTGTTTTGTTATGTAAAATATGTGTATTTTTACGGCAGTGCGGTAAAACGTGGGAACAATAACCGGAAAGAACGCTTTCGGAAGTGAGAATTTGCCTCATGGTAACGGCAGTCTGAGTCCAGCGTTAGGAGTGACAGGTTGTTTCTAAAAGAGTCTCAGTTCAGTGATTGAAGGGTTCAGACGTATTTCGACGTTTGTGCGTTATCAAATAGAACAATAAAAAAACCGATAGAATGTAAGATTTTATAATTTAGAAGGGACAATAGAGTTGATATTGACATAAGGTATAGACAGTGAAAAATCAGTGTACAAAGAATTGTTAGAGACTGACTTTACGAGAGACTTTGTTATATAGTAGAATGAATTACCATGCGGTTTTTCTTTGCAATGGCTTCCATGAGTCAAAGGTTTGAGTTTTGAATATTTTCTGGACAATAGGACTATAAACCCTTATTCAAAGTATTGAACGTGATTGTTATAAATAGTGAACTTTTAAACCAATGTATAAACTTGTAGAATGAGACATGAACGTTCAGTGTTTCAGTGTTAATGCTGAGTTGATAATATTTATAGACAAGACTGTTATTTGTGAGAAATATTAAAAGAAATTTTAATTTAAATGAATATTAATTTTCATTTTAATAAACAGAAAATAAATATGAATTCCATAAAACAAAGGGAGAAACGATTCGAGGATGTCATCATAAGGGAGAGAGCATTTCCACGAGGCGGGATCATGGTGTCTTGGACAATAGGAGAAGTCAACCACGGATTCAAAGTGTTTTCAACGAAACAATAACGTGTTTGGTATCCACGTTTCAGAAACTCTTATTTTTAAACTATGTATGAATTTGATAGAATTTGTGTTGTTTAATATTAGATATAAAATATATAGATGATTAGAATTTTAATAAAAAAGGTAAATCCTTAAACTTAAAACTTTATGAAGAAAACAAATTATAAATTTTCTGATATTCAGTAAAACAATATAACTTGCATTAATTTAAAAGGATGCAATTCTTATTTCAATTAAATTCATTTTTTTTGTATGTTGCAACAAGTAAGATAACGTCAGTAAATAAACTTTATTCAGATCTTTTTCTTATCAATATCATTTTAATAGGAGTAATTTGATAGGATGTGTTAGTGTAAGATGTTGAATATGACTATTCAAACTTTATATCTGTCTAATAGTTTAATAAATCTTTATGTTAACATTTCAGAGACAAGTGTTTTCATTAAATACCAAATATCACTGTAAGTACACTGTGAAAAGAACTTACGACCCCAGATATTTTTTCTTTCTTTTAAATATTTAAATTCATTCTTTTTTCAAAATTGGTATGCTAAAGCAAACCTGGCGCCCTATAGTCGAGCAAATTAACAAATTAATAAATAAAATAAATAACTTCATCTCTTTTTTGAATTATTACAACATGCCAATGCTATGAAGTATCACACTCAATAGAACAAGCAAGCTTTAAGTTTAAACTATTTTATCAACTATAAAAGGGAAAGAAAGACTGCAACTTCAAACATCGAGGTTATTATTTACGAAAATCTTGTAAGTTATTAAAATTACAATTATTTAAAACCTCTTCTTTCCTTCATGTGAAAATACTTATTGGCTAACGTGTTAAGGTTGATAGCATGAGCCCGGTCATGTTCAGTGCTCAAAACTACTAGAGAACTCTCTCTGGGGTTAGATAACGTATTCCTCAAATAAGTCTTGATAAGTTAAGGCAGAGCGGCATTATTGTTAACTGGTAGTAAACAGACTGCACAACCATAATGATTACGGTTTCAAACTTTTGATCCATGGTTATATTATTTTTGGAACAGTTTTATTAAGATGTTCACTATAAAATATATTTTGATGATAATATGTTTACTACATTTTAGTTTTTAAATTCCTTTATATATTTTGTATGTGCCCAGGTTGCAGCACTCCTTGACTTGCCACGCACCCCTGCACGGCTGGGGTTGCGGGGTGCTATTTATGCCACTGTCTACATCCTTTTACACTACAAGAAAATTTCAGTTCTTTCCACTATCATAGTTAATACTTCTCTAAAACTTGTTTTTAGATTGAGTCTATATTTCATTGTTTTTATAAAACCTGGAAAGATGAAAAATGTTAAAAAATATATTTTTCAAAATCTCTTTAACTATTAATGGTAATCATTGATTGCATTATATATTTTTGGATTTAATTTATTTCTGACTTGCCTCACATTTCATAACAAATGTACATTTTATTAATGTTTGCACATAGCAGGTTCTTGTGGTGCATATTTAAGATTTTATAAAAGAAAATTTTATGTATAGACATTATAACTCCTTTTTAATTTAATTTTTATCGTCACTTTTTGACAACAAATGTTAATTTAATAATAGGAATATAAACATAAGAGAAATGTGTAGTTCAGTAAATTGAAGGTACTTATTACATGATAAAATATAAACAAATTATAAAATAAACAAAATCATATTATCAAAACCTTACAAATTACTTTCACATAACAAAAAATATGAGAAATATACAGTGCAGTGAAAAAAAGGCTTCTTATATGATTTAAAAATGTACACAAATCATGAAAATCATAATATAAAAATAATTTGTCAAAAAAATTAACTTATGAATTACTTTCACACAAAACACAAGAGATAATGCCATAAAAGATTAATACGAGTTATTAGTTTCATATAATACAGCATAACAAAACTTAACTAAAGTGGTAAGTGGATGAAGATGTACTTTATCATCTATATCTCATGAACACACTAGAAGTTAAAGAAAAGTCAAGAATAAAATAGTTTTTTAACCTAATTTTTAACCTTTTTTTAATTAAAATAAATAAATAATTTGTAATGTAATATTTGTGTAGGCGTCAATGAAGCTAATACACAAAGATATTGCGTTGAATAAGCATAAGGGCATATTAATGGTGTGTCAGTTTCTTTTAGAGAGCAAAAGCGCCTGGCACCTGACACATTTACCTTTACTCTCCAGGCTCTGTATTGGTTAGTGAAGTTTGTAACCTACTGTAGATCATACATGGTTGCCATGACTATGCGGATATCGCGGTGTCGTCAGCATATATAGCCACATTGGTGTTATCAAGACAAGTGTTGGAATGTCGTTGATGTATATAATGAACAATACGGGCCCTATGAGCAAACCTTGAGGCACGCCAGCTTGTATTGTCCTCTGTGTGGATGTTGTTAGGTCTACATCAACCCTGTGCTTGCGGTCTGCTAGGTAAGACCTAAGTGTATCAGCCCGTCTGGGAAGTTGAATTGCCTAAGTTTGTCTATGAGACCACTGTGCCAAACCCTATCAAAGGCCTTTTCAATGTCCAGGAATACTGACTCGGTTAATTGATTATCATTAAAACCCCTGGTAGCGTATTCAACAACTCTTAGCAGTTGAAGTAATGTGGAGTATTTGGTTCTGAAACCGAATTGCTCCGGCCTCAAGATGTTGTGTGTGTATATATGTTTGAGCAGGATCTTCTCAAAGACCTTGCTCATTGTATTGAGCAAACTAATGCCTCTGTAGGATTCGGGCCTATGCTTGTCCTTACCCAGCTTGGGAAAAACTAATATTTTAGCTTCTTTCCAAGCAGCAGGGAAATGTTGAGTGCGGAGAATTGCATTACATAATATGTTTATAAAGAACCTGAGCACTTTCTCCGATAAGTTTTTGAGTGTTGTATTTCCAATAGTGGCCCAGGATCTTTCCTGGCATTTGTGTGTGAAATCGCCCTCTTAATTTCTGTGAGGGTTGTATTGTGTATAGAGTGTTGGTGAGGATAGTAGGCGAATTGTAAAGTGTTGTTAGAAGTGAAAACTGGGTCAGAGGGCTAAGTATTTGGTTGAAACGCTTGTTCCAGGGTGTCTGCAAATAGATTTACCTTGTCATCCGGGTCCCCCACCTGTCCATGAGGGCCTATTAGTGGGGGATAGCACATGTAAAGTATTTTACAAGTGGCCATACAGGTTCCTCACTGACCAATTCAACTTGTAAGCCTTAGCTCGAAATTCAGTTAGTTCTATCTTAATTCATCTCTTGAGACGATTTAGTTGTGTACGTGGTGTACATCTATTTACTCCCTGCTGTAATGTCCTTCTTAGCCTATTGCGGCGCTTGATGCGCGCAAGTATGTGTCGTGGTATGAACGTGTGGTGCCAAGGCTGGCATATAATCATCACTACAGCTTTCGTCACGTCCTGTATGGCTGCCGTTAGTTTATAAACAGCATTGTCAATGTCCTGAGGAGACAGAACCTCATCAGAGTTAGGTAACAAGCCATCCACTTACTAACAGAACATCTCCCAATCAGCAAGTCTGTAGTTCAGCACCTTGCTAATAGGATTGCCAGCCACCGCCATTATGACAGGATAGTGATCTGAATTCAGATCCCTATCTATGTGCAGTTGCGGTGATACCGTCAAACCCTTAGCAACAACCAAGTCAAGGATGTCCTCTGTTGTGATTGCTAAGGTGTGTTGGTTCAGTGGGAGCCAGTAGTATAACATTGTTTGATTCGATGTAGCGGTAAAAGGATTCCCCCACTTGAATTTCTATGTCTGCAGCTCCAGCATTTGTGTTCTGAATTAAGTCCCCGGCGATGACAACTTTGTTAGAAGCTAACAGGAGTTTTGTCTATATTAGGTGTAATACCCAGGGGATTGTACGCTGAAATGAGTGTAGTGTGGCTGCCATTGAGCTCAAGCTTGATAGCCGTAGCTTCAATGTGTATTAGTGTGTGCAACAAAATTTCAACATGTTTTATATGCTTATGTATTAGTACAGCCATACCACCTCCGGCACTGTTTGTTCGTCTGTGCGGTATATTTTAAAATTTTCAAGAGTAAATTTATTGTGTGGTTTTAGCTGTGTTTCTGAAATTAAAGTTATTTTATAGTTATTTCTTTGCATATAGCGAAGAAATTCTAATTTTTTGTTTTTAATGCCTTGAGCATTCCAAAATAGTACAGGTAGTTTATTGTCCATTATTATATACGGACTTAATAGTATTGAGGAGGGAAGTCAGGAAGGATGAAAAGGTAGTGTTAGGGGTAGTCATTAGGGATAATAGAAGTTATAGGAAAGCAGGGAGAAATGCGTCCCAAGTGAAAGCTAGGTTTAGCATTCTTAGGACGGATTCAATGGGGGTTTGGAGTGAATACATGTTGGAGTTGGGTGTTCCTGAATTGAGCTGTGTTGTAGTGTTCTGGGGTAGAGTGGTTATGAATGTGGGTGTCTGTGGTTGTGTCACCTCAGCGCACATGGAGAGGTACCGGACCTGGTGCACTGGGTCCTCCGCTCCCTGGGTGCAGGCTTTGGCTGCTCTTTAAGAGCAAGTATTACCTTCTCCTTTAGAGAAACCTGAGCCTTCTCCTTTGGGGCTATGGGTACTGTTGACACAGTGGGTACATTAGTTTCTTAATGGAACTGTCGTTGGTGCCTGTGATGTTGATGCAACCTTCTGAATAGATTTTTGAACATACGAATCATTTAGCCTTGTATGTTGGGGGTGGCAGGGGGCCTGGTGTGTGGAGTTGGCTTGGCAGAGTCAATATTTGCCTTTTCCTACCTGGCATTGATGCCTCGTGCTGCTTGTTTATCGGCCTCACATCCACGATAATTCGCGGTGTGCGACTTCCCACAAAGGACGCACTTGAAGTTCTCCCTTGAGGGTTCACATTTTTTGAGCCATGTTCCTGCCCACATTTTACACCCCGTGGGCTTGGCCTTATAGCAGCTTGTCGTATGGCCAAACCATTGGCACTTAAAACACTGGGTAGGTGTATTGGGGGGGGGCTTATAGGCCTCGGCGCATACCTTCATACAGAGTACCTCCTTCAGGTCTAGGACAGTGCTGGCAACCTTATCAGAAGGCAGCTCTACCAGAAACCTTGGGAGGGGCTTCCTGTTGTAGTGCCCATGCATTTGAGATACCGTTAGTACCTTAATACCCCGGCTCTCCAGATCAGTTTTCACCTCAGATGAGTATGTCTCCTCATCAATGCCACGAAGGACAACTTTGTACGTCCATTCATTCGACAGATGATATATATGGTGAGGGACATTGTTTTTATCCAAGAACCTCTGTAGGTTGATGTAATCATTGTAGGTCGAGGTTTGGAGTCACACTCCGTCCTTCACCTTTACCACCATATAGAAATATGGGTTGTACTTAGCTTTAAATTGACGGTTGATTTCCACCAGCCTGGTGTTGTCTGGGTAGATGGTAATAGGAGAAATCTTGACTGATGCCCCAGTACTTCCTGTAGGGGCGTCCTGTTTAAGCGCAATGGCATTTGCAAAGGGCTGTGGAGCCTTAAAGGTTCCAGAGTCCATTGCTCGCTTATTCACCTTACTGAACCTGTCTGAGTCAGAAATTAACTCCTTCTTCCTCTTCTTTCAAACGACCTTAAAAGGCCGTTCGTTGGTAGTGGCAGATGGGTCAGTAGTGTCAATTTAACTGCCCGACATCGAGCTGTCATATGGGCCATTAAATTCCTTTAGTGAGGAGCAGTGACCTTCTCGGACATCAGGGCTGGTTAGACATTGAGGAATGCCTACCTTAGGCTGGCCCTGCAAGATTTTCTCCCTTCATCAGATTGTTCATTAATTACCACAACTATTAGTCATTTTTGGTAGTCCCTACGCATTCTGTTGGAATTTGGTAAAACTATTACAACTATTGAACTAAAAAGCTTTTACAATTTCATTTCATTAGCAATATAAATTAGTGAAATTTGGAACAAAAAAATAAAATACACAACCAGAAACTTTTACTTTCGATTAGTGATCAGAAGTTAAGTGATATAACAAAAAAGTTGTGATAACTGTTGTTTATACTCTATGTATTATTATTATACTTCCTCTTTGTTACCTTCTTCTTATTTCCCCCCTAATTATATGTATTATAAATGTAATTTTCCTTGGTTAATGAAGTGAACCATGTTTCTTTTTGTGGTTATGTATAACTGTGTTAAGTACTTAAATATATACCTAAAATTAAGTTAATTTCAAATACGATAATCTTCTAAACATTGGTTATTTTAGATTATTGTTTTCAATGACAGCCTTAGCAAATCTTCTTATTGAATCTTTTTTTCCCCTCAAATAAGTGAAAAATTTTGACCTAGCCCTAAATTTAGGAAAAAAATTATATTATATACCAAAAAATAGAAGAAACTGGAGATGTCTATGTGAACAGTCTATCAATTGAGATACCAAATTTGTAGGTTTGACCAGTGGTTTCAAAATTAAATTCTTCAATGTATATTTTAAAAAAATCAAATTAATCCTCTTACATTGGACAGAGTGCTATCTAACATTGTGAAGGAGGAAATTTAAACAATTACTGTAACTGATGTTTGTTATCATTTATAATTTAATTATATTTTTGTTCTTTGATATTACAAAGAATGTTTATTATGTACAAAATAAAATGATTTTCTGCCTATGTTTTGTGTGTTGTTTTAATTAAAATTTGTATAGACATTATTTACATTAATCAAAGAACTCAAAATAAAATGGTTTTCTGCCTATGTTGTGTCTGTTGTTTTAATTAAAATTTGTATAGACATTATTTACATTAATCAAAGAACTCAAAATAAAATGATTTTCTGCCTATGTTGTGTCTGTTGTTTTAATTAAAATTTGTATAGACATTATTTACATTAATCAAAGAACTCAAAATAAAATGGTTTTCTGCCTATTTTTTCTGTTGTTTTAATAAAAAACTGTTTTTAAAATTTGTGTAGTTTTTTTTTATATCAATCAATTCGGAATGAAATTAAAAATCACAGACAATTTTTGTTCAAGGCTAATCTCTCATATTGTGTAGAATTACCAAGAAATTATGTTTCCACTTTCTCGTGAACAACACAATTATTCTTTAACCTGGAGAAAACTTTTTTTTTTAACCATTCTATGCGCCATGAGGAAACCTTTTTG
Source organism: Aphrophora alni (assembly GCA_963513935.1). NCBI lineage: Eukaryota > Metazoa > Arthropoda > Insecta > Hemiptera > Aphrophoridae > Aphrophora > Aphrophora alni. The sequence continues at coordinate 103,437,275 of OY740772.1, read as the reverse complement.
TCTCTTCTACTTTTTTTTTTTTTTGGTAAAATTAACGGTTTTCTAAATATTCTATGTTAAACGTTTTAAATGGCAGCCATTTTGAAAGGAAATCTGTTGATAATTTTTCTCAAATTGGGTCTTTATAGTACCAAGTAAAAATTTCAACTCTATCATTTGCTGTTCAAAACAAGAATTTTTTTGTTCAAAATAAAAAATGGTAGCTAGATAGAAAACTAACCATTTTAGGGGGTATATTTATATGAACTTTTTCTCTTTATTTTTAACAGTACAATACATCCTGAAAGTTTTTCCGTGGGACACCCGGTATATATTTTTGCTAATTATCATTTAAAAAAACTTTTTTTTAATATTCTGATTTTTCCAAAACTAGTTATTATACTAGAATGATTTATTGTTGATGTTCCCTATTATAGATTGACCAAGTCGCTTAAAACAACTACTGTAATTTAGGATTAAGGCCTGTACAAAAAATAAAGACCTTTAAGGTTAACCTACATAATTGGTTTATTGCAAATCATATGTACAGTTTAAATAAATTCAATAGAGGCAACCTCAACACTATTGTTTATACTATGCGCCACGAATCATCTCCGCTGGGTAACAGCCAATAGGAGAGCTAGAGTAGTGCGGTTGTCAATTCGAACAGCTTCCTGCACATGGCTATTGACATCTTGGAATGCTAATAGAGTTATGTAAATAAGTAGTTTTTTCCTTTTAATAATTTAAACATGTGTAGTCTAATGGATACATTAATATTATATCAGCGGTACTGACATATTTATTTTTAAAACACATTTTCCTTCAATGGTATTAATTATTTCCCCTGTAATAATAGTAATAACCCAGAACAAAAATAAATATTAGTTTTAAATTGAAGTTTCTTGCAATTTGAGGAGAAAGATTTCCATTACATTTATTTGGGAAAAAACATTGTTTATGTAGAGAAATTTCTGATAATCATTTTAGCAGCAGCTATGAATGTATTTTTGTGTGTGTATATATATATATATATATATATATATATATATATATATATATATATATATATATATATATATATATATATATATATATATAAATTATGCTCTTTTAGACTGAGGAAAAAATGCAGTATCTATGGTTTTTCCGACTGCCTTAAATGAACGTAACTGTAGAAGAAAAGCAGTGCCAAAGAACTGTACCAGTGGGAAAACGATTTGGCAAACCCATATGGTCCCTATTGTTTTCTCTAAGGTCAAGCTGTCTACTGGCTCCTCCTCAACGGACTTGTATCTGTCTCATGATGGCTTGTATAAATGATCTTAGAGGTATGTTTTGTAATCGTTTGGATGATGGTAAGTAATGTTTTAAATGTGTGCATGTAGCGTTTTATATATGAATTAGTGATGATATAAACTATTATTTAACTAAATTAAGACAAGGGTTGTTCTGTTTTTTATAATTTTTGTGGATTGATATATTTTGTTTTTTATTAACCGATAACTTAATTACTTGGAACAATAGCAACTAGAGTTTATTTAACAATTTTTATTACTTCCGTCGATGTTTTTAACTAAATCATATTAAAAAATGGATATTTAATTTGATTAACCTTTCGGGACGCGCGCTGTTGTACAAAGTACAACAGTAAGGGTTTTTTTGTTTTAAAGGGAGTAATTTTGTGTCTCCACAAGGCAACCGTGATGTATTCCTCCACCATATCTCCCCCTACCCCTATCTCACAGGATGTCACTCTAGTCAAGGTCAAACAGTTGTCAGTGAGAGTTGAAACAAGTCGCGTCATAGTTGTTGGATTTTGTACAACGCGCGCGTCCATGCGTAGTAGTTTTATTGAAACATTGTGCGGTTTTTATTCTTTTAAACTTCTTAATAACTGTGAACATTATGTCTGACGTACTTAATACGAGTGAAATTGATCTCGTACTTTATGACAGTTCTGAGGATGACGATGATATTGATAGGTTTATTGATCAAAATGCAACAGATTATAGTGACGAACTTGTTGAAAATAATAATTCATCAGATAAAAGTGAAATCGAGGGTAGTGGAGAGAGTGATGTGGAACTTAGTGATGATGCTGATTTTGTTATGGGTAAAAAACGGTGAGAGAATTTGGTGTACATCCGAAGTAGTACAGATTAGCAAGATCAAAAAACAAAACATCGTGAAAAAACTTCCTGGACCAAAACAACGTGCCAGGAACGTAAGTAATGAATTTGAGGCTTTTTTATCAATCATAAGTCTTGAATTGATTGATGAAATTTTAGATTGTACTAATAAATATATACATTCTATTACACACAAATTTGTTAGAGAACGAGATTGCTTACAGTCAAACAGAACTGAAATTATGGCATTATTTGGGATGTTGTATTTGATTGGTACAAGAAAAAGTTGTCATGCAAACGTCAGGGAACTATGGGAATACCTGTTATACGAGCAGGTATGAGCTATAAACGCTTTTTATTTTTATTAAATTGTATGAAAAAAAACTCAACGAAAATGAAATACAACACGTGTTCACGATTTGTTTGCTAGGGACACGCTGAAAAACAAGTAATTTGTTCCTGCTGCAAGCAAGGCAATGACAACGAAGATATTGATGAGTAAATGGACTAATCATTTTATTAACAACCTAATTACTTACCTACCTAATTGTTATCATGTAATAACAATCATTTTTTGGTAAGTATACAATATTGGTAAGTATCTACCTGGAAAATGTGCAAAAAACGCCTGTTGTACAATGTACAACACGCGCGTCCTTGTGTTATACGAAATGGCGCGCGTTCCGGAAGGTTAACAATGTGTGTGTTCAATTGCTTCTTTTTACAATTTAGTTTTAGTCTTGTAACAAAATATTCTTTTATATTTATTGATTATATACATAGTCTGTAAAATACGACAAAGGAAATTAATTGTATTATCTTTTTTAAGTACACTAGAATTTATCTCCAGTGTGAAAAAAAGTGGATAAAATGATAGATTTAGCTTACAACTATAATTTTAAAGATGTCTTTAAAAATACTAAAGTTATCCAAAGTCAAAGGCATGTTTGTAAAGCTGCTGATGTTAGAATGATCTCATGAAAAAATTATTTTTTATTTAGTAAACTTGTTTGTATATAAAAATAACTTTTCCATTGCAAATTGGGCTTAGTTTCTATTTTCTTACCACCTTGGCTTTGGTCACATAAATTCTAGCTATATAACAAAAAATCTGTGTAGTTATCTGAAATGAAACACACCCTGATTGGTTGATTTTAATAATAATGGATTTATAAATACCAAATAATGATATCCCAGCAATCTTTTTGTTTTTAGACTCTTCTCTCACTTAAGTGTTTTTAAATTCAACTGGCGTTAACATATTGCCAAAACGAATATAAAACAAAACAAAAATATTGCTTATACAGACTATATTATAAAGAACACATAAACCTATTATTTTATAAACTGAGCGTAGTACGCTACAGCAGATGAATTTGATTGATACTTGTGTCTAGCCAAGAAAGTTTAGGAACAAAGGACAAAGTATACAAGTTGGAAGAGTTGTATTATAAATAACTACAACATAACTTTTTACAACCAAAACTTCGAGTTATTTATTTATAAAAACAGTTTGTAGCATCAAATACTTGCCATATTTTATTATTTTTTATTTATTTATTTTTTTTTTTTAATAATAATTCAAAACAGTTGTTACTCGGCCTAAATTATACAGCAAATTCAGTCTGTTATAATTGTTGGAAACTCCACATCAAACACCAATCTGGAAAATAAATTGAATCATGTTCAAAATATTATTGAGATGAAAATAGAAATGAGCCGAGAGGGATTATGTAGGAAAGAGATTATGTACAGGAAGGAAATTCTGTCATTTCGGATAATGAAGGATAAATGTAAAGGATGAGATGGGTTGTAGGATTGTAAAAGTGTACATTTTTTATTTAGTAATCTTAAATGGAATGGGGTATACATTTGACTCAAGGCAACAAATAGGAAACATATTTTGTTTTTTGAATAAAATGAATAAGGAATAAAGTAAAGAAAGAATATAATTAGTACATAATGATCAGAGAAATTTATTATATGTATGTTAATATTTAAAACAGGTATAAATTTAGTTATGAGAAAATTGCAACTTTAATGTTTTGAACACAAAAATGAAAGCTGTTACTAACCAGAGGGATTCAGTCCAAGCTTAACATTCAAAGGGAGAGTACGCTCGGAGGATAAATATGTTTGCTGAGACAATGTGGAAATATAGAAAGAAAGTGTTTTCTTGAGAAACTAAGAGTTGTTTTAAAAGTACTGTTATATAATAATGTAAGTTAGTTTCCATTGGATAAAAAATAAACTTTCAAAAGTGAAAAGTCGTGATCATGTAATATGGTGCAATAGACGATGTGCATTATGTAAGCCGGAAAATGCGTATAAAAAGAACAAATAACTGTGTTTTAAACAAAAACTAAATATACTTGAAAAGAATGTTTTGAACTAACGATGAAGTAAACAATTGTTACGTTCATAAAAGTAAAATAGAAAACTAAAAGAAGTTAATTTTAAAACGGGAGACGAGATTTCAGTGAAAAGATGCCATGTAACTTCAACCCGGAAAAGAAGTGTTTTAATTAAAAGTTTTATGTAAAACGTTCAATTTAACTTTTATGAGTGAGTGTCTGGTATAATATGCCTAAACTATTTTCTATATAAACTAAGAAATAAGATTAATTGAAACTTGTGATTTATTGTTGAAATTTGCATATTGTGTCTATAGAATCGTCTCATGTTTTTTGTAAAGAGAGATGATGTGTTATTGGAATATAATTTTATAAATAAAAGATTTCCCTAGTTTAATTTTTTGAATTTGATGTTTTGAACTTAAAAAAGAATTAAAGTTTTATGAAAATAATTATGTTGGATGAAAAAATATTAGCTTCTGAATACATAAAATTTTTAATTTAAAAATAGGTTGCAACCATAAATAATAATAATAAATAAAATTTTAATGAATGTAATTATTTTTTTCAGAGATGGCTGAGAGAAAATATGCGACAATAAAGGCCAAAATTGTGGAAATACCATGGCTGGCTGTTGCATCACAACTTCAATAAAATCAATAAAGTTTTTGACCAAAAATAATATGGTTGCCATTCCACACCCTCCATGTTGACCAGATTTAGCCTCCTGTGGCTTTGCTCTATTCCAGAAAGTAAAATTCACATGAAAGGTCACCGTTTTGACACTTTATAAGACATTCAGAAAAAGCTGCAGGAAGTGCTTGATAGCCTCCAGGAAAAGGATTTTTGTCACACTTTCCAGGCATGAAAATATCCAACAAAACTTGGCACATTGAATCATTAAGTATTACGAAAATGGACACTGCTACACCGACTTGTACAGTCATGTCCAACAGCTGTGATAAGTAGAGTTCGGGAACTTTCTGATAACACCTTGTATCTAGAAAAACAGCTGAATAGTGGAAGTCAAACATACCTCATTCATGAGACAAAGACGCTGACTGCAATCGATGCTGGTGATGAGATGTGTAGAATTGGTTTAAAGATGGGTAGAGATGGTTTATAGATGAATATAGTTGGTTTATAGATGAATATAGTTGGTTTATAGATGAATAAAGTTGGTTTATAGATGAATATAGTTGGTTTATAGATGAATAAAGTTGGTTTATAGATGAATATAGTTGGTTTATAGATGAATGTAGTTGGTTTATAAATGCTCTAGAAAAAAATATATATAAACACAATTAATAACAAAGATTTTAACAGAAGTAAACCTTATAACAAATTATTTTTACTAAAGATCGTAGGTACTAGATTTCGATTATACATTAAAAATATTTTATGAAATTTCCTAAGCATTTACAAATTGTGAAGCACGGTTAAACCTAGATTCACAATCGATCATTCATTTCAAAATTTCTACATTGTGGGATAGAGGAAACAAATTGCTTTTCCATAAATTGAATAGAAATATTCGCACTTTGTTTAAAAGTTCGAAAAAAATCCCATTTAAAATACATGGAGAAAAATGTGAACCATTTTAAAAAGACAAATATAGGTTAGGATAACATACTAGAACTGAAATTATGGTTTTTGTATGTTGCGTAAGCAAGCAATTTTGTCTAAGAATATAATATTGTACTAATGTCACACAAACATACTAATATAATCTACATATTCTATAAATAAATTCAGTCTACTAGGTCTCAATATTATTTTTCGACATAATTAACTAGCAAAAGTAATAAACTGGTTGTATACATTCCAAAAACCTTCTTAGAAGAAAATACATTCCTTATACACAAAAAGTATGAAGTGTTTCAACAAACAGAATTGAAATTATTAAAGACAATGCTTGTAATATCCTTATTAGCAGAAATAAGCTACCAGTAAATAAATATTTGTATGTGTTATTTTATTTTCTTCTATAAGAGTTTTCTTAAAAGCTGTTAGTTTTAGATAATTATTTAACTCAATTTAATTGTAGAACTGGCAACTGTTAGTTTATTTCCTGTGGTGGCACTGTTACAAAAGCCACAGTTACACAGCTGTTACACTATAAGTATTTTTCACTACAATAAAGATTTGATTGTCTCAATCTAGATACCTAACATTGAAAAGCTGAAATTCCACTCTATGATTTCATGTTTTAGATTTTACTATGTTGACAACACTTCAGCTTATAAAAACAGCTGATCTAGTTACAGTTTAAGGTTTACAGCTAAACTCTCACAATTTAGTTGTTTTGGCTTATTTTCTGTTATTTTTTGTTTGTGCAAAAGTTGTATCGCATTAAATGACATTCTCTTAGAGAAAAAAAGTTTTCAAACTGTAATTTTTTTTTTTTTTTTTTTTACTTTTTGTCCTAGCTTCAACAATTTTGAAAAATTTGCAAATTATATATTTTTGAAAAGATAGTAAAATTATTCTTTTTTTGCAACACAAAAACAAAATTCACAACAATAAAATTATTTTCGTTATAGTATTACTAATAATGTTTAGGCTACAACAAAATGATGCAACATTTCAGGTGCATTCAAATATTGATATGAATTTTTGAAAATAGTCATGTAAACTGACTAAAAATTCCCGACATTATAGAAAAAATTGTCTCCCACATCTAGGACCAATGAAGTACTCAGTATATGTAATATGTTCAAAGCAAATTAAACCAATAAATAATTCATAGTTTAATATCAATATTTCCATGACGAAGATGTTCTACGTTAGAAATCATCTTCACTCGCAGCTAACTAACAAACGCAGTGTCCAATATGGCTACAAGCCAAGCCCAGACTTAATGAATTTTTTTTTTTTTTTTTTGTAAAATACAATCATCAGCTGTATTCTTACCAGATGTCACCCGATCCATAGTATTGTTGTAAATTTGTGTCTAAACACACTCTTGTATTGGAGAAGAGTGAAATAGCTTTTCTCTATCTATGTCAGTTTGTTTCATGAATGCTGGTAGTGTATCCTGAAACTAAAAACAGATATTTTATAATGAATCTTCCTTATATCAGCAGTTACATTCATTTATCGAGTCCTGTAATAAACTTGAAATATGTGTGACAGATAAGCAAAATCTACTTAGGAATTAATTTATCACCTAACAATAAAGCTCAAATTTTGAAAGCACACAGTTTCTCAAATAGGTCTAATTTTCTTTTGCTTGCATCAATTCCAGCATCGGATTGTGTTACTAATCTTTAAATTTCTTCAAATGTTGATAAAAATCACACAAATGATTTTTATCTTTAATACATTACACAATTCTGGATATTTTTTTAGAATATATGGTAATTAGGTAAGTTCAGCTTAATATACAATCACTATAAAAATAAATATAAACATAAAAAATTGTTTCATTAAAATGAAAATTAGTAATCTTCACTGTTAAAATTAAAAATGACAACTACCAAATACACATACAAATAGGTTGTTACAAATTGCAATAGTAATTTTTAAGTTCATTTAAAGATGGCTGAAAAGGAACTACCCTTGTTAAACTCTTACTTTTTTAAATATTTGAATTTTGTTTGTGGCAATATCTTTAGGTGAGAGGGACAAAAAAAATCCCATACAGCTATTTCAAGGAAAAGTACAACTATTTGAAAACTGTTGCATTACGCATGATCAATTATTCTTACCGCCTAATGATAATTACTTCTATACAAACAATTGCCTAGACATTATATAATTGATTTCTGTGTATTTGGTACATTTAATTTTCAATTTCTGCGGTCGAAAAATAAATAGCAGGTAAAAATTTGGTTTTTTCCCCTTTCTAAGGTAAGACTTGAATTTCCATTTTGTTTTACGACCTGCTTAAAAACATGTTTCTACTTACATATTGCAGTTTTTGTTCATTGTTTGAGATGTTTATTTTACTTTGTCATGACATCTGTCATGATCATTTCGTGACACTAGCACACACTCCAATGAGATCATAGCAGATTTTAATTAAAATGTTATCTGAGTTACATTTTGTTAATAAACATATAAACTAAAATAATTATTACCGTCTAAATCAATAAAATCTGTCATTTCCTTGCCATCTCGTCAGCTGATCTTAAGTTTGTGTCTAAACACTCCTGTTAGTGGACATGAGTGAATTTGTTTTCTTTAACCTGGTCAGTTTGTTTCATGTATGTATCCTGCAAATAAAAACCATATATTTTATAATGAATACACATTTTACTTATATCAGTGACATAGGAGCAATAAGGGGTTAAGGTCTGTACTAATAATAAGTTAATTTGTCTGTTCTAATCCAACCATAATTTTTTTTTTTATTATTTAAGATGAATATAGAATTTGTTTTTTCTTCGCTAAAATTTTGTATTACATTAATAAAATTAACGGTAAATGTTTACTTGTAATTTTCGGAGTTTTTTAAATGCGCATTACACAATGACTACGATAAATTGTTTGATTATTATTGGTGGACTGTTTATTGCTTGGTCCTTGCAGATACATTGGACAAGTATGGCAACATCTTTTTCCAAGACATGGATGTACACTCTGCAAAAAAATTTGCAAAACTTAAGGTTAAAAATAAAACCTACAAAATATAATAAAAGGGTAACCATTCCTTTTAAAAGTGAACATAGATTAGATAGAGTATCACTTTTTTTTGGCTCTTAATTCTGAAAATATTAATTACCACATTATAAAGTCGAAGTATTTTGCTAACTGTCGACATAAAATGAAATGAATACAAAAAGAAATATATTCAGTTTATAACAATAATTTACCTTTTCTATGACTTGTGTATTTTTTCATTAAAAAATGTGTATTTTACTATTCAAGTGACTATACTAAAAGGGGGAAACCCATAGGAATTTATGGAGATAAGAAATGGATTTTAAAGTGGAAGGAGGGAGAATTCTTGGAATATCTGTTAGGCTTTGTACGGTAAAAAAGCATTTTCTAATACAAAAAGTATCTTCGACATTAATTGTACATAAATTAAAAATGCTAAGATATCTAATTCTAGGTAATTTAATAGGGTACAGTGAAAAGTGGAAGATGGGTTGGATTGTCTATTAATTTTTTTGAAGCTTCCAAAACCTTAGACCCTAGAAAAGCTCTTGTATATTCTAATTTAATTACTAGGTATTAATTTTTAGGAATGGACATGTACAGATCAATCTTGATGTGGAGATGAAAGCCATATCAAGTGCTCTTGTAACTAATGAACTATTACATAAACATTGAAAGATTCCAAATCCACAGTACAAGCTGTAACATAATCATACAGTACAAAAACCATAAATACATCCAATAAATGATATGAACTCTCCAAAAAGTGTATTATATAGTTGCATATAGCAAGCTTGAGCTCTGTCCCATCAGCTACCTGGCGTCCAATTGTTGCAATAGAATTGACATAGGTTCTTCTCCTTCCTTATTGTAGACATTGAGTCTTTGCCAATGTAGCGATGCTCCCTTGTCCACTAGTGTATTATATTATGGCAGATTGTATATTCTTCCGATGAAGTGGTCTTTATTCGTTTAAAGTGAAAAGCAAGGCAATCGTGACCGGTGCTGAGGCAGAAAGAGACTACAGAAACCTTAAGAAATTTTTGTTTGTTCCCGATCGGTGTCTATTTTTGGGGGACAAAGTTACTCGCATCCGCAGTACGCCTTAACCTGTACGTCTCACCTAGGTGATGTTTAATGAATAACAGTGCTGGTATATGTCATCCCACAATAAGTGCATTATATTACAATGGATTCTCTCACAAGTTGGAATATTAGGGAACAATGTGGCTGATAGATTAACAAAGTGAGACACATCTCTTCTACAGCTGAACAATTTACCTGTCATAAAAACTGCAAAAATTATAATCAGGAGGTAAAATAACAGAAGAAAATTTCAAATAATGTCTGGGAAAACATAGCTCTTAAGTGGGAAAGGAACAAGTACGAACCCAGGAGACAATCTGTGGCGTTGTTCTATCTTACTGGAAATGACCGCATTTCTACACAACTCTACCGTCTTAAAGACTACCTTTCAGAGGAATCCATTACCATGATATCGAATCAAAGATGATTGGAGAAGTGTCCTTGTATGCCGAATACTGGACAGTCATTTAAAGACCTCACTGAACAGTGTAACTCTACTGGAATGTCAGAAGCTTGATTGACTGGAGTCCAGGATCAGAAAAACCATTTTACCAATATCATGGTTATCTTTTAACTTAGATTTACACAAAGATATTCTCATGTAGTTTAGGCCGAACTAAAATACCTCTTGTAAGTTTTGTGTAAAATCAACTGTTTTATAGATATTTAACATCTAAATTTTAAATGGACATCATTTTGTTTTAGTTTTGTACAAATTTTAATTTTATGTAGTTTTATGTCATCAGGATTAAAACTGTATACAAAATGTGAACTCAATATTTAACAAAAATAGTTAACAAATTTTGTCTATAGAGAACTTTAAATCACCTTGTATAATGAAACACCCTATATTATTATAAATAGATGATGGTGACCACAATGGTTTTGACTTGAAACACGAAAACAAAAATTATTCTTTATTAAACTCATAAAGTTTTCTACTAATACTTACAGAGGGCCAGTTAGGTGTCCAGCTATAGCTTGTGTATAAGGATTGAGGATATGAAGGTATAGGAAGGACATAGGTTAAAGATGCACACAAGATTGTCTATAAAGCAAAAAATAAAACAAATTGATATATTTCTACAAACTATTTGAAAAACTACAAAAACTGATATGAAAAAAAAAACTTTTATATTTTCCTTTACAACGTACAATAAATATTAAATTGTTCTTCTATTGCGAAATGACTTTTTATTTTTTTGTCTTCAAATTTGACAAAAAAAAAATGCCAAATGAAGAAGAAAGAAGAATGATAATTTTGACCAACGAAATAGAATGATTTATAATGACAGTACAAACTATAGTAACAAAGAAATGAAAAATTGGATTCTTCTTCAAAGAAGTAACTAAAGAAAACTGATAAGTTGATTTAACAACATATTTCAGTAGAACAACAATTTACAAACATTAATTATACACAAAATTAGTCAAATTTGGATGTTTCTATAACTCACAGCTGTATAATCAATTATCAAATTATCTACTGTCAGTTATTTCTTACAATATGAAAGCCAAACCATCAGACGGACATACAGAACTCTTCAACGTCTAGTAGCAGGACCAATTGAAACTTGAAGTAAAATGAACTGAAAAAATTAATTTTCTTTCCCATTTCTGCTCTAAGGAGTTACGTTTATCATTAGTTCACCTTTTAAAAAGAGTTTTGTATATTTTTAGTCACAATTGTTTTTATAATTGAACAAAATAATAAATTCATAGTTAACTTACATTTTAATAATTACTTCCATCTTAAAATCCTTTACAACACCTTGTTCCAGGATAACTCTGGATCTGGAACAAAAAAATAAATATATATATATATATACATATAATGTTAAAATTTGTAAAAAATTATCATTTTTACAAATGCAAGTTTGTTTTTAGATACAGTAATGCAAATAGGTTTTTGAAGCGACTCTACCAATCAATCTATCTCACTCCTCTTCCTAAGGTCAATACATCTGTTGCTACATTCAGAGAGTGATCAATATTTGTTTTGGACAATTCAGTTTTACAAATAGATACAATTAGTGTCAGTTTTATCTGAAGTACTGCAATTTATATTTTTATTTATTTATTAGAACTTGGTGAATGTTTTTTATATAATTGTTGTAAATAGTGTCCTAAATATTAAGTTAAGTTTGTAAATATTTTTTCTCATACTATCTTAGTGTTTTTATTTTATCTTTTAAATAATTTGTGAAAATGGCTTTACAATCATCAGAAATAGACAGACTTATAGACATAAATGATGATTCCGATGTTGGAAATTTAGATGGTGACAGAGAAGCCATATATGATTGGACTCTGGATCTGATGATTATGAACAATCGACTGAAGAGTTATCAGTCACAGGATGAATCTGCACATTTTCCAGTCAAAAGAAAACTATCTGTAATATTAACTCAAATGGACTTTCCAGTTGCTTCTACATCCGTGCAAATGGGCTATTCTACATCAAAACATTGATAATTTATTGATTCAACTGATACTGATGGTTTAGTGGGCAGATGAATTTCAGTTCTAAGTCTTCTTGTTTATCCAACAACAGTGAAACAAACATTTCTGTAATACCTAAAAAGAGTTAACTTAATTTGAAATAAAGTAACCGGGAAACGTCTAGAGTTAAATTGGGAGGGGGAAATATAAGTCAAAAGCATGAATAATTGCACCTATTAAAATAAGGGAATATTAAATTAACATATAGATTTCCAAAATTGAATAAATAAATAATGTATAAAATATTAGTCATAATTAGTAATAATAAATTAGGTAATGTTTTGTTAAAAATATAGACAAAGTGTTGTCAATGTGAAATGCAGTGCAGTGCTAGACAGTTTTAGTATACGTTGCAAGAATCAGATAGCAGGATAGGAAATGAACTTTTCACCATGCGGTCAAGTCAGTCTAGTAAGGAGCTTTGGAGAGTAAGGGTGTTTTTAAATGAGTCTTGTGGAGAGAGTTGGCAGAATGAGATGTAGTAATTTTTGTATACAGAACTGTTAAAAATGTAAAGTATATAATTAACAATCTTGTTAAGAGTCTCAGTTAGTATTTGGAGAGGAGAGTTGTATTTTAAAGTGTTAAAGAATCTTAGAAGGAGCCATTATGAATCGCGTAGTAAGAAACAAAGACAATTATCGATCGTATTTCACATAATAGACAATTAGGCATGTGAATCTAAATATGATGAAATGGTGAACGATTTCGAAGTGTTTAATGAACTATAAAATTAACAAACATTCTAAACATAAACTTTAAACGAAATTGGTGAACGTTCGCGAAATACGGTTGAGATGATTCCTACGGGTGAATTATCACGTGCTAAGAATGACAGAGTTCTCATCGGAGTCGACGATACATGGACCATAAGTGAACATTAACTCGCTAAAGGACTGGTAAAAAACGTGTTATTCAACACACAGAATGTAATATGTTTATTGTACAAAATTTATTATGTTTGATGCTTTAATTTTTATAATTTTAATATTTCTAAGTAATCATATTTTTTTCATATAAATGATCAATAAATGTCTACTGACATATTTCTCTTTTTTAAATAAAGTAAATTCAATATTAGAAAACAGATATTTTCAAGCTCTTTTGTTTTATAAATGATTTTCCAGTTGCAACTTAGAGTAAATTCAAGATTTTTAAAATTTAAACCTTCTTAAAAGTAAATAATAATATTTGAGATTACGATGTGTAATATAAGTGATCTATATGATTTGTTTTATTAATGATATCAATGTACTGATATTTTACTGTTTAATATACATGTCAAGTTTCAGGATAAATAAGAGTTCTTCATTTAACCAGATAATTCACTGTAGTACACTTAAAAAGGAACTTACACCCTGAGATTTAAATAATTAACTTCACTTTTTCTAAATTGGTAAGCGAAAGCTTTTTTTTTTAATTTAAAAATCGAGCAATTTTAAATTCAGTAAATAAATAACTTCATTTCTTTTACAAAATAAAATTAATTTTTCAAACCCCTTTTCATTTAATTATTACATTTCAGATAACCATCAACATCTACTTATAATCAAGAAACTTTTGACAAAACAACTGGATCTCAAACACCTAGGACTATAAAAGTTGTAAAAGGGAAGAATAGCTACAAATGGACTGAAGAACTTCCAACAACACTATAAGAACCTCTGCCAAAAACATCATCTGAAGATACTGACAGAAACATAACAATGGGTAATTAGTTTTCCAGTATCCCTCAGGCCGCTAGCTTAGCTAAAGGCAAACAACTATGCATGAAAACAAGCCAGAACTCCCAACTTGTATGATTACCCATAAGGGAAGAGCTAAAGAAGATAATAAGTTTTTCTTTAGTGGACCTATAACACTGGTTTCATATAAATCAAAGAAAAACAATGTCGTGTGCATTAGATCCACTATAGACCAAGACAAAAATTTGTCACCGAGTACCAAAAAACCTGTCATCGTTGAACATTACCATCAGACAAAAGGAGAGGTTGATTCTATTGATGAAATGAGCAGTGTTATGTTCTGCTCAAGAAAAACAAAACAATGACCTATTTGCATTTTTTTACTGAACAGTGATTACAGTAGCTATTAATAGTTACAGCATCATGAATTGAATCTGGACAACTAAGGGTGAAAGTGCAATTTCCCGATAAGTGTATATAAAGACCAATATCGAGACCTTGTAACTCCATGGCAAGAAACGGATCTAAAAATCACAACACTGCCATGACTCATACAAACCATCATTAGGGGAGTAGGCTACTTGGTCAAAACAAAGAGCAAGCTCCAGCCAGAAAAGAACAACATGTAAAATGTCCCATTATGAAAAAACTACTGTCTAAAATGTGACCAGTCGTTTTGGTTAGAACACAGAGGAGGAGTCGTTTGCAAATGAAGGTGATTATTGTAAAAGGCCCATCCAGATCTCAAACATTTACGGAAAAGAAACATCGCAGCGGTTGAGGCAGTTACACGTGCTGTTAGTGAAACCTGGCGAGAAGTGGAATATCATCTTGACATGTGTAGGGCAACAAATGAATCACACATTGAAGTTTACTAACATTAAAAAAAAACTTTAAGGTATTCTCTTTCATTGTATGTACTCGATGTATTTGTTTATTAATTTCACCATTAAATTTATACATAAAAGTAGGAAGGTCTTTTTCAAACACTCTGTATTATAATAATAGACATGAATCAGTATTTTCCATTAAATTTTGATGGACAATTTTTTTTAACTATCTCAAATTAAAGTATGTGTTAAGCAATGTTATTTTAAATTTAAAGTAAATTTTTTTGCCAGCTGTATTGTATTTTTATACCTAATAATTAAATAAATAAAATACTAATTTTTAGAGTTGAATTTTTTGTCACCCAGAATAGTATAAATTACGAATAGATACATTATTACAACAACAGTCCTATTAGGAAGGGTACCACTCCAGGGTTAAAACTTCTTATCATTATCAAGTTACAAAAAAGAAAGAAGATAAGGAGATAAAATAAAGACTCCTAGCCTTCGAATACTTTAATAGGTCAGAGTTGGAAAAGAGTTGGTCAAGAGAATATAAAAAGAAGACTAAGGTAAAAAGATTGTAGGATCCTCTGCAACCAAATTATAACAATTTAGTCTTCTTTTTATATTTCTACTGATTGAGAAAATGAGCAGTGTTTACAAAATATTTCAGAACTTTAGTGTTTTATTGTGCGTTTTTCTATTGTGTACTATGAGGTAGTACTAAAAACCACTTTTCAAGGTAAGCTTGTGTCTCCTATCCATACAAAATTTCATTATAATAGGCTACGTGCCGTATTAAACTCTAACCTACATATAAATGTAATAATCTTTCCTTTTTTTTTACAAAAATCGTTCTCTTATATCAGAAAATACTACTCACTAAATAAAATAACAGTTGACATAAAACTACTAACGTTCATATCGGCTGATGAATAGTCAATAAGGATTAACAGAAATAATAGCCTCGTAATCTAACTTTGATGTAGAACTACATTTTATGGTGCTGTACACATTAACAGTGGATGTGAGATAATTTTGTGACATATTTCCAGTCGCAATAACTTCGAGATTATCAGGGATGGAGTAACGATAGACAGATCGCATATAACTCAGAAAAGAACTAGAGTTAAAGAGAAACCTGATAGGAAATATAAACAAAAGGATCTGATCTAAGACTACATGAATAAAGTTATAGATCCAACAAGGTTCCCTTGGGATTCCCAAGACCATACTCACTAAAATAAGATGCTTAGGATATGACAGCTTGTAAAATCACACCAAAGTGGTTGATTATTTTTATAATCTGTGCTGAAAGTGTTTGGCTTCATTTTCAATAAAACTTCTAAAGGTTTCATTTTCACTATACTAAAAGTGATTGAAATCATTGTGGGTATGTCGTTTGAACTAAAATCATTGTCATCTAGAACAATTTTAATCATAAGTTTGTTTACAGGTTTGTAGAATTAGTAAAAAATATATGAAAATGGAAAGTTGACCAAAGAGCAAAAAGAGCTTCAAAAATTTAAAAAAATTGAAGTGCAAAAAATTCTGATGTGAATAATCTCCAAATTGCCAATTTTGAGAACTGAAAATTATTTTATCGTGATGTCATTTCTTTAAAACGCTGTATATTTTTTTCAGAATCTTATAGACACAAGACAAGACATAAATAGTTTTACATTTAAACATACCATTTCGGCTTAATCCATTTTGGTTTCACTCCATTTTTTTTTGGTCATGTTTTATAAAAACATGCAAAGTATTTTAATTCAATGACATATCCTAAAACGTATTTATTTACCTATTATCATCTGGCCCCCCTCTGTTCTTCGAGTCTATGAAGTCCTCTGAGTTTGTGAATTTCTCCAATTACAAAATCCTCCAAATCTATGAAGGTACCTCACTTCAATGAATGATTAACTGTTTTCAAGTAAAACAATTCAAAGAAAACCTATTTGACAATAAAGATGAAAGATTAATTTTATTCTGACAAATAAAAAAATGCCTTACATTCACACACATTCAAACTTTCGCCCATGAGGCTAATATGATCTGAAACCATCACAATAGAGAAGATATAAGCGGGTAACTGTGGCTTGATCTATTTAATCTCACCACAGCGAACCAACGACCTATCAACTTTGATTGCGATAATACCAACCAAAGGAAACACACATACTCACAAACTCACATAATGCGAAACAAAAACATAATTATTTGAATACTCACCATATTTTTCGTATCAGAGCAGCGTCTTCTTCAATTTAAAAGTCTTCTTCACTTTTGGTCTCAGAAACCAAAAATCTAATTCTATTTTTAAAAAAGTGACTTAAAACTAAAAGAGCCCTTGCGAAGATGTAGCAAATCATTAGAAATTTTCTAATGAAGCTGATCAAAGTTTCCTGATTTTGAGATTGAAAACCTGAAACAAAAACATCCTAACAAAAAGTACATCCTAACAAAAAACACATCCTAACAAAAAGTACACCCTAATATTTCTAACAGGGGCCGCGCATTCTTATTATCTAATTTAATTTCAACCCGAGAACTAATGCTGCCTCTAAAGTGTCGAGGACTTACGCCTGAAGAAGTGTAACAAAAGTGGTGTACACTTGGACAATTTGTTCAAGTGTGTGATAAATGTTGTAACTAGACATCAACAAAAGGACATAAAAACACTTGTTGAGTAGATCCAACCAAGGCGAGGACATACAACCCTTGCTAGGTAAACCTAACAAGAGGAAATGACGTATCACCCTTGCTGGGTAAACCCATCAATGATCTAGATCACTAAATGTTAAGGCCTAGGTGTTGTTAGTGCGATGGACTCAACAGAAGATTATACTCACCCTTCTGCTGAGCCGGGTGTGTAGGTGGCCTGAAAGAGAAATACATACACAAACATATACATTGATACACAAAACTTAAAATAATTAAAACTAACTTGCTCCATTTCAAAACTCAACAAAGATAGCAGATTTAACAAAATTAATTATTACATTAAATATAACTAGAACTTTAAATATTTTTTAAATTGCAATTATTTATATCCAAAATATATAGACTACCAGACATAATATTTAATATCATTAGATAAACAATATTAATTTTTTAATACAAAACTACTACTTTTCTTTATACTTAAAAATTATATATTAAAAAAAAATGATTCATATTCAAAATCGAAAGATATTTTCGTGTTAGGCATGGAAGAGATTATTCAGAATTGAAAAGAATAACTGCTGGTGTTCCGCAGGGAAGTGTCCTAGGATCTATTTTATACTTATTGTATACTCAAGATATCCCGCATGATGAAGACACAGTAATAGCTACATTTGCTGATGATACTGCTGTCCTTGCTGTTGATGATGATGTTGGGGTTGCTACAGGCAGATTACAGAAGACAATTAACAATGTAAACAATTGGACAGGATGTTGGTGAATGAAACTCAATGAAACAAAGTCAACCCATATAAATCTTACGTATAAGAAAACAGTTCTGTATCTTATTACGATAAATAACCAAGTAATACCACATTCTAAAGTAGTAAAATATCTGGGAATGACGCTAGACACAAGACTTAGATGGAAGGCACATGTTAAAAAAAAGAAAGAGGAGCTTGATATAAAATATAGAAAATTATATTGGCTGATCGGACTCAATTCTGAACTTACTGTTGAGAATAAACTAATAATCTATAAACTGATACTGAAGCCTATTTGGACATATGGAATCCAGTTATGGGGCTGCACGAATACATCCAATATAACCATGATACAGAACTTTCAAAATATGGTGCTATGTGGAATTAATTGTAAATGCACCGTGGTATGTGAGGAATAAGGATTTGCATCGAGATCTGCACGTCCATTAGGTCGTAGATGAAATAAAGAAGAATGCAATTAAACATAACCAGCGTCTACTCAGACATGACAATACTGAAATGGAAACAGTGCTTCAAGTGACGGACAATGTGCGTCGCCTTAAGAGAGTGAAACCACATGAACTGTTTTAGTGCTGTTACAAGTATCTTGTAACTGTTAGAGAAATTCTTGTGTGGTAATTGTCCTGCTCATGTTCACACAGGATATGTAAATCATTAGTCGATCTGTAGATTGGTCATGATACAAAAAAATAAATGATAATAAAATTTAAAAAATAATAAATATTCAAAATCTTTAATTTTTCAAATTTTTGTGTGCTACTATTAAAATTTGAGAAATTGTTTAAAACGCTTATTTATTTAGTTTTGTTTTATAAATATCTACTATAATTGTTGAATGAGAAACTGAAAGCAAGACTTAAATTATAGTGGAGGGATCAAGCAGCCAACTTTGTAGGGAGAAACTTCAATTTTATAAACACTTTAAAAACGATTTTAAACATTTTTCTGTGTTTTAATTATGAATTATGTTTAAAATATTTTATATTTAAACTTCAAAGCATTTTTCAGAATAAAAATGAAAATTTGGCATGGATAGAATACCGAACTTCCATTTCATTACATCTCAGGGAATTCCATCAAAACCTTTGTGTGTGAGGAGGATCAGAAGTTGGGTGGAAACTTAAATGTAACTTAACTATCTTCAGGGGTGGGCTTCTCCTGATCTGAAAATACAATCTGAACAAAATATGAAAATTGAGACTACCTGAAATAAACAAATAAATACAAAGTGTGTTTTTAAGGTAAGCTCCATTAAAAAAACCAACAAAAACGGAAACAAAATTTAAAAACACAAAGGTAGTGATGGAAACAAAGTTGCTGTCATGATTTTTCACTTTCCAAACACGTAGTAAGGAAAGAATTATAAAAATTTCGGTATCCCGGGGATTATACCGTGTTCTGCACTCACCCTTGTCCCAAAGCACTTTGCTTGAGACTCTGCAGAAACCTGAAACAAGACATTTTCAATAATTTGAGTGAAAATAAAAAATTAATAACATAACTCAAAATAAATCAGGAAACCTCTAGATTGAATATATATATATATATATATATTATTTTCACTAATTATTATATTCACTATTTATTGAGATTTCTAACCATTCATCATAGAAAGTGAATTTTGATAATCACAAAATTAAAATATTAAATAGTTACATATTCCCTGGAAAATTTATTCTAAGGTCAGATAATAAATGAACAGCTAGGACATGCATCTTTGAACTTATTTTTAAATCGAGCACTGTAAATTTTACGCTACAGCCAGTGTGAGTGTACAACTACAAACTGACTGCATAACTGCTGAGTGGATTCTTCTTGCATTAAAACAAGTAACGATCAGTGATTCAACGATTTGTGATTCTCTCAGTGATTGTAAAAACACCAAAATGCTTATAGGTGATTGGTTCTACTAAACGTTACAAATAGTGATGAATGATTTCATATCTCTCTTGAATTAAGATTTGATTATCCAGTGGCATAACTACATTGATTCCACCCATCCGCAGATACAAGAATGGCGCCCTCCCCCCAAAACGAAGTCGCAACTTGTAGCTTTAGATGACCCCTCTTCACCCGTAAGCAATCTCACCCCACCGTCTTATATGTAACAAAACTACCTAGTAGTAATTAGACATAATTTTTACTCCAAATTGAATTGAAACTAAATTTATTTAAGTATAGAACATTCTTTTTATAACCAAACTATCTGTTGTTAGAATTGTAATTAAACATGCCAATGCTATGAAGTATCACACTCAATAGAACAAGCAAGCTTTAAGTTTAAACTATTTTATCAACTATAAATGGGATAGAAAGACTGCAACTTCAAACATCGAGGTTATTATTTACGAAAATCTTGTAAGTTATTAAAATTACAATTATTTAAAACCTCTTCTTTCCTTCATGTGAAAATACTTATTGGCTAACGTGTTAAGGTTGATAGCATGAGCCCGGTCATGTTCAGTGCTCAAAACTACTAGAGAACTCTCTCTGGGGTTAGATAACGTATTCCTCAAATAAGTCTTGATAAGTTAAGGCAGAGCGGCATTATTGTTAACTGGTAGTAAACAGACTGCACAACCATAATGATTACGGTTTCAAACTTTTGATCCATGGTTATATTATTTTTGGAACAGTTTTATTAAGATGTTCACTATAAAATATATTTTGATGATAATATGTTTACTACATTTTAGTTTTTGAATTCCTTTATATATTTTGTATGTGCCCAGGTTGCAGCACTCCTTGACTTGCCACGCACCCCTGCACGGCTGGGGTTGCGGGGTGCTATTTATGCCACTGTCTACATCCTTTTACACTACAAGAAAATTTCAGTTCTTTCCACTATCATAGTTAATACTTCTCTAAAACTTGTTTTTAGATTGAGTCTATATTTCATTGTTTTTATAAAACCTGGAAAGATGAAAAATGTTAAAAAATATATTTTTCAAAATCTCTTTAACTATTAATGGTAATCATTGATTGCATTATATATTTTAGGATTTAATTTATTTCTGACTTGCCTCACATTTCATAACAAATGTACATTTTATTAATGTTTGCACATAGCAGGTTCTTGTGGTGCATATTTAAGATTTTATAAAAGAAAATTTTATGTATAGACATTATAACTCCTTTTTAATTTAATTTTTATCGTCACTTTTTGACAACAAATGTTAATTTAATAATAGGAATATAAACATAAGAGAAATGTGTAGTTCAGTAAATTGAAGGTACTTATTACATGATAAAATATAAACAAATTATAAAATAAACAAAAACATATTATCAAAACCTTACAAATTACTTTCACATAACAAAAAATATGAGAAATATACAGTGCAGTGAAAAAAAAGCTTCTTATATGATTTAAAAATGTACACAAATCATGAAAATCATAATATAAAAATAATTTGTCAAAAAAATTAACTTATGAATTACTTTCACACAAAACACAAGAGATAATGCCATAAAAGATTAATACGAGTTATTAGTTTCATATAATACAGCATAACAAAACTTAACTAAAGTGGTAAGTGGATGAAGATGTACTTTATCATCTATATCTCATGAACACACTAGAAGTTAAAGAAAAGTCAAGAATAAAATAGTTTTTTAACCTAATTTTTAACCTTTTTTTACCTAAAATAAATAAATAATTTGTAATGTAATATTTGTGTAGGCGTCAATGAAGCTAATACACAAAGATATTGCGTTGAATAAGCATAAGGGCATATTAATGGTGTGTCAGTTTCTTTTAGAGAGCAAAAGCGCCTGGCACCTGACACATTTACCTTTACTCTCCAGGCTCTGTATTGGTTAGTGAAGTTTGTAACCTACTGTAGATCATACATGGTTGCCATGACTATGCGGATATCGCGGTGTCGTCAGCATATATAGCCACATTGGTGTTATCAAGACAAGTGTTGGAATGTCGTTGATGTATATAATGAACAATACGGGCCCTATGAGCAAACCTTGAGGCACGCCAGCTTGTATTGTCCTCTGTGTGGATGTTGTTAGGTCTACATCAACCCTGTGCTTGCGGTCTGCTAGGTAAGACCTAAGTGTATCAGCCCGTCTGGGAAGTTGTATTGCCTAAGTTTGTCTATGAGACCACTGTGCCAAACCCTATCAAAGGCCTTTTCAATGTCCAGGAATACTGACCCGGTTGATTGATTATCATTAAAACCCCTGGTAGCGTATTCAACAACTCTTAGCAGTTGAAGTGTTGTGGAGTATTTGGTTCTGAAACCGAATTGCTCCGGCCTCAAGATGTTGTGTGTGTATATATGTTTGTTGATACGTGAGCAGGATCTTCTCAAAGACCTTGCTCATTGTATTGAGCAAACTAATGCGTCTGTAGGATTCGGGCCTATGCTTGTCCTTACCCAGCTTGGGAAATACTAATATTTTAGCTTCTTTCCAAGCAGCAGGGAAATGTTGAGTGCGGAGAATTGCATTACATAATATGTTTATAAAGAACCTGAGCGCTTTCTCCGATAAGTTTTTGAGTGTTGTATTTCCAATAGTTTCTGGCCCAGGAGCTTTCCTGGCATTTGTGTGTGAAATCGCCCTCTTAATTT
Organism: Aphrophora alni; assembly: GCA_963513935.1. NCBI lineage: Eukaryota > Metazoa > Arthropoda > Insecta > Hemiptera > Aphrophoridae > Aphrophora > Aphrophora alni. The sequence continues at coordinate 103,414,064 of OY740772.1, read as the reverse complement.
CTGTAAGGGTTGTTTTGTGTATAGAGTGTTGGTGAGGATAGTAGGCGAATTGTAAAGTGTTGTTAGAAGTGAAAACTGGGTCAGAGGGCTAAGTATTTGGTTGAAACGCTTGTTCCAGGGTGTCTGCAAATAGATTTACCTTGTCATCCGGGTCCCCCACCTGTCCATGAGGGCCTATTAGTGGGGGATAGCACATAGGTGCACATGTAAAATATTTTACAAGTGGCCATACAGGTTTCTCACTGACATCTAGACTGACCAATTCAACTTGTAAGCCTTAGCTCGAAATTCAGTTAGTTCTATCTTAATTAATCTCTTGAGACAATTTAGTTGTGTACGTGGTGTACATCTATTTATTCCCTGCTGTAATGTCCTTCTTAGCCTATTGCGGCGCTTGATGCGCGCAAGTATGTGTCGTGGTATGAACGTGTGGTGCCAAGGCTGGCATATAATCATCACTACAGCTTTCGTCACGTCCTGTATGGCTGCCGTTAGTTTATAAACAGCATTGTCAATGTCCTGAGGAGACAGAACCTCATCAGAGTTAGGTAACAAGCCATCCACTTACTAACAGAACATCTCCCAATCAGCAAGTCTGTAGTTCAGCACCTTGCTAATAGGATTGCCAGCTACCGCCATTATGACAGGATAGTGATCTGAATTCAGATCCCTATCTATGTGCAGTTGCGATGATACCGTCAAACCCTTAGCAACAACCAAGTCAAGGATGTCCTCTGTTGTGATTGCTAAGGTGTGTTGGTTCAGTGGGAGCCAGTAGTATAACATTGTTTTATTCGATGTAGCGGTAAAAGGATTCCCCCACTTGAATTTCTATGTCTGCAGCTCCAGCATTTGTGTTCTGAATTAAGTCCCCGGCGATGACAACTTTGTTAGAAGCTAACAGGAGTTTTGTCTATATTAGGTGTAATACCCAGGGGATTGTACGCTGAAATGAGTGTAGTGTGGCTGCCATTGAGCTCAAGCTTGATAGCCGTAGCTTCAATGTGTATTAGTGTGTGCAACAAAATTTCAACATGTTTTATATGCTTATGTATTAGTACAGCCATACCACCTCCGGCACTGTTTGTTCGTCTGTGCGGTATATTTTAAAATTTTTAAGAGTAAATTTATTGTGTGGTTCTAGCTGTGTTTCTGAAATTAAAGTTATTTTATAGTTATTTCTTTGCATATAGCGAAGAAATTCTAATTTTTTGTTTTTAATGCCTTGAGCATTCCAAAATAGTACAGGTAGTTTATTGTCCATTATTATATACGGACTTAATAGTATTGAGGAGGGAAGTCAGGAAGGATGAAAAGGTAGTGTTAGGGGTAGTCATTAGGGATAATAGAAGTTATAGGAAAGCAGGGAGAAATGCGTCCCAAGTGAAAGCTAGGTTTAGCATTCTTAGGACGGATTCAATGGGGGTTTGGAGTGAATACGTGTTGGAGTTGGGTGTGCCTGAATTGAGCTGTGTTGTAGTGTTCTGGGATAGAGTGGTTATGAATGTGTTTGTCTGTGGTTGTGTCACCTCAGCGCACATGGAGAGGTACCGGACCTGGTGCACTGGGTCCTCCGCTCCCTGGGTGCAGGCTTTGGCTGCTCTTTAAGAGCAAGTATTACCTTCTCCTTTAGAGAAACCTGAGCCTTCTCCTTTGGGGCTATGGGTACATTAGTTTCTTAATGGAACTGTCGTTGGTGCCTGTGATGTTGATGCAACCTTCTGAATAGATTTTTGAACATACGAATCATTTAGCCTTGTATGTTGGGGGTGGCAGGGGGCCTGGTGTGTGGAGTTGGCTTGGCAGAGTCAATATTTGCCTTTTCCTACCTGGCATTGATGCCTCGTGCTGCTTGTTTATCGGCCTCACATCCACGATAATTCGCGGTGTGCGACTTCCCACAAAGGACGCACTTGAAGTTCTCCCTTGAGGGTTCACATTTTTTTAGTTATGTTCCTGCCCACATTTTACACCCCGTGGGCTTGGCCTTATAACAGCTTGTCGTATGGCCAAACCATTGGCACTTAAAACACTGGGTAGGTGTATTGGGGGGGGGCTTATAGGCCTCGGCGCATACCTTCATACAGAGTACCTCCTTCAGGTCTAGGACAGTGCTGGCAACCTTATCAGAAGGCAGCTCTACCAGAAACCTTGGGAGGGGCTTCCTGTTGTAGTGCCCATGCATTTGAGATACCGTTAGTACCTTAATACCCCGGCTCTCCAGATCAGTTTTCACCTCAGATGAGTATGTCCATTCATTCGACAGACGATATATATATGGTGACGGACATTGTTTTTATCCAAGAACCTCTGTAGGTTGATGTAATCATTGTAGGTCGAGGTTTGGAGTCACACTCCGTCCTTCACCTTTACCGCCATATAGAAATATGGGTTGTACTTAGCTTTAAATTGACGGTTGATTTCCACCAGCCTGATGTTGTCTGGGTAGATGGTAATAGGAGGAATCTGGGCTGATACCCCAATACTTCCTGTCGGAGCGTCCTGATTAAGCGCTATGGCGTTTGCAAAGTGCTGTGGAGCCTTAAAGGTTCCAGAGTCCATTGCACGCTTATTCACCTTACTGAACCTGTCTGAGTCAAAAATTAACTCCTTCTTCCTCTTCTTTCAAACGACCTTAAAAGGCCGTTCGTTGGTAGTGGCAGATGGGTCAGTAGTGTCAATTTAACTGCCCGACATCGAGCTGTCATATGGGTCATTAAATTCCTTTAGTGAGGAGCAGTGACCTTCTCGGACATCAGGACTGGTTAGACATTGAGGAATGCCTACCTTAGGCTGGCCCTGCAAGATTTTCTCCCTTCATCAGATTGTTCATTAATTACCACAACTATTAGTCATTTTTGGTAGTCCCTACGCATTCTGTTGGAATTTGGTAAAACTATTACAACTATTGAACTAAAAAGCTTTTACAATTTCATTTCATTAGCAATATAAATTAGTGAAATTTGGAACAAAAAAATAAAATACACAACCAGAAACTTTTACTTTCGATTAGTGATCAGAAGTTAAGTGATATAACAAAAAAGTTGTGATAACTGTTGTTTATACTCTATGTATTATTATTATACTTCCTCTTTGTTACCTTCTTCTTATTTCCCCCCTTATTATATGTATTATAAATGTAATTTTCCTTGGTTAATGAAGTGAACCATGTTTCTTTTTGTGGTTATGTATAACTGTGTTAAGTACTTAAATATATACCTAAAATTAAGTTAATTTCAAATATGATAATCTTCTAAACATTGGTTATTTTAGATTATTGTTTTCAATAACAGCCTTAGCAAATCTTCTTATTGAATCTTTTTTTCCCCTCAAATAAGTGAAAAATTTTTACCTAGCCCTAAATTTAGGAAAAAAATTATATTATATAGCCTACCAAAAAATAGAAGAAACTGGAGATGTCTATGTGAACAGTCTATCAATTGAGATACCAAATTTGTAGGTTTGACCAGTGGTTTCAAAATTAAATTCTTCAATGTATATTTAAAAAAAATCAAATTAATCCTCTTACATTGGACAGAGTGCTATCTAACATTGTGAAGGAGGAAATTTAAACAATTACTGTAACTGATGTTTGTTATCATTTATAATTTAAATTGTACAAAATAAAATGATTTTCTGCCTATGTTGTGTCTGTTGTTTTAATTAAAATTTGTATAGACATTATTTACATTAATCGAAGAACTCAAAATAAAATGGTTTTCTGCCTATTTTTTCTGTTGTTTTAATAAAAAACTGTTTTTAAAATTTGTGTAGTTTTTTTTTTATATCAATCAATTCGGAATGAAATTAAAAATCACAGACAATTTTTGTTCAAGGCTAATCTCTCATATTGTGTAGAATTACCAAGAAATTATGTTTCCACTTTCTCGTGAACAACACAATTATTCTTTAACCTGGAGAAAACTTTTTTTTTTAACCATTCTATGCGCCATGAGGAAACCTTTTTGTCTCTTCTACTTTTTTTTTTTTGGTAAAATTAACGGTTTTCTAAATATTCTATGTTAAACGTTTTAAATGGCAGCCATTTTGAAAGGAAATCTGTTGATATTTTTTCTCAAATTGGGTCTTTATAGTACCAAGTAAAAATTTCAACTCTATCATTTGCTGTTCAAAACAAGAATTTTTTTGTTCAAAATAAAAAATGGTAGCTAGATAGAAAACTAACCATTTTAGGTATTTATATGAACTTTTTCTCTTTATTTTTAACAGTAGAATACATCCTGAAAGTTTTTCCGTGGGACACCCGGTATATATTTTTGCTAATTATCATTTAAAAAAACTTTTTTTTAATATTCTGATTTTTCCAAAACTAGTTATTAAACTAGAATGATTTATTGTTGATGTTCCCTATTATAGATTGACCAAGTCGCTTAAAACAACTACTGTAATTTAGGATTAAGGCCTGTACAAAAAATAAAGACCTTTAAGATTAACCTACATAATTGGTTTATTGCAAATCATATGTACAGTTTAAATAAATTCAATAGAGGAAACCTCAACACTATTGTTTATACTATGCGCCACGAATCATCTCCGCTGGGTAACAGCCAATAGGAGAGCTAGAGTAGTGCGGTTGTCAATTCAAACAGCTTCCTGCACATGGCTATTGACATCTTGGAATGCTAATAGAGTTATGTAAATAAGTAGTTTTTTCCTTTTAATAATTTAAACATGTGTAGTCTAATGGATACATTAATATTATATCAGCGGTACTGAGATATTTATTTTTAAAACACATTTTGCTTCAATGGTATTAATTATTTCCCCTGTAATAATAGTAATAACCCAGAACAAAAATAAATATTAGTTTTAAATTGAAGTTTCTTGCAATTTGAGGGGAAAGATTTCCATTACATTTATTTGGGAAAAAACATTGTTTATGTAGAGAAATTTCTGATAATCTGTTTAGCAGCAGCTATGAATGTATTTTTGTGTGTATATATATATATATAAATTATGCTCTTTTCGACTGAGGAAAAAATGCAGTATCTATGGTTTTTCCGACTGCCTTAAATGAACGTAACTGTAGAAGAAAAGCAGTGCCAAAGAACTGTACCATTGGGAAAACGATTTGGCAAACCCATATGGTCCCTATTGTTTTCTCTAAGGTCAAGCTGTCTACTGGCTCCTCCTCAACGGACGAGTCTCTGTCTCATGATGGCTTGTATAAATGATCTTAGAGGTATGTTTTGTAATCGTTTGGATGATGGTAAGTAATGTTTTAAATGTGTGCATGTAGTGTTTTATATATGAATTAGTGATGATATAAACTATTATTTAACTAAATTAAGACAAGGGTTGTTCTGTTTTTTATAATTTTTGTGGATTGATATATTTTGTTTTTTATTAACCGATAACTTAGTTACTTGGAACAATAGCAACTAGAGTTTATTTAACAATTTTTATTACTTCCGTTGATGTTTTTAACTAAATCATATTAAAAAATGGATATTTAATTTGATTAACAATGTGTGTGTTCAATTGCTTCTTTTTACAATTTAGTTTTAGTCTTGTAACAAAATATTCTTTTATATTTATTGATTATATACATAGTCTGTAAAATACGACAAAGGAAATTAATTGTATTATCTTTTTTAAGTACACTAGAATTTATCTCCAGTGTGAAAAAAAGTGGATAAAATGATAGATTTAGCTTACAACTACAATTTTAAAGATGTCTTTAAAAAATACTAAAGTTATCCGAAGTCAAAGGCATGTTTGTAAAGCTGCTGATGTTAGAATGATCTCATGAAAAAATTATTTTTTATTTAGTAAACATGTTTGTATATAAAAATAACTTTTCCATTGCAAATTGGGCTTAGTTTCTATTTTCTTACCACCTTGGTTTTGGTCACATTCATTCTAGCTATATAACAAAAAATCTGTGTAGTTATCTGAAATGAAACACATTATGATTGGTTGATTTTAATAATAATGGATTTATAAATACCAAATAATGATATCCCAGCAATCTTTTTGTTTTTAGACTCTTCTCTCACTTAAGTGTTTTTAAATTCAACTGGCGTTTACATATTGCCAAAACGAATATAAAACAAAACAAAAATATTGCTTATACAGACTATATTATAAAGAACACATAAACCTATTATTTTATAATCTGAGCGTAGTACGCTACAGCAGATGAATTTGATTGATACTAGTGTCTAGCCAAGAAAGTTTAGGAACAAAGGACAAAGTATACAAGTTGGAAGAGTTGTATTATAAATAACTACAACATAACTTTTTACAACCAAAACTTCGAGTTTATTTATAAAAACAGTTTGTAGCATCAAATACTTGCCATATTTTATTTTTTTAAATTTTATCTTATTTATTTTTTTAATAATAATTCAAAACAGTTGTTACTCGGCCTAAATTATACAGCAAATTCAGTCTGTTATAATTGTTGGAAACTCCACATCAAACACCAATCTGGAAAATAAATTGAATCATGTTCAAAATATTATTGAGATGAAAATAGAAATGAGCCGAGAGGGATTATGTAGGAGAGGGATTATGGACAGGAAGGAAATTCTGTCATTTCGGATAATGAAGGATAAATGTAAAGGATGAGATGGGTTGTAGGATTGTAATAGTGTACATTTTTAATTTAGTAATCTTAAATGGAATGGGGTATACATTTGACTCAAGGCAACAAATAGGAAACATATTTTGTTTTTTGAATAAAATGAATAAAGAATACAGTAAATAAAGAAAATAATTAGTACATAATGATCAGAGAAATTTATTATATGTATGTTAATATTTAAAACAGGCATAAATTTAGTTATGAGAAAATTGCAATATTAACATTTTGAACACAAAAACGAAAGCTGTTACTAACCAGAGGGATTCAGTCCAAGCTTAACATTCAAAGGGAGAGTACGCTCGGAGGATAAATATGTTTGCCGAGATAATGTGGAAATATAGAAAGAAAGTGTTTTCTTGAGAAACTAAGAGTTGTTTTAAAAGTACTGTTATATAATAATGTGAGTTAGTTTCTATTTGATAAAAAATAAACTTTCAAAAGTGGAAAGTCGTGATCATGTAATATGGTGCAATAGACGATGTGCATTATGTAAGCCGGAAAATGCATATAAAAAGAACAAATAACTGTGTTTTAAACAAAAACTAAATATACTTGAAAAGAATGTTTTGAACTAACGATGAAGTAAACAATTGTTACGTTCATAAAAGTAAAATATAAAACTAAAAGAGGTTAATTTTAAAACGGGAGACGAGATTTCAGTGAAACGATGCCATGTAACTTCAACCCAGAAAAGAAGTGTTTTAATTAAAAGTTTTATGTAAATCGTTCAATTTAACTTTTATGAGTGAGTGTCTGGTATAACATGCCTAAACTTTTTTCTATATAAATTAAGAAATATGATTAATTGAAACTTGTGATTTATTCAAGGATAAAATAAAGCAAAAGCTTACAGTTTCAAATATTTTAATAATATAAATGAGCTACAGTTGTTTCGCCTTGCGGCATCATTGGGCAACTGATAATTTACAGGTATAGACAACTATTTAAACATAAGTAACAGGAACTGTGATTTATTGTTGAAATTTGAATATTGTGTCTATAGAATCGTCTCATGTTTTTTGTAAAGAGAGATGATGTGTTATTGGAATATAATTTTATAAATCTTTTATAAATAAAAGATTTCCCTAGTTTAATTTTTTGAATTTGATGTTTTGAACTTAAAAAGAATTAAAGTTTTATGAAAATAATTATGTTGGATGAAAAAATATTAGCTTCTGAATACATAAAATTTTTAGTTTAAAAATAGGTTGCAACCATAAATATTAATAAATAAAATTTTAATGAATGTAATTAATTTTTTCAGAGACGGCTGAGAAAAAATATGCGACAAAAAAGGCCAAAATTGTGGAAATACCATGGCTGGCTGTTGTATCACGACTTCAATGAAATCAATAAATTTTTTGACCAAAAATAATATGGTTGCCATTCCAAACCCTCCATATTGACCAGATTTAGCCTCCTGTGACTTTGCTCTATTCCAGAAAGTAAAATTTACTTGAAAGGTCATCGTTTTGACACTTTATAAGACATTCATAAAAAGCTGCAGGAAGTGCTTGATAGCCTTCAGGAAAAGGATTTTTGTCACACTTTCCAGGCATGAAAATATCCAACAAAACTTGGCACACTGAATCATTAAGTATTACGTAAATGGACACTGCTACACCGACTTGTACAGTCATGTCCAACAGCTGTGATAAGTAGAGTTCGGGAACTTTCTGATAACACCTTGTATCTAGAAAAACAACTGAATAGTGGAAGTCAAACATACCTCATTCATGAGACAAAGACGCTGACTGCAATCGATGCTGGTGGTGAGAAGTGTAGAATTGGTTTAAAGATGGGTAGAGATGGTTTATAGATGAATATAGTTGGTTTATAGATGAATATAGTTGGTTTATAGATGAATAAAGTTGGTTTATAGATGAATATAGTTGGTTTATAGATGAATATAGTTGGTTTATAGATGAATATAGTTGGTTTATAGATGAATAAAGTTGGTTTATAGATGAATATAGTTGGTTTATAGATGAATGTAGTTGGTTTATAAATGCTCTGGAAAAAAAAATATATAAACACAATTAATAACAAAGATTTTAACAGAAGTAAACTTTATAACAAATTATTTTTACTAAAGATCGTAGGTACTAGATTTCGATTATACATTAAAAATCTTTTATGAAATTTCCTAAGCATTTACAAATTGTGAAGCACGGTTAAACCTAGAACCACAATCGATCATTCATTTCAAAATTTCTACATTGTGGGATAGAAGAAACAAATTGCTTTTCCATAAATTGAATAGAAATATTCGCACTTTGTATAAAAGTTCGAAAAAATCCCATTTAAAATACATGGAGAAAAATGTGAACCATTTTAAAAAGACAAATATAGGTTAGGATAACATACTACAACTGAAATTATGGTTTTTGTATATTGCGTAAGCAAGCAATTTTGTCTAAGAATATAATATTGTACAAATGTCACACAAATATACTAATATAATCTACATATTCTATAAATAAATTCAGTCTACTTGGTCTCAATATTATTTTTCGACATAATTAACTAGCAAAAGTAATAAACTGGTTGTATACATTCCAAAAACCTTCTCAGAAGAAAATACATTCATTATACACAAAAAGTATGAAGTGTTTCAACAAACAGAATTGAAATTATTAAAGACAATGCTTGTAATATCCTTATTGGCAGCAACAAGCTACCAGTAAATAAATATTTGTACATTTTTTTTTATATTCTTCTATAAGAGTTTTCTTAAAAGTGGTAGTTTTAGATAATTATTTAACTCAATTTAATTGTAGAACTGGCAACTGTTAGTTTATTTCCTGTGGTGGCACTGTTACAAAAGCCACAGTTACACAGCTGTTACACTATAAGTATTTTTCACTACAATAAAGATTTGATTGTCTCAATCTAGATACCTAACATTGAAACGCTGAAATTCTACTCTATGATTTCATGTTTTAGATTTTACTATGTTGACAACACTTCAGCTTATAAAAACAGCTGATCTAGTTACAGTTTAAGGTTTACAGCTAAACTGTCACAATTTAGTTGTTTTGGCTTATTTTCAGTTATTTTTTGTTTGTGCAAAAGTTGTATCGCATTAAATGACATTCTCTTAGAGAAAAAAGTTTTCAAACTGTATTTTTTTTTTTTTTTTTTTTTTTACTTTTTGTCCTAGCTTCAACAATTTTGAAAAATTTGCAAATTATATATTTTTGAAAAGATAGTAAAATTATTCTTTTTTTGAAACACAAAAACAAAATTCACAACAATAAAATTATTTTCGTTATAGTATTACTAATAATGTTTAGGCTACAACAAAATGATGCAACATTTCAGGTGCATTCCAAATATTGATATGAATTTTTGAAAATAGTCATGTAAACTGACTAAAAATTCCTGACATTATAGAAACAATTGTCTCCCAGTTCTAGGACCAATGAAGCACTCAGTATAGGTAATATGTTCAAAGCAAATTACAGCAATAAATAATTCATAGTTTAATATCAATATTTCCATGACGAAGATGTTCTACGTTAGAAATCATCTTCACTCGCAGCTAACTAACAAACGCAGTGTCCAATATGGCTACAAGCCAAGCCCAGACTTAATGAATTTTTTTTTTTTGTAAAATACAATCATCAGCTGTATTCTTACCAGATGTCACCCGATCCATAGTATTGTTGTAAATTTGTGTCTAAACACACTCTTGTATTGGAGAAGAGTGAAATAGCTTTTCTCTATCTATGTCAGTTTGTTTCATGAATGCTGGTAGTGTATCCTGAAACTAAAATCAGATATTTTATAATGAATCTTCCTTATATTAGCAGTTACATTCATTTATCGAGTCCTGTAATAAACGTGAAATATGTGTGACAGTTAAGCAAAATCTACTTAGGAATTATTTTATCACCTAACAATAAAGCTCAAATTTTGAAAGCACACAGTTTCTCAAATAGGTCTAATTTTCTTTTGCTTGCAATATTCCAGAATCGGATTGTGTTACTAATCTTTAAATTTCTTCAACTGTTGATAAAAATCACACAAATGATTTTTATCTTTAATACATTACACAATTCTGGATTTTTTTTAGAATATATTATGGTAATTAGGTAAGTTCAGCTTAATGTACAATCACTATAAAAAGAAATATAAACATAAAAAATTGTTTCATTAAAATGAAAATTAGTAATCTTCGCTGTTAAAATTAAAAATGACAACTACCAAATACACATACAAATAGGTTGTTACAAATTGCAATAGTAATTTGTAAGTTCATTTAAAGATGGCTGAAAAGGAACTACCCTTGTTAAACTCTTACTTTTTTTAATATTTGAATTTTGTTTGTGGCAATCTCTTTAGGTGAGAGGGACAAAAAAAAATCCCATACAGCTATTTCAAGGAAAAGTACAACTATTTAAAACCGTTGCATTACGCATGGTCAATTATTCTTACCGCTTAATGATAATTACTTCTATACATACAATTGCCTAGACATTATATAATTGATTTCTGTGTATTTCATACATTTAATTTTCAATTTCTGCGGTCGAAAAATAAATAGCAGGTAAAAATTTGGTTTTTTCCCCCTTTCTAAGGTAAGATTTGAATTTCCATTTTGTTTTACGGCCTGCTTAAAAACATGTTTCTACTTACATATTGCAGTTTTTGTTCATTGTTTGCTCGTTTATTTTACTTTGTCATGACATCTGTCTTGATGATTTCGTGACACTAGCACACACTCCAATGAGATCACAGCAGATTTTAATTAAAATGTTATCTGAGTTACATTTTGTTAATAAACATATAAACTAAAATAATTATTACCGTCTAAATCAATAAAATCTGTCATTTCCTTACAATCTCGTCAGCTGATCTTCAGTTTGTTTCTAAACACTCCTGTTAGTGGACATGAGTGAATTTGTTTTCTTTAACCTGGTCAGTTTGTTTCATGTATGTATCCTGAAAATAAAAACCATATATTTTATAATGAATACACATTTTACTTATATCAGTGACATAGGAGCAATAAGGGGTTAAGGTCTGTTCTAATCCAACCATAATTTTTTTTTTTTATTATTTAAGATGAATATAGAATTTGTTTTTTCTTCGCTAAAATTTTGTATTACATTAATAAAATTAACGGTAAATGTTTACTTGTAATATTCGGAGTTTTTTAAATGCGCATTACACAATGACTACGATAAATTGTTTGATTATTATTGGTGGACTGTTTATTGCTTGGTCCTTGCAGATACATTGGACAAGTATGGCAACATCTTTTTCCAAGACATGGATGTAGGTACACTCTGCAAAAAAATTTGCAAAACTAAGGTTAAAAATAAAACCTACAAAATATAATAAAAGGGTAACCATTCCTTTTAAAAGTGAACATAGATTAGATAGAGTATCACTTTTTTTTTGGCTCTTAATTCTGAAAATATTAATTACCACATTATAAAGTCGAAGTATTTTGCTAACTGTCGACATAAAATGAAATGAATACAAAAAGAAATATATTCAGTTTATAACAATAATTTACCTTTTCTATGACTTGTGTATTTTTTCATTAATAAATGTGTATTTTACTATTCAAGTGACTATACTAAAAGGGGGAAACCCATAGGAATTTATGGAGATAAGAAATGGATTTTAAAGTGGAAGGAGGGAGAATTCTTGGAATATCTGTTAGGCTTTGTATGGTAAAAAAGCATTTTCTAATACAAAAAGTATCTTCGACATTAATTGTACATAAATTAAAAATGCTAACCTAACCAGTCCTAGATACCAAATATTTCTCATGAAACTTATAACTATCAATAAGACTATTAGATTATAGAGTTTTGTACGACCCAAACAACATGTTCGTATTAAAACATTCACAAAATTAATAAACTCGCACAACAAATAAACACAATACTAAAAATGAGCTATATAAAACTGACTGCTATTATGTAGATGTACCACTCTGCACATGTTTACATTTAGACAAGTTGCAATTTAATTTATGTTTGTTACACAACTATACAATCGTTACAAAACAGACCGAACAAAAGCCTACTTGACCTTTGTAATCAATCATATTACATAGTGTTAGAACACAGCTAAAAAATTATATGTAAATTAGAAAACATATTTCATAGTACGTTGGACCTACATTATGTGAACTAGTCTAGGCTACACAAAATGCAAATAAATTAAACCTGTTAACTAGCTTATTCTCAGGAATGTATCTGTAACACAGTTTTATTACTATAAATGTTTAACTAAATGTGCACCTGAGAGATTTTGTTTGTTTAAAAAAAGCAATTTTCTCAATATTAAATTATCTAATGTATAGGACTACAATTCAAAAAGCAAATTTTTCAAAAATCATTTTAAGCACTGTAATTTTAACCTTTACCTAAGTTTTAAATAGAGAAATTGGTAAATATATAGTGTTCCTGTCAATGTCATTTACTAGCATAATTTATTCAATTCGTATTCTTCACACCTTCTGTTGGAACAATTAGAACATCCTTTATTACAATATACAATTTTTTGCTTCACAATACACTCTTTCAGTTAAAAATGAGCAATATTCAAGATATCATGACATTCTAAAGTATGCATCTAGGTTTCTTAGATTACACATAGTGAAATGACTTGTAGAGCACATATGAATTACAATATATTTTACATGTTAATATTACTACGCTGTGTGATTTAAGAATCATGAGAACTAGGTCTCGGAAGAAGGAAGATTAATATATATTTTTACCTTGCCAGACCTAATAAAGGAACTATAGTTTTAGTAAGGTATATAATATATATATATATACTGACCTTTCCTTGGTACATAGTTTGACAGTTTTTTAAACAGACCTATTTTTGTTGATGAACATAAATGGAGGGATGAGACATTCAATAGATTCACGAGTTGTCATAATTAGTAACATCAACACCGGAACTAATATCAAAAGCCCAGGATATCATCTTTTTAAATAGGCCCCTAGCTTGTTTTCGACAGAAATAATGGATTTCAGTAATCCAAAAGTGAAATGTGTAATAAAGGATAATCTACTTATTGCAAAAGGAGCTAGGTAGAACACGAATTTAATAAATTTTGCTAGTAAACCACAACAACAGGAACACTACACATTTACTGAAAAATTAATACTTTACAGATATTCACTATAAAAATTGAAATCACAAAATAATAACAATAAGGATCTAACCTTAGTAGCTGTTAATTTAATGTGACAATCATTTTAAGTACTAAAACACTCATTAATATCATTTGAAAGAATAATTAAAATTTTAAAAAACCATCAAAATTATTTCCCTATCATTTCATAAGTTATTGACCTATTCCTGTGTTAAAGTCTCTAATATTAAAAAGGCCAACTTTTTTGTAGATGTTCAAATTTTACTTCATATCTTGATTTAATTTCTCTACTCACTTTTATGTATACAATACTTACCATCATAAACAGATTTAAAAAATCGTTGAGACATAGTTCATAGCATAAATTCAACAAATAGCGCCATTTTAGAAAATTTAAAATGGCCGGGTTGAATACAGAGTTGAATTATTCAAGCTGTAATATTATAACATACATTTCTAATTCTACACACTGTCAACATATCAGTTTAGAAAGTCACGTCAACTATTTCAATAGTGTAAACTTACTGCTATAAACAAATTGTTACTAATTTTTAAATGTTTAAGCCCCAACTAAGATTTGCATTTGCTTACCTAACGGCTTTATGCAAGCAATACTGAGATCAAATTTTCCTTAGTTTACAAATTCAAAAAATCAAATTTGAAAATGGAGTTAATGTTTACATATTTAGCAGAGCTACAAGAAAATAATTCAAACATTTCCAGGTTTTTGAAGAAAATATGACAGAAAATACCTTAATAATTTCACAGTTTTTCTTCTAAATTAAATTAACTCCAGCCAGAATACAGGAGGGTAAACTAGAAAAGAAATATTTAAGAGATTGCGCAAACGGCAAACCGCAAAGCATTATGGGACTTTTAGTTACGTAGGCTTTCTTGATTGAGTGAGCGCTGAACAACTGCAGTTTTGTAAATAAAATAGAATGTGAACTGAGATATAATAATGATTAAAATAATTTTTATAATTTATAATGTGATTAAAATAAACTATTATTGAATATAAAGTAGAAAATATATTAAAAGATAACATAATCTAGGGATGTGCTCGATCAGCGGAAGTATTACAGTAAAAAAGGGGACCCTTGTTATACTACATCATTCGTAAAGGATTCTTTAAGGTTTCCTAGAATTCAATATTTGCTTGAAACTTGACCCAGAAAATGCCCGTAATCAAAACTTTTATTTTGACACAATAATAAAAAACATCCCTTCTCAACTTCCTCTTTACAGACTCTTCCTTTTTTCATTTTCCTTTATTTGTATACGTGCAGAGGAATACGTGTGTTCTTCCTTATCTCTCATCAACAAGAAAAAGAAAACATCAATCTCTACCTTTTTAGTACAACCCACAGATAAAATAACTAAAAGATATAGTATTATCTCGCTTGGTTTTTGTCTGTGTTCATAGTTCATATTTGAGTTTTTTTTTCTGTTGTGACACTTGTGTTGTGACGTTGTGACATTGTGTTAATGTATTGTAGTGTAAATACAAACGAACTTTTTAGTTTAATGATAAGATATGATGTGACATATAAATATTAATGCGCTTATTTTACAAAGTGTTATTAAATCTTATAATATTTGTATCATTTTTGGTGCTATTTTATGCTTTTCAAACTAATAATTATTATTTAACACAAACATATCAGAATGGTTATAATAGAACGCAATTGCTTATACCAAATCACCTACAAGCCTCCTTGATGAACAAGTCAACTAATAATATTGTTACTAATAGGCAGAATTTTATTTATTTATGGTTTATATTTACTAAAGTTAAACATAGGCATTCTCCACTCA
Source organism: Aphrophora alni (assembly GCA_963513935.1). Taxonomy (NCBI): domain Eukaryota; kingdom Metazoa; phylum Arthropoda; class Insecta; order Hemiptera; family Aphrophoridae; genus Aphrophora; species Aphrophora alni. The sequence continues at coordinate 103,398,504 of OY740772.1, read as the reverse complement.
AGTACAAGTTGAAAACTTTATTAACCTCACTTTTAAAATATTCTTCTGTCAATTTATGGTTCAATGTAATTTGTGATGAAACAAGTCAGGTGATAGCTGAAGAAGTTATTAATGAAACAAGTGGTTCTTTTGATAAACATGTCGAGGTTGGTTACACTTTTTGTATTTTTAGTTTATAAATTTGTTAAATATGTAGTGTTCCTGTTGTTGTGATTTACTAGCAAAATTTATGGAATTCTTATTCTGTCTACCTCCTTTTGCAACAATTAGATCATCCTTTATTACGCATTTCACTTTTGAATTACCCTGTCGAAAACAAGCTATTTAAAAAGACAATATCCTGGGCTTTTGAGGTTAGTTCCGGTGTTTATGTTACTAATTATGACAACTCGTGAATCTATTAAATCTCTCATCTCATCCCTCAATGTTTATCTTCATCTGCATGAATAGGTCTGTTTAGAGAACTGTCAAACTACCTAACCAGGCCTAGTTAAAAAACTAGGTACATTAACTTGTGAAATATATTGTAATGTGAATGCGCCCTATGAGTCATTTTACTATGTGCAATCTATGAAACCTAGACGTATAGTCCAATTGCGTACTTTAGAATGTCAGAAATCTGGAATATTGCTTATTTTTAACTGAAATAATGTATTGTGAAACATAAAAAGATAAATATGCATTGCTGCATATGTGTTGAATATTTATTTCCATTTTGTGAAATCGTTAAATACGTACCTTATTATATACAATTCACATCCTACTGATTATGGCATTTTTCCCAACACCATTTTGAATGTTCGTATTTATATAAGAAAATAACAATTTTATAAAAGGGAATCCTGCTTTGAAAACAATGGAATCCCGCTTTGGTTATGTTGGTACAAGTGATGACATTAATAAACTATTACCTCTGCATGACTTCCTGAATCTGTCAGCCCTTCGACTTGACGTTATAATCATATTTCCCTCTATATATTTTGTTTTATTAGGTCAGGTAAGGTAAGGATATATATTATATATATACCTTACCTGACCTGACCTTTACATAAAAAACTACAAATTCGTTTAAACCTATTTGTATTTTGCTTTAACCAAACGTACTGAATATTATTACACAGTCACACAACATAATATCTAGAAGGCATGTCACACAAAACCTCATCCTCGATATATTGGGCATTTTAAATACAGACGCAGGCTTATATTAACGTTAACAAAGTACAATCCATACTTACATATTGGTTATTTTCTTACATTAATAATGTATTTGGTGCATTGAAAATGGTGTTCACCACAAATGTCATAATCACTAAGATGTGATGCTTAATTGCGAAACATTTTAGTTTATTTGGTGATTAATAACTTCGTTGGAAACTATTTGTTCTCAGATGTCTTTCTACAACATTGAAAACATCACAGAGAGACTGTCGGAGTTGATAACAACAATGCAGCCATATTTTACTTCAACGCCAGGAACGTATTACAGTGATGCACTTTTCTTTATATCATTAGGATTACATTTTATTGCACCAATATCACAGGAGCAAGCAATTATGTTAGACGTAGATACAAAATTAAAAGCAGATATAGCATTACTAAATAAAGAATTTGACAAGTAAGTGTTAAGTCTTCTAGATATATCTATTTAATATATCCAGTAAATAAATGTTGATTTACAGTCTCAGGATTATAAAAACATTAAGAAATATTATTAGGGTATAAAATTACAATTTTAACATATTCAGTCTGAGATAAGTTTATTTGTATTCCGTTTCTTGTTTTGGGGTTAAAAAAAGAATATATTTTATTGTGTTGCGAAGAAAATGTTCTGAAAGTTCAATTAAATTTATTAACTGGGGTTTTCTTGTGTTAAATATTCATATAGCCTATATAGGGAATTTAGTGGACAGGTTATATATATATATATTATACCTGTACACTAATATATATATAGAAACCAGTGCCACAATATTCCCTAGAAGCTCTCTAGAATATGTCTGATAATTCGCATGTCAATCCTATTATTATTATTTATAAAAATTAAAACTGACAAATCGACGTTGTAAACAAATTAATGAATCTTTACAAGTAGTAATTTATGAAAATTATTGCAATTTGGAAACAATGTTACTTGTATTGAGTATAAACAACATCCCAAATTTTAAATCAAAATATTGGCTCTGTAACCACTAAAAATCACAATAACGCCTAAACTTCGAAACATAAAATTTGTAAATAGAAATACAAAAACGTGTTATTAGAGATGTTTTTCGAATAAGTCCAATGTTTATGAGGTTTTAAGATTCACTCAAATTAGACTGATGATCAAGAACAAGGGTATTTGAGTTTGAATTAAAATACAAATATTTTGATATTATAATATCATCTAAATAATAGTTTTTAATTTGTAAATAAAATTGAGGTAACCATACTTAACTTATCCTAGATGTGTAATTTGTTGTATAATTAATTGATATGATACTTAATGAAGTAAAATAATGAGTTGTATATGTTAAATAATACAATGTAACAATAGTTAATTACACAATGAATACTTTAAATCTAGGACAGTTAAGCAAGGTTGCGTTGGTTTTATCTCTACATGTATCAAACACAATGTCTGTGTGTAACCTTATAGCCATTTGTTTTACATATTGAATAGATAAGTCATCTCCTGAGTTTGAATCACCAAAAATAAACTGCCATATTACCCCACTTTAATAAGGATAGAATGCCATATTGTTTGCTTCTACATCCTCTTATCCTTCTACATTCTGTACCTAAACCTACAAATCTACAGGTTTTTAACCCACATAACCTGAAGCCTCATTCTCTCAGGAGCTTAATACGGGTGTGGCAAGGCCAAGGAATCCTAGCTGAATATAAACCTTTCTTCAAGTAGTCTTTAGTTAGATCCTTCTCTTTTATCTTTCCAATCTGGTCCCTTGTGACCATCTCTTCTTCTTTTCCGACCCTCACGCTATTAGATTATTCGAGGGCTAGGGATCTCTATTTATACTATGACGATGTAGACTGAGATTTTCTGCCTTTAAACAAAGAAGGTAAAAATAAGAATAAGTTCATTGTTATAACAACAATAACAACTGTTTCAATTTTCATGCAATCTTTTTTTTATGTTATCTCGTTACGTTTTGGTCTTTGTTTGATTAAAATTGGTTTAGTAGTTTTCAAATTATAACAATATTTATCTTCAATGGTAGTACGAAAAATTTAATTAAAAATATAAAAGTGGTGGCCATTTTAAACAGTTTCTTGTTCATATTTCATGTGTTATTCAACTTATATGCATATTTCAATTCTGCATGTAGTGATACCAACCCTACCCCTCTACAATAAAAAATAAATTATTATCAGAAATGTTTAGATATTGTATGGATAGGAGATGGGTTTACTTTGGAAGTAGTTCTTGGTATTACCTAGTGGTACACAAATAGAAAACACTAAAACGTTAGTTAAACACCAATGACCACCTTCCAAGGTAAGCGTGTGTCTTTTATCCATACAAAATCTAAACATAGGGTATGTTCCCTATTAAAATCTAACTTGTCAAAAATGTAATTTAGCACCATAACCTGCCAAGAGAATCTGTTATTCGTATAGTTACAGATCTGTCAGGACAAAGTCACCGACATGAGTGAAGCGAATGTAGACTTTTTAATATTTACACATCTACGATGCTCGTTAGGGCCTAGCCGATGTCATGAAAGTAGTAATATAGACTACACAATTTACAAGGTTCAGAAAACTTGTGTAACAACTGTTTTTAACAAACATCGTACTGGATAATAAGACCCTGTGATCTGCCAATACAATTTAGCATGAAGGTTCAATAAACCAACTATTGGGCATTAAATTTAGAGGATATGCTTGTATAATGGAGGCAGGTTAAGTATCTTGATAGCGCCTATCAAGTAAAGTCAAAATTATCAATATCAACCTATATTTTTGAATTCCCGTTTGGTCTAAAGCTCTCGCTTTGTGTGGAAGGGATTCCTAATTCAACCTCTATGGAGGCTTAAAAATCTCCATAAAACCTATTATTCATATTCGAAAGATTTCTGTCCCTAAATTATTATTTATATCGTATATTTTATTTAATGTTATTGTTGTTTTTGGTTTATTTTAAAGAGTGTTCTTTTCTAATTGTCATATTTTCCACCTCTTGTAAAATTAATATGATGTGATTGCTTTTATTCTTATTTATTTATGACCAATTTTAATATTGTTAATTTATTTTTGACTTGTTTCTTTGGTATAAACTCATTTCGGCTGTCAGCCGACATCTTATTGTTTTCCTATTCTGACTGCATGTTGGCCAACAATGAACAATTCGATATTTTAACGCTAATTTTCATAATTTACGATATTTGGTTATATCGAAGTTGTTCTATACACATTGTTCTTTTATTTCTGTAACTAAAGTAACTAAATTTAAATTAGAAAGAAAATGAATTATTTTTATTTTATTTTATAAAATTTTAAGTATTAGCTCTATTTCAGTGCAATATTATGATAGTGGTAAGGGATAATAATTTATGTGACAGTGTGATTATAACATTTAGATTCAATTTAAATTTGTTTTATGTTTCTAGTGTTTTTATATATTATTATTTTATTATATTTATTTTATTAATAGGCCTATTACAAAAGACAGAGACTAATTATAATGCCATATTATTATTATTAATACTATTGTTTTACTTTCTATCTATTTTGCTATGTGGTAAATCTACTTGTGTTGTTAGTTGGTTGTATGTAATTTTAAATTGACTGATGACCATACAAATGTATTTTGTTTATGACTAGTGAATAAATAAATGCAATAAGATTACGGAGCTTTATACATTAAAGCAAATTTAATCGTTGTAGACTGGCCTAAACTATAGCCAGAAAAACTGAGGCCTATTTATAGGAGTCGAATGTCATTCATTAATTGGCATGTAACTTATAAATGTAAGCGGTATCTTGCGAATTTTTGATTTGTTTTGTTACAAATAACAACGTGCTCTTTTAGCATTTAGCACTGAAAGGAATATAATCGTACAAACACTTATGAAAACTCATACATATAAAAATTTTTAAAAGTTTTAAAAATAAATTCTTTTTACAAAATTTATGTATGAATACTGTTAACTTATAGTATAGACAAAACATTTGTCATGTCATTTGCACATATTTATGTCTTACGATTAATTTTATATAGAAAAACAAAATTTCAAGTAATTTTAAAATGTTTTAATTTATTTGTGCATGTTTTATTATCGTCTGAAATAATAAGACAAAATGTCAATCTTGTAGTAGGTATAAACTGTCTTTCAAAATCACTTAAAATTGGAAAAATTGTAATAATTACAAATGAATTAATATGAAACAAAAAAATTAAGAAATCAGATTTGGATTATTACTTAATCGTAGACTCATATCAGTTTTTGAAAGTAATTACAAGTCGACTCTCTTATACTCCTAGTGTATCTATTAATATTCCCCTTAAAACATTTGGAAGATGTTGGAAAAACAGCAGATTACCAAGGAAACAATTTTAACCAATCACGTTAACTAGATTCATAAAATGATTCCTGTTCACTGCCTATATATCATTTCTGTGTTGTGCTAACCTCTACCGGCCAATTTACAGACTATATTTATTGGTATGCTTTTAAAGATGTGTCAGCAAAATATTTCGTGTTTCAGGTAAATTAGGGCTGGCAGAATATCGCACATTGTGTTTAAATTGTTAAAATTAAGGATTCCTAATTACAAAAAGTGTTTACTTTTTTTTTATTATCTAGTTTCAGTGACAGAGCAGTTCTAGGAATTGCACCAGAGCTAACACCAGTCTACCAACATATTCTGTATACTTATAGGACTCGTCACAAACATACTCATCTCGGGAGTCCCTTGTCTAAAGGAGGATTTCCGGGAGTCAACAGTGGTGTACTTCTGTTACCTTTTAATAAACTACGTTTTTCTAAAGAATATCGTCAACTACTTTCTTCTGATGCTGTTAAAAATTTGACTCAGAAATATTCTTTTAAAGTAAGTTTTACTTTATTTTAATCTAAATATTTGTTTACTTGAGCTATAAATTTATTACATCAAATGTACAGTCAATATCAAAATGCAATACAAACAATAAAGCATGTAACAAACAACACACTAGTTCCTCACACAATATATAGTACATGTACCTCAGAAGAGACCTAGTGAGTCGTAGCAAATAGCTGTTGTTGCAGCATCAAAACTTCATAATGTCATGTAGACCGTGTGAAGTTTGGACCACCGTAGATTCGGATTATCACGACCTCATTGTATTTTGGTCATTCAATTTTCAACATTTCATACTACCAAGGTAAAAAGTGCTGACACAGTCAATTTAAGTTCGAAGGCTCACAAGACAATTACTAGTTTGCTTGCCTTTTATCAACCATTCCTGTTATCCTGTGACCAGTTTTAATGGAAACAAAATTAAAATATAGATCATCAAAAATCATTCAGTAATAGTGGGAAAAATTTAATTTGAAAATAACATAAAATAAGTCTCTATTCTTTTACTTTTTGAAGTTGATGAATCTAAAGATTTGACACAGATTTTCATGATCATTAAAGTTTCATTTTCTTTATTATGACATAGTACAGTAAAATATTTTGAAAACTATGGGAAGTTAAAAATACTTCCTTTTCAAGACATTAATGAGACAGAGGTCTTTGAAGAGTCATTTCTTTAGGGGATGGGGTAAAAGTGTTGAAAATTGGTGTTTGGAATTATCTTTTAAAATATGAATTCTACAAAAAAACTTTTAAGAAGCTGTATAAAATTCCTTACAGTATAATTTTTTACTCGTTTATATATAAAACTAACATCCTAGAAATATTTTGTAAATTATGCCAGTCATAAAATATAGACCTTTAAAAATCATCATTTCCTCCTTATATTTAAAAACTTTTCCAGTTTTTGATAAATTACTCAAAACATTTTTTCTTTTCTTTAAAGGTGAAAAACTCTTATATTCATTATATGTATTAGTTACCTTTCTTAGTAGTCAGAGCAATTCTTATTTTGTTGTAGAAACACTACAGCGCTGTTTCGCCGTTCACAGCCGGCTTCGTCAGGTGTAGGCTTAACACTTAAATAAAACACATAACGACACTGAACACACACGAAAACACGAAACAAAAAACAATATAAAATCTATCAGAGGTTAACTTCTGAGAGAGATCTATCAGAGGTTAACCTCTGAGAAAGTTAACCTCTGATAGATTTTATATTGTTTTTTGTTTCGTGTTTATAGATTTTATATTGTTTTTTGTTTCGTGTTTTCGTGTGTGTTCAGTGTTGTTATGTGTTTTATTTAAGTGTTAAGCCTACACCTGACGAAACCGGCTGTGAACGGCGAAACAGCGCTGTAGTGTTTCTACAACAAAATAAGAATTGTTCTGACTACTAAGAAAGGTAACTAATACATATAATACATCAGCAATTCGTAAAAAGCGAATAAACTTTATAGTTTTACATAAGATTATAAAGAATATAATCTTATATTCACCTTATAATAAGAAGAAACGAATTAGAATGAAGATCCCTGGCCTTAGAGTATCGTTAGGATCAGTAAATACAACACTTTAAAGTTAAGAAACAACTGAACAATTTTGCACATCAAAATAAAGATTACTTTTTAAGACCTATATTTTACAATTTACATTTTCAATTTAAAGGATACGTCATGGGATATTAGGTATCTAAACATTAGAAAAACCGTTGTTGTTTTGTTTTTTATTACGAAGAGTTGCATTTTACTTTATAATAATTTATAAAAAGTCCCGATTTTTTAATAATTGATTTTTTTTTAAATATAATGGATCACAGAGTAGATATAGATAACCCTAAAATATTTTATCAGATTAAAAAACAAAATCCAGCTTTCAAATTGTAAAACTTTTTATTTAATTTTAGTTTTAAAAATTATCTATTTTTATTTTGGTCTCAGAACATTCTTGTCCCAACAATTTATGAAAACTCTCATCCACTTTTGTTTTGAACTTCAAAACTCACTCTTGTCGAAGACTGATAATTAGAAATGTTTATCAAATTAAGGACATCTGTTTTAAGTTAATTACAACTTAATTAAATTCATACAATACTAACGTGAGATTTTTCATAGGTAATGGGAAATCTTTCATAATTACATTTACATAAGTTGAAAATCATTTTACAACAAGAATAAATTAAATATAAATTGTTGATGAATGCAACAATGTTTAATTTCATCATATCATATGTTGGAAAATATTACATATTTAACACTTGAGAGGGCACACCTAAAAAGTCACGTTGGGTTCGTATGGACCGAGTGATAAGAAAAGTTAGAAATCTAGTAAAATTGTAAATTTTAGTATATAATTTGGTAAACAACATTATTGACAGTAAATTTTAAAATGTCAGGTAATAACTTTAAAATATATAAATAATGAATAAAGTATAGAGTAATTAATTTTTACCTAATTTATTTTTATTCTGAATCAATTTGAATAGTAATTAAGTAAAGTTGTTACAAATAATTCATTACAGTTCCACAAGTAAATAAAATGTGTTGTTTATACTGAGGTCCAAAAACTTGCTGTAATATCCAAAACTGGATTTACTGTACACTCAGTTGAAACTTCTTCCTCCATATGTAGCTCTATTTCTTATTAAAAATCATTTTCTACGATATATTAATCAGATCCTTGTTTCTCCACCTCTACGTTATCATCCACATCAACATCCCAAGCCAATTTGTTAAGTCATTGAACAATAGATTCAATAATGTTGCCGAATAGCCCTGGATTTATCCTCCTTTCTTCTTCTCTGACCTCTTCTTTCTCAACATTTCCAAAAGTCTCATAATATTTTCTTCTTCATCCCTATCCATTTTAAAGTACTATAGAACACTATATACAAAAAACACTATGTATACTATACATAATTTACCAACACTAACAAATATAATATCCTAATTATTTGTGTATATACAAATATAAATAAATATGCAACAACAAAAATAGTGAAAAATACAAAAGGTATACATTAACAAAACATCAACATGAGGGGGCGTACACAGTTCAAATCATCGGTTTATAATTACAGCGAGAGGGTGCGCCAGGAGATTTAGAACGGATCTAGAATAACATCGTTCTAGTTACAAACACAATAGAGGTTGGCGAGAAGATGAATACAGGCAAGGCTAGTGTTCGTATTTATTAAAAGGTACAATAAACCCAAAAGGAACATATTAACCCTCAAGGGTTAGCAAGTTTCCAAGATCAACAGGAATACATTTTCATTAAGGATTATAAGAAATTCATTTAGGAATTATTTTGATAGTTGAATCTTGTATGTCTCATATCCCAATACCTAAAACAATTTTTCAGTAATCTCTTACTTAATAAATGGTGCAAAAACACTGTATAAGCTTTCTCACTCATCTATCCCGAAAATTATAAACTATTCGTCACAAAAATGTCAGTTTAGTAATTTACTATAAAAAACAAAAGAAAATGAACCATTGATGCCGTCTTTGAAAAATTACTTATAAATTTAAATAAGGACTTAAACTGGTTTCACTTGTACACATCCTCTGCGTAATTCATTTTTGATTAAAATCTAGTCTTTAATGATGGCAAACTAATTAATTTTTGTTTATTGTTCATTGTTCCTGAACCATAGGATCGGTTTATTTGAGATTTTTTATACGGATTTGGGTCATTAATCTTCACATTTTATTACAATTATTAACAAAATCTGTAGTTTTATAACATCTCTGTGGTCCTTTTATTTATTTATTTTTATCCATAACTCAAGAACAATATGTTTTGTTGCGTTATTTGACATTACACATGGAAATAATTTATTTAAAATAGTTAAAGCCTGATACAAAAATCCTGGATTGGTTAAGTTTTATTTTATTGGCAAATTTTGTTTACTTATTTGTTTCTGTAAATTATTTATCTATAAATAAAAGTTATACTATTTTGTTTGTAATACATACTTTTAATTTTTAAACCTGTCATATTTAATTGGAATTCTTAAAACTGTAGCTCTCTTTCTGTAATCAGTATTTTAATTCCAACATCCAGTCTTAGAACATTTACTTAGAGGCTACACTTGAGCAAAATTTGATCAAAATTGTTAGAGCCGATTTTGAGAAAATTGTAATTTTATGTTTTTTTGTATAGCAACTACCCCCAAATTTTTAGTTACAAAATAATGGAAAAATAAATTACAAGTTATTCCCAAAATATGCCCACATACAAAGATTTTAAAATAATCGTCTCTCAACCATGCGATAATCAGACTTAACTTAAACAGACTACATCTGTTGGAGTTTTTTGAAAAGTGTGTTTTATCCTGCTTCTCTCCATGATGCGAATTTCCTACTTTTTCTACCGACATCATTAATCTGGAACTTTCTAGAAAGTCTTTTCCTTAGTCGACAGAAACGATATAAAGGATTTAGTTTGAACAGGGTTGTCAGACTAACCATTATTATTCATTTTATATTTAACCTCTTAAATTAAAAATTTTCTTATAATTAGACACATCTTCCTGACTAATTTAAGTAGAAATAATTACAATTACGTGATTTATATCTGTCGCTTTGAATATTTCACATCTTTTTCTGTATTAAGTCGTCAATCCAAAGTCCAATATTTCTTGGATAAGTCATCGGAGATGAATCGTAACAATTTCTCGATCTCAACTGGGATTAACTACTGGTTACTGAAGTCACAATCGGTAATTATCACATAATTTGTATTATACTTTAATGTAGGCTTGAAAACGAAAAGCTCATAAATTTGAAACATTACAACACTGTACGTAATGATAGACGACAAATGATATACAGTCAGACATAATTCCCAAAATACTTTTTTTAAACTCTAACCTCAAAATGGATATATCCACAAAAACACAACTTCAGTTTTTTTATCCTTCACATCACATGTGCTTTCTCTAAGTAATTGTAAGAAATTAAAAATATTATTAAAATTTATATTTTGCTGAATTGATTTTATTTGTTATGTTTTTAGGGGCACTTAGGTGATCAAGACTTTTACACATTAATAGGCATGGAATACCCTTACTTGTTGCATCTATTACCTTGTGAATGGAATCGTCAACTATGCGAATGGTGGAGTTACCATGGTTACAGAGATGTTTTTGATTTGTTTTCATCTTGTAAAGGACCTGTTATGTTATACCATGGTAATTGTAACACTCCTATACCTCGAGATTAACATAAGTATTTAATTATAGAGTTATAAAATGGGATATTTATAGGTTTTCCTTGTTAGAACTGTATTAACTTTCTATAACATTTGTTCACAGTTAGTTAATGTGGGTGAATTTTAAAAAGAAATTATCTTTATTTTGTTGTCATCATCTCTAATGATGTACCGTAACAATGTGTTAATTACATTAATAATGTAATAATGTGAGTTTTAAAACTCACATAAACTACAAGATTTGTCAGATAGCATTGCAAAAACCCCTTTTTTTGGACTCAGGAAACCTTAAAACGGTCCATAACAAAATCTACATCAATTTAATATCCATTTAATATTAAAGTTTAATAATAAAAATCTCTAATTTATATATAGATTGGTTTTTAGTTTTCACTCTTAAAAAATAAGCCTAAAAATTGTTTGGTTCAGTGGACAAATTTTACTATAATATGACAAACTTAAATAGAGTAATATTGAAATTATTATAACACAGATTAGATACATATTTTTATTGCACATGAATGAATGACCGTAGTCGTACATCGTGATTGTGACCGTGTCCAATCCAATTGTTCAATGTTCGCAACTATCTACTACTGGCAACATTCTTTTAAACAATTCTCTATTACATAGATGAATTTAAGAAGATATCGCCATAGAACTGGGTGAATAAAATATATTTGGAAAGGGAAGATTTGGTGAAATCCACCAAATTTTGAAACAGTAGAAATTAATAAGGAAATATTTGATAATATGAAATCTAACCTGACTAAATTCAGCAACTTACAGAATCCTATCATGTGAAGAATGATTATAGATAATTTTTAAACACTTGATTTGATTGCAGTTTGTATGTAAAATTGGATAATTTTTTTTTTTAAAGATAGAAATGGATTGGACATTGGATCTATACATGTGTTATGGACAACTAAACTTATAATAAGTAGCCATAGAGTCAGGATTGCTTGTATATATTCGTACAATTTAATTTCAGAAGAATATGTATCAATGTGTGCTTAGATTAATGAGTCCTTCCTTTAGTTTGGCAACTACAATGAATAATTATAACTATTCATTGATTTTTTTTTTTAAATTCATGATACAATAGCATGGGCTGCTAGATGGATTTTAATCGGGTAAAGTGTGACTAGAAATTCCCGTCACTATTGTTCTAGCACAGGGTTTAACCCGCAACCTCTCATTCGTGAAGCGAGTAAAATAGATCAGCCCAGGAGCTCCATCCATGTATTGATAACTTCATAAAAAGACTAGGATATCCGTGATTAAATCTGTATAAAAATTGTATCACAACTATATATAGTCTCGGCAATCTGAAATGTCCGTGGGAACTAGTGACAATTATTATAGAAGCTATGTTTATCTAATATTATTTTACTTGCAACTGTTTATTAGTTTGGATTTAACCTATTTTGATTTTTTAAATGTTACACTATTTTGAATAGATCATAAAAAAGATTTTTAAATGTAAAATATCAATGGGTAAAATTATTGTCATATTTCAGTTTCAGAAGCTCACATTTATGTAGTTCAAAGAAAGTTACGTAATTGGTCAAAAAAATCGATCTTTGCAAATCCTTTTTTATTTCATGTGGTGCAGATTTGTAAATATAGTTTTAAGCTATATAAAAATTTCCACATTTTTTATGAAACATTAATAACTGAAAGCATGAAACATGATTCAATAATATATAAGTTGAAAAGAATAGCAAATTATGTTAACTTATTCAATCACATTTTATTAAACAAAAATATATTGAGAAGAATTTTAAATGATTGATAGTTAATTATTTTCAGTTTGATATTATTAATTTATATTGAATAACACACCACACTATTATAGAATTTTCATCCACTTTTACGTTGCTAAAGAGGTTTTAAATGTGTATTATGTTCAAACAAAATTGTTCAATACAAAATGAAGTGCAATAAAATACTGTGCGTGTCAAAATATAATGTTCCTTATTTATAGAGAATTATATTATTCCCAGATCAACTTTAAAACAGTTGATTTTATATTTTATTACTGTTATTTATATAAGTTTTGGAACAAGAACTTTTAAGTTATATATGAAGTATTATATACGTTATATTAAGTACACATATATATATATATATATATATATATATATATATATATATATATATATATTATAAAAGAGGTTATTAACAAATAAGAGTTACCAATTAGCAAACTCTAAAAATCACTAGTATATTGTTTTATTATTGTACAATGAAACCACAGGGGCCTATTTCACAAAATGACTAGTTTGGTAAAAAAAAACAAGAGTTATCACAAAATTGATCATATTTGTTTTTCAACCATTTCTGCTACACTTACTGTATTTTGAATTAAAATGAATATTCACGATTATTTCAATATTTACAAATATTGTTTTCCTGTAACAAATATTCTAAACATTCTACGTTGAAATAGTCTTTTGAAAATAGAAACAACCTTCTTCATCGTTAAAAACAACCACCATGTCTTATACTCGCACAATCAATCTACTCTACTTATTAAAAAAATATCAATAAATTTTCTATTGGACTAACTATACTCTTCACATAGTAAAAAAATCACTTTTGATAAGTAAATGCGACAATAATTGGGTTTTGTGAAACATCCCTTAACGTGAGAACACGTTGCAAGTCTTTTAAAACAAAACCTTGTACTTCTCCTTTTGTGAAATAGTCTCCAAATATATTTTATCCAGCTTTCAGTGTTTTTTATAATAAGAATACGCTACAAAAATTGTATATTTTGATTTCTATTGTATCAAATTATATTTTTTATGTATAATTTTATATCCAGTGTATAATATTAGACGTACAAAGTCGCCTTGTTAGCTATGTTATGATAATCTCATAGTTACATTTAGGAAGCCTATCCTTTGTATATTGTAATAATCTTGCCATTAAGTTTATGGGTGCATCGTAATCAGCCCATTTAATTTCTGAGCTTGCTAAATATTGAACATGTTTCAAACATTTAAGGAGTTCAATATTTATTGCGTACATGTACAAATATTTTTGTATATGAGGGTGTGCATGGCTCAAGGATTGTGTAACAAACCCCTCTGCCCCTGTTGAGAATCACAAGTCGGGAGAAGTTCCAATTTTACTTTCCATTATATGTAGTATAGGGTAAGTTAAGATTACACAAACTTTTGACCTTCATTTTTTTTGTCTGATCTTCACATTTAATATCCTCTAAACAGATAAAGTGATTTTCGACTTATCGTCGTACGATAACAACCACAAAAATTAAGATAAGAACTTGAAATATGGTATAGGAGACCTCATATAGAACCATATTAAAATTCAGAAAAATCGAATTTCAAATGTCAAAATGGTGGCCATTTATATAGTTTTTAGTTCATGTCCCATGTATTATTCAACCTATAACACACTAAATTTTATACAAAATTTCAAATTTCTATTCTGCATATTCCCCACGCATAATGATGACAAATAGTTAAATTGTTGTGAAAAAAATGGCGAAATTAAAATTATTTCTATTTCTTCTATTGTGAAAAATGTAATTTCGAACCCTAGCCTATCAAGGAAATATTTGTATAGTTATAAAATCCAGCAGGACCCGAATCACAGCCAGAGACTGTGTAATATATAAATATCTACGACCTCCCATTAAGGTCCTCGTTGCCGTCAATAAAGTAGTGATAAACACAATTACAAGTTTCAAAAAACCTACGTAACAATTGTTTAAAACAAATTTACCCTATACTACATTTACTGAGTCAAATCCCTACCGATACAATTTAACATTTCCTACAAAGCCCAAGAGACTGAGTTTAGGGTGTTATATTTAGATTATTTATTGTCTTAAATTGTATGATACTACTGAGGCTAAAAGTATGTTTTGCCCAGATTTGATATCTTGTATCTGTTTATTATTGAATTTTATCAAATCCTATAATATTCCACACAAAGAATTAATTAATTTTTGAATCTATTTCTTGTTGAAACTCTATATTAAATAAACATCCTTGTTTAAACATTTATGGGGAGGGGGAGGCAGGATTACATGTAAAGTTATAATCTGAACAAAATATGATTCTTTAGTTTTAGATGTAATTTTATACATTATATTTATTGTCTATGAAATGTTAATGGTTTTAAAAAGTTTATCAAGGTATAATTATGATAATATAAATAAAATTGTATATATAAAACTATATTTAGACTAGTCAAATACAAGGTCTCCTTTAATTTATGTATAGTGTATATACAGGGTGATCATTTTATCTTTCCCACTATTGGTATTTTGTAAACTATTGATCTGTCTAAAAACTGTTATAATTAACAGAGAACCTTCAATTATTTTTTATAGTATTTAAAAATCTATTTTGCAAGCTTTAAAATTTCTTATGGAACTCCTTATATTTTATCGTTTATTCTGATTCTACAAAATTATAAAACTTTATTATTCTTCATGATATTTTTTTATAAACCTACTTGTTTAGTTGTTTCGAAAAATTGACATGTGATGCATTTTCGGTGAGCGATTTTCTTTCTTAACAATTTGAATCAGTTAAAAATTTAATTATGCATAGTATAGGAAGTGTAAACAACAACGCAGAACTAAACGTAAAATAAATAATTTCTGAAACAGATAAAAACTAGTTCAATCAGGAATTAAATAGAAACTGAAAAATCACATGGTATGAAAATTTAATCAGCTGTTATAGGCCTACATTGTTGAGTTCACAACAGATTCTTGTTCTCTTTCGTAACTTGATTTAACACTGCTAAGTACAAAAAATTGCCTAAAAAAAGTGCATCACATGTCAATTTTTCGAAACTTTATGCACCTATATAACTCCTAAATGAGTTGGTTTATCAAAACGTCTATAATTTTGTATAGAATCAGAAAAAAGCAATAACAATATAGAATGTTTCATAAGAAATTTTAAAGTTGTCCACCATTTTTTTAAGATTGAAAAATGGATTTTAAATATCATATAAAAAGTAATGAAGGTTTTTTTTTTAAAATTTTAATGTAACAGCAGATATTTCTTGTTGAAACTCCATATGCAAGGATAAAATAAAGCAATAAAGCTTAATGTTTCAAAATAAATTAATAATATAAATGAGCTACAATTGTATTTTACCTTGCGGCATCATTGAGAGGTCCTCTATTTACAGTTTTTTGAACATATCAATAAATAGTTTACGTGATACCAATGGTGGGAATTATGAAATGAATTCTCTTCATATCAAAGTTGGTCATCAGATAAGTGTGATATTTC
This sequence comes from Aphrophora alni, assembly GCA_963513935.1. Classification (NCBI taxonomy): domain Eukaryota; kingdom Metazoa; phylum Arthropoda; class Insecta; order Hemiptera; family Aphrophoridae; genus Aphrophora; species Aphrophora alni. The sequence continues at coordinate 103,381,927 of OY740772.1, read as the reverse complement.
AATACACATACATTGCTACTTGCCAATAATCTAACTACATTTGTAAGTTATAATAATTTCTGTATATTAATCACAATAATAATTGTTTTCTTACAGTAGTGATTTTTCTGTTTCCTATTTTATTAGTAACACAAAATAAAATATTGTATTTATTACCTATATTATATTATATTCTGATGCAATAATTTTGGTATATACCATTAATATCTTATTTCATGGATCTATTATTATACAAATTTCATTTTTATTAATAGGTATGTTATTTTTATAAATAGTAATTATGTAATATTTTTTTATTACCACATATGGTTTACAAATTTTAAACACAGTAAATTTTTGGTAATTTGAAATTCAAAGGAAAGAACAAATTATTTGAGTGATAGTTTCATCTTAGAGTGAGTTTTGATTTATAAAGATCTTCAAGTTATGGAGGTGATATTTCTTTTTTACAAATTCGAGTTGTAGAAGTAAATTAAGCTTTGAACAGAGATTTTTAATATAAAAATTGGATTTCTGGGGCATTTTTTCAACGTTAAATAATGTTTTCAACGTGACTTGAAAAATGTAACATGCTCGTGTTACTCACTGAAACCAGGCTAATATAGTCCATTTGTGTATGTGCTTATGTATTGCTGCTCTTAAACACAAATACATAATACCTAATTCAGATATATAATGCTACTGAGCATGCTGTTTGCTGTTAACATTAGGGCAATCTGAACGCCTCAAAGATATTTACACAGTGCCTTATAGATACAAGAAGATAAATGTGAGAGAGATGGGTTGTAATCAAAAAAGAAGGCCAAAATAACACATTTGAGCTGACAAATATGGAAATACAAAACAGTTAGTAGTGGCAGACCATATGTTATCAATCAAGCATATGATTAATTTCAAATAATCAAAATTTGTTGCCAGAGTAGATTGTTTACCTGGGCTAAAAAAGTACAGGAAAAAATCAAGAATATTAAAAATCCCAATAATATAAATAGCCGCTTTTAAGCTTCCTGATTCGTGAACTAGCATTGATGCGGCCAGTGTGAAAAGTTAATCAGAGCACTGGGCAAGTCTATATAAAGTAGCCTATGTTAGTCTTGTTTCAGTGTTGGAGTGAGCATTTTGGGCTCATTAAAAGAAACTTGTAAAATACAATTGAAATATGATTGAAGTCATATAGCCTAGAAATCCAATTTTCATACTAATGACAATTGCTGTGATATCTTGAAGTCTGCTACAGAGGTTTTCTTAGGGATGTAAAAACGAGTTGAGTTGTAGAGATTATTCAATTTTAGAGATTGAAGTACAGTAGAACCCCTCTAATCCGTCACCTTCGGGACTGGGGGCATGGTCGGAACGCAAAAAAAGGTCGGATTATCCGAAAAAAGTCAATATTTATTACATATTATATAAAGAGATTTTTTTTAAAGTGAAAAAAGTGATATATAAACTTTTAAAAGTCTGTATATAAACTCTGCAAGTACTATAGCAAATCAATAGAAACAACACGAGAGATGACAGCACTGAAGCGGGAAAGCGATAACAAACCGGATGAATGGCGCCAGACGGGCCGTGGGTCATCGGCAAGTCGGCACAATATCGCGAGCTCGAGCATGGTCGGATTAACCGGAGTAACGGACCACCCGAGGGCGGATTAGAGGGGTTCTACTGTAGCAAGATTCATCTATAGTTAAATGTTATAGAAATTCATTTGAGTTGTCAGATTAATTTACAGAAAACAATCGATTATAAATAAAATTTGTGTTTTTATGATTAAACATTACAATTTATAAAACCCTAAAATAGTTTACACTCCAGTTGAGATAATTTAGAGAAATAACTAATATGTAAAAAAACTAGAAAGTAACAGCTACATTAAAGAAGTCTCAATTAAAAATAAATAAGCCTGTAATTAATTATTTGTCTTGATGTTGTTTGTTTGTTTTTCTTTCTTTATACCTTTGGTGGTATTAGTTTTAAATTTAAATATGTATTTGGTATTTATAATAACTTTTATTTACTAAAATATATATGATTTTGCTGATTTTTAATACCATATTTTAACTTGCTTATTATTAAGTTAAAAATAAAATAGTAATCTTTAGTTATATAAATATTTGGATTAATGTTGTGAAACAAGTTATTTTTGGTACTTGTTTACTATATGGACCTCCCTGTTTTTGTAAATTCAAAACTCGAAACATCCTTTTGTGAATATTTGTAGGTTCTATCATCTGTCTACTGCCATAAGGAACAAAATAATACAACTTTCATTCCTCCCACTGCAGTCCTTTGAAGGTCGGGTATTCATCGGTCACTAGGTCAGAATCATTGTTTGTGTTTAATAGCTGTTTGTGTTGTTATTTTGGTGTTTTATTAACTTTTGTTGGCTTTCAATTGAATAATTACATAAGTTTATTTGAATATATACCATACCCTAACTTATTCGAGTTTTTTGGAAAACTAAACCATAGATTAGATTTGTGGTAGCAAGAATCACCACTAATAAGTTAGGTTATATTATTATATACATATATAATAAAATTGCAGTATTATTTTAATTAGTTCATGTCCTATGTATAAAAGGGGGTCTGTATAATACACAAGTACCTATTTTTCTATGATCAATTGGTGTAATATGTGAACGTTTCTATGTTTTTTTTACAAATTGAATATATAAATTATATTTTAAAACTTTACACTATGTTTATGTAGATAAATCTTGATGATTGTCTTGCCATTTTTATAAACTATATATTTGTTAAATAAACACAAGATAAACACAATATAGTACTGTATATTTTATTTCATTTTTCCTCTTCGGGAATGTTGTTAAAACAAATAATTTTGAAATTTCGTAACCTCTACCGGTAGTCATTATCGCCTAATAAAAAAATGAAGAAAAGAATATAAAATTAAGAGTCTTAGCGATTGAATAGTATAATAGTGTCAGGATTGGAAGAGTTGGTCAAAAAGACTTGATAGGAAAAATGAAAGATGAAGATCTACCCTATGAATACGTGGAATAGGTGTAGACTAGCTCATCCCTCGGGTTTGCCAAGTACATAATTATTATAGTGAGCTCATAAGGACTTTATCAATTCAAATGGAGTGGTGAAAGATTACAATATATAATTTAAAACTCTATACTAGATCCGTTGCTAAGGCGGGTATCCAATTTACATAGATTGAAGGTTTCTACTAACATGTGAGTTAGAACTACATGGTGTAGCTAGGGACTGTGGGTGTTAGTGTATAAAATAAATTCCTTACATTAATGCTCATTACTAAATTGATTACACCCAGTATATGTGGCAAGTTTGATAATCACAAAAATTTTGATTTTTGACTGACCTTGATGTTTCAAGCCCTCATGAAATAGAAACAGTTAATATGCGATCTGTCCGTCATCGTTTTCATCTCTATGTAAACACGATAGCAGACCCAATAGTGAAAATTGGAACACTGTATATATATACAGTGTTTCAAAATTCTTGTGAGATGTTTTAGGGGATTGTTCCTGGAGTTGAAGTAAACACAGGAGTATTCATTTGTTTGAAACAAGCTTAGTTGTCTGTTTATCCACCATTTTCTGTTTTGAACAACAAAAAAATATTTTTTGTAAATAAATTAGATATAAAGTTCAAACTTGGATATGACCTTCAATATACCAAAAACCACTACCTCCTGTATTTTTTCAAAATGGCGGTTTATAATGTTAACGTTGAAAATCATTATCTTTATAAAAATATAACAGACAAGATTAATTCTGAATCACACTGTATTATCATATGTTTTATTTCATTTATTCTATGTTGTAGACAAAAAATACATTTTTGCATAAGATATGTTAATAAACAAATCAAATTAAAAACAAGAAACAGCAATAATATTAACACTGATATTCTTAATACAATAAATTAAATACAGTACAGTCACACTAGCAATGAAACAAGACCATAGAGTCAGTACAATACATAATATTTTCCTTTTTTTTTTATCCTCCTTCAATTAATAAACATCAATATGTAGGCTACTCCCTACAATCTAAAAATCAATAAACTATAATTCATAATTTATTTTATAATATAATTTGTAAAAATATTGGTGACTGCTTTTAATTTTGAGCAAATTAAAGAGATGCGCCCCCCCCCCGATTAATTCATCTTTGCCAGTTTTGGTTCGGGAGGGATTTCTCCCTTAACTCCACCGAACTCCATTTATTTGGTGAGTCGGAAAGTCTTTCCATTATCCACCACCTATGGACCCGCCGTGTTACGGACTGGTAACCGGCTACTGTAAAAACTTGCAAGTATTATTACTGCAGTTACAGGCGTAGGTGTTATGATTGACGTCACAACATAACAACCTTGTATTTTACAGTACCACGGACGACCCACCCACCCTAAAAAATAGTTCTTAATTATTGCAAACGTTTATGGTTTATACATAACCATAGCTCATTTTATTTCAACTGTATGTTCACTTTTTAATTGAGTCTTGTAAAACAAATTTAATACTTCAACCATAATATCTCTTATTTCCTTTATACTTTTTTTCTCTTATTACTATACTTTATATATATTTATACATATTCCTCATACTTTCTCCTTATATCCTATTTACATTATTACTTTTTTCTACTGATCTTTGATGTAGCAAAATTATCAATTATATCTTTGAAGTCAAGCTTCAGTGTAATGTCACTAAGCTATTCAGCTTTTCGTCTTTTATTGTAGAACGATTTTCAGATTTTATTCTTTTCAAGGCCGAAAAGCTCCTCTTAGCTGTGCAATTTGTGATTGGCAATGTTAAGTAAATTCGAATAGCTGCCACCAAGTTTGGGAATGTACTTTCTAAGCTGTGTTTTTTTATATTATATTCATAGCATTCCCTAATTTTTGTGATGTTTTCAGCTTTTATATAAAATTTAAAATGTAGACACTCTTGCACAAAGTCTTCCTTGTAAATGTCATTGGAGTAACATTGAGCTACCCTTTGAGCCTGCTCTCTTATATCGTCATTCTGCTTTTCTCTAAGAGAGCTGAAAATTTCAAATCGTTGTGTTTCATAAGATTTGGCAAATCGAGGCCTTACACTTACTACCATTGAATGAATTTATACGAACGAGGTGATTTTTGTGATGCCCGGGTGAAGAGGGGGCAAAACGAGTTTTCTGTTTCGGACGCTATTTTCTAACCGATAAGCATGGAAATGTTACCAAATGTTCAGAAAGATCTGGAGAATGGTTGTGCTACCTTAAAATTTTGATTTTTCTGCTCTATAATTTTTTATAGTTTTTTAAATTTATAAACTTTTATTGACATATACTGCCTTAATACTGGTCAATTAAAAAAAAAAAATATGACCCAAAACCCTTGCACCCCTTGTACGCTTGCGCCCCTGGGCAAGTGCCCATGTTGGCAGTTATAGGGCCTGATAGGAACTTGTCCAATTGCTTTCATGGAAGTGGCTCTGGATTTGTTACCTTTGAATTTACAGGTGAAAAGGTGTGCATACAGCGGTAGTTTTAGGCAGAGGAGGACTAACATCACAATGTCAAAAATATTGGCTGCAAAATCAGGATAGCACTCAGCCAAAACAATATCAGACTTTAAGATGGCAAATTTTGAATAGAATTTCAACACCTTTTTCCCAGAACGACATGTTTGGAAGTAAGATGGAGGAAAACTAAACAAGGGATCCCTCCAATGGTACACTGATGGATCCAGAAGGAAAGGTAGGGTGAGAGTGGGGATAAAAGGCCCAAATTTTTGTCTTAATAATTCCCTAGGTAAATTTCAATCTATATTTCAAGCTGAGATACACTCAATATAGCTATGTGCTAGAGAGAATATCAAAAAAGTCTCAGAGGCGTAGAGATCTAAATCATGTCAAACTGCCAGGCAGCTCTTAAAGCTCTAAGTTCATACACTTTTGAGTCGAGATTGGTCTAGGAATGTCTACAAGTAATTAATCAACTGGCAACAAACAACAAAGTCTCCTTAATTTGGATGAAAGGACATGAAGGGATACCAGCAAATGAAGAAGTGGATCATCTTGCCAAAGAGGGTGCAGATGCTGATTTTGTTGGGCCCAAACCATTCATTGGGGTGTAAACATTTCTTCTTAATATCATGAAACTTGGGAACAAGATCAAAAGATCAAGTATTGGACCACCCACCCTGATCTAAGACAAGTCAAAAAGTTTACAGTCTACTCTAAAACAAAGGCAAACAAATTACTGGATCTCAGTAGAAGGAAGCTTAGGCTGATTATTGGCCTATTGTCCAGTGAATTACCATTTGAAACACATGGGGAAGGGTGCAGTGGCTACATCCCGCTTTTGCCTGATACATAAAGAAACAGCCAAACACTGGTTGTGTGAGTGTGAATCTCTAACCTACAAAAGTGTACTTTACTTCAAAATACAAGTTTTCAATATTATAATAATGGTCTGTGAAGTTTTACAAATAAAATTATATACAGTGTGGTTTTAAAGTCCCTTTCCCTCGTATTTTCTGCAAATTTTATACCACACATTATAAATGAAAGTACTAAAGTTTATAAGTGATTGGGAATTTTACGGGATCACTTTAGGTCCAAGATATAGGAATCAACTTAATATAAATGTGGTAATGGGACATATCCCTTAAACACCATATTTTTTCTACAAACAGTGGTAAAATAAAATTGAAAAAGGTTTTACCATGTTCGAGCTATCAGTAGGTTTAAGATTTACGAAAGATAACAAAATGAGGACAAAGAAAATTTTAACATGTTTTCCACTTAATTTTTCCTTTTCAAATGTTTTGAAAATTTCTGAATTGAATAATTTTTCTAGACATAACAAATTAAAATTCCAATAAATTTGATTTGAATCCATAAAGATACAAAACGAAAGTCTTTCTTTGTTACTCTTATGTAATTTTTTTTAATTTTCTCTTCAACTATTACACCAAAATACCTTTATTTAAGATAGTTGGAATATGATTCAAAATTTGATTTTGAATCTGTCCAAAAACACGTCATAGAGGGTGACATGATAAAAATGTATCTGAAAAACTGTGTTTTGTATTCACTGGAGTAATAAAATGTAAAAGTAAAGTTGAAATTCAATGGTGCTTATGAGCTGTTACTTGTCAGCGATGTATGTAGGTTAGCATTGGTAAGAATTTGTGAATTGGAGTGGAATCGGTTTAGCAGCTTAAAACAAAAACAAACTACAGATCATTTTACAAACAAATTTATTCCATGATGAAGTGGTTTTCCAGGTTATTTAAAATTATTCAGATCAATAAAATAATAGAAATTCCGATTTGTAGGTTCTTTTATCAATAAATAACTAAGGTAAAATTGCGGTGCTTGGTTGCCAATACTTGGCATCATATTAAAAAGTATAGGCTATTATAGTATTTAACAATCTGTAGGATTTTGATTGAGATAAGAGTAGACCTAATGAAAATCAGCCACAAACACACTGGTCATTTAATAAATTTGTTGACGGCATAAAACAAATGAGGGGTATAGTTACAAAACTCACATAATCCCGAAAGTTGTTTTTTGGCAATAAGCATAAAACGAGTTTGTTACATTTCCTGCCTAGAAAAATATATGATCATATATCACAAAATAGTAAAAAAACTCAGAATAGTTAATATACTGTTAAAACTACTAAAAATATATTACTTTGGCAATTATTTTAAGTTAAATTTTGGATTATGTGACTTTTGATTCTGAATTAAGGATTTTGTACGTTTTGATTCTGGCAGGCTGGGATTATGTTAGGTTTGACTCTGGTAATATCAACTTTCCATATCACTGTCATACTAAAGCAGAGAATGTAGGCTAGCATAATGATTGGCATTTTCTATTAATAAAAACGTTCCTTTAATTAAAAATCAATGCCCCAAACTTTCTCATGGAAAATACAAAAGAACTAACAAATTAGTTTACAGTAAAAAGTTTTTTAATTACAAATAATAAACTGACATTCTTTCAAAAAGTATTTTACTGAGAAAATATATTAAAAAAATTTAAAACTGATATACAAATTCAAAAAAATACAATAAGTTACAGTAGTTAACACCGACTTAGGCCTACTGAATTTCTATTAAGTCTAGTAAAATCATTAAATCATGAGATTAATTTCATTTTCCTGCTCTTCACACAACTCATTATTAGGGACGACTGCTGTTGTTGAGTTATAAACAACATGTTCGTAGAACTTCAGTTCAGGTATCTGCCTCCACTGGTTCCCATAATGTTTCTTCAGCAACTTATCGACGTCTTCTTTTTTCTTAACACTCAACTCATTTTTTTTTTCAACCTCATTCGGAATAATGTCCTTTATTGTTTTCCCCACTTTAGTAAGTCTTTTGTAAACTCCAAGGTCGCACCTATAATTTGCCTCTCCTCGTAAAGTACACATATTGTTATTTTTCTTCTTAATGTAGACTCTTTTAACTTTTGAAATATGAAAATGCCAATTTTTCACATCTTTTAGAACATTTTCTTTTGCTAATTTATAATCATAAAATTTAATATCTTCTCCGACTACCTTTAGCGTGGCATGTTGCCTAATGATATTGTACACCTCGGCGGGATTTACAATTACTTCTTTTCTTCGTAAGTCTTTTTCAATATTCCCGAACACTCTGTCTGGAGGTAAAAAACTGTGACCTGTGACTGGATAGATAATTTCTACTTCTTCGATTTCTGTGTTTTCATTTTCACAACCTAACCAAGAGCTTACCATTGCCACGATTGTGGAATTTTTGTTTTGTCCCGAACATCCGTCGGACACAAGCCTAATCTTGTTGAATCCAGTCAAATTGGTTGTTGTTAAAAAATCATGAAGGCAGGAAGCAACCAAGTTTGAATCTTTGGGGAATTCATTTTCCGTCCAGCAATACGCAACTACATTTTCTGCACTCAGTTTTGCCTTACTGTTTCCCTTTACTACGGTAAAGTTGTGAACGTATACCTGCCGGCTGTAGTAAGTGCTTTGGTCAGGCACTTTAGGCATTGCTAGGTTTTTTTGGCAGTCAAAAGATATTATTAAAGTACTTTCTTCAGGGTCACTTAGTTTGGCATAAAAAGCTTTGTACCTTAGTCTATGAACCCTTTTTTCTGTCAATAAAGCATTTCTTTTCGCGGGAATAACCTCTCTTTTTAGTTTTTCAGATAGTTCTAGACATAAAGAGCAAACATCGGTGCGAGGCGTACCGAATCCTAAGTTATATCGTGTATTGAAAATTTCTCTGAAATATTCAACTTTTACTGGTAGATTATTTGGTTCGGACGAATATAACCTCCATAGTTTCTTCACATTTAGGTCTGAGCTTAGATATTTCCTTAAACTTTTCCCTCTGCAGTAGTGTGACTCCAAGCATGTTAAATTATTAATGAATTTCATAACACACTCCCTCTTTGGCTGATAAATAGCATTTTTTTTAAAACCCCCTCTGGTTTCATGAACAAAACCTTTTTCATGAAATTGAGCTGTTATTCTGTTTAGTCTAAACCTCGAAACTTGCAAAATGTTTTTGAAGGTCTCCAAGCAGACAGGAACCTTTTCTCTATTACAATTTCGAACAAAATATTTGGTTGTTCGAAGTTTAGCACCATAGGATTTTGGGTTTTCAACATTCTTGGACTGATTTGGCCTTCTGCGTTTGCAATTCAAAATTTCTACGTATTTCAGAACAAATTGATCTTGATATTGCTTGTCAGGACGTTTGTAGTACAGTTTGTAGAAATTCATAACATCCCTCATTGACAGCTGCTTACACTGGTATGTACCTTGTGAGTGGTTGCATTGTGGATATTGTGGAGCATTTTTTGCTGAGTACCTAAAACAGAGAAAATAATTCCATTAGGACGTACAATATTGCAAATCCATTAGAATTATTTGACTCTGCTTTAGGCTGACAGTGATAGGACTAACAATGGGGCCAACACATAAATAAGGCCTAGGTCTGTTTAAAGGACAATAAAGTAGTCTTAATAATGTATTAAACTTGGTATATGGTCTACTGTACTCTAACAACTGCTAAGAACCTACATTTCTAAAATGTTTATTGTGTTAAGCTTAGACCTATGCTAGTACCGGTAACTTTAAGGTTAGTTTATTACCTTGCAACTTTCGCTTTATTTTTCTTCCATTCAGAAGGATTCCTAAGACTTTTCCGTCCTCGTTGACCATCTTGAATTGGTTAAACATTAAGTTCCATTGTTATTGCCTTTAATTTTAACTAATATACACATACAATTCAAAAATAATAACTAACACTCACTTCCTTGGCTTTACATTGCACAGTCAAATCACCAACCTAACCTCAAACATCTGTTTCCATACAAACACCTGATTGGTTGAAAACAGCTGGAGTCAAAACACACATTATCCCTGAGATTATGTGACTTTTGACACTAACCACCACTTTTGACTTTATTTTTTGGTGAGATTAAGTGCGTTTTGGTACAAACTAGCAGCAATTTCAGATTCCTCGCAGAAAATACTATAACAAACCACTGCTAACTCAATTTCGTAAATTTTGGATTATGTGAGTTTTGATTCTACCCCCCTCAAATGTACTTAACATTTTATTACATAAAAAATGTAACAATTTCTTTTCCTTATCAAATCAAAAATGAACTAAATTATCAAAATTAAAGTTGAGAGACTACATCGCTTTTGATCTGTTACTTGGTAGCTATGTATGTTTGTTAGCATCCATAAGAATGATTTATACTAAGGACCATAGGTACTTGGTGGTTTTCCATTTTAATAAATAAAACACTATTCCACGTATTCCATAAGAATGTGTGAACTTTAGCGAAATCGGTTTAGTAGTTTTCACCAAAAACAAACTGCAGATCATTTTACAAACAAATTTATTTCCTACCTACATAATGGTTTTGTAAGTTATTTAAAATTATTGAAATAGAAAAAAATAATAGAAATTCCCAATGGGCGATTCTTTTATCAGTGCATAACGAAAGTAAAGTTGCGGAGCTTGGTAGCCATTACTCGGCATCACTTTAAATTGGCGATAAACGTCTTCATAGTCCTTAAAAATCTATAGGATTTTGATCGCGATCCGTGAAGTAGGCCTAATTACTGTTAATAACCAGCTACAACGGATATTGACTGTTTTATAAATTTGTCATTAGTATAAAAGCAATTTCTTAACATTTTATTAGATAAAAACATTTAATAATTTCCTTTCTTTATCAAATCATCAATAATGAACTAAAATATCAAAATTGAACTTGAATGATTATGTAGTGTGACTGTCTCCACTTCTTTTGACCAGCTGGAAGCTCCGGCTGGCTGGAGACCGCGTAAACTTAGCCGAATCTTGTCAGGATGGGCCAAGGAGTCGGGTTAGGACGCTAATGAACGCACGCAACGCAAGGGAAATTAAATATTATATTTATTTATATGGCCGAATTAAAGAATACAGAATTGATTATAAATTATGGAAAAGACATAACGGTAAGACTAGGCCTTAAAAGTGGCCGAAAAGCATACCGATGAATTTAATAGCACGTGGCCGGAAAATGGACTGACCTCGTCCCGTGGCGGTCTTCCGTCTAGCGGCTCTCGGACAAGACTCGCACCAGACTCCAGACAAGACTAACTGTCGGCTCGCTAGCTCAAGACCTCCACTCCTCGTCTCTCCCCTCCCCTTCTTCTACGTCATATTGCACTGCTCATCAAAATCGCAAGTGCAATTCATATTTTAATAATTAAAATCCCTTTTCATTATATTCCAATTTACTATTATTAGGATTTTGGTTTGGTGGGCTCCTTGGCTGGGCCACAGTAGTTTTAGAGCTGTTACTTGGCATCAATATACGTTTATTATTATGTGTAAGAATATGTGAATCATGTGGAAAGAATTCGGTTTGGTAGCTAAGAAGAAAATCATATACATTTTACAAACAAATTTATTCCACAACATAATGGTTTTGTAAGTTATTTAAAATTATTCAAATTTAAAAAATGGTAGAAATAAGAATATGTAGATTCTTTTATCAGTGAATAACGAAGGCAAAGTTGCAATGCTTAGAAGCTATTACTCGTCGGCACTTTAAATTGGTGATAAACATCTTTATATTCCTTAAATTAATATCTATAGGATTTTGACAGTGATCAGTAAAGTAGGCCTAATAGTTGTTAATAACCAGCTAAAACACTCAAACTGACCGTTTAATAAATATATTGTTGTTTAAAATCAATTTGTTAACATTGTATTGGATAAAAATAAATTTAAAAAATTGAAATGTCTTTTCTTTACCAAGCCATCAATAATGTACAAGAAATGAAAATTAAACTGAAGGAATTACGTAGCTTGAGAGCTGTTACTTGGCAGTGGTGTATGTTGGTTGGTATCTATAGGATTGTGCGAATGAATGGGTGGTGGAAACTAATTTAGTACTTTAAAATAAAGACAAACCACAAATCGTTTTACAAACAAATTCATTTCACATCATAATGTAGTTTTGCAAGTTATAGAAAATTATTGAAATTGAAAATAATAGAATTACTGATTGGAAGATTCCTTTATCAATAAAAAACTAAAGCAAAGTTGCGGTGCTTCATAGCTCTTACTCGGCGTACTTTAAGCTGGCAATAAAGGTCTTTATAATCCTTAAAAAACTATAAGTTTAAAGTACGAACAGTGAGGTAGGCCCAATTTTTTTATAAAAAATAAGCCACAACACAAACTAACAGTCTTGACAGGATAAAACCAATTTATTTCACATTTTATTAGATAGAAAAAAAATTCAAACATCTTTTATTTACATAGTCATCAATAAAGAACTAAATATCAAAAATTTAAGTAGAAATACTATGTTGCTTATAAATTCATTCCACATAACATTATCGGTTTTGTATTTTAAATGTTTCAAACAAAACAAAAAATGATGTTAGGAATTGAAGTATTGGAGTCATAAAAAAAAATTGATATCCCAGAGTGGTATGCATTTACATAACAAAAAGGTATTTTAAAAAGAATAATAGAATTTATTATTCTTATTTTTTATTATGATTTGGTCAAAGCTAACAAGATTTTTCCTGTTTTGACATAAAGAAAATATGAGACAGAAATTCGAAAAGTAGGAAACAGAACAATCATCTTTCAACTCTTATTTTAGTCTAATTAATTATTGTAATAACTCAATTTTGGTACTACCCACACATTCTGTTGGAATTTAGTAAAACTATTACCACAACTCTTAGTAATTTTTGGTACTCTCCACGCATTCTGTTGGAATTCGGTAAAACTATTACAACTATTGATCTAAAAAAATTAACTTGAGTGATGCGAAAAGGAAGTAGGAACAGGAAGTAGGCTGCGAAATTAAAAAAAGAAAAAAAAGGAACTTCTTTTACCAACTGACTAACCAATTCGGTATTATTTGTATTTATTCCGTTGTTTTCAGTTAATAACTTTTAGTTTTAATAATTCCTATTACCTATGCGAGTGAATAGTGATTGACTATTATGATTTAATTTTTAAATTGAATGAATAATATTTTGATAAACATCTATACATATATAAAGACTATAAACATATTATTTTGATACATATTATTTTCAATTTCCAGACTTCCAGAGGCCCATCATGTTGTGGTTGTGAGTTGTGAGTTGTGAGTTGTGACTCATGATGTGAATGGTCTGTGGATCTCTAGTTCCAACAAAAATTTACGGTTTTTCATTTTAATATTACATTTTCTAGCAAATAACAAACACGAAGACGGTTAGTTTTAAGTTAAAATCGGAATGGCGTTTCAAAATATTGATTTAGTTGATGAAGATGCTGCAGATTTACAATTTCCTAAAGGTAAGTGATAATTGTATTAACATGTTATGGTTTTGTTAGGTTATGTTTTTGTTTACAAAAGACAGTCTATTTTTTATATTACGGATTTAGGAAGTAGAAGTGGTAATGACATGATGGTTTGTTGTAAAACAACTATTTTGTTTCTTTCATCTTATCAATATAGAAAACATAATTGGAAAAATGTTTTTTTTTAGTAAGCCTAACCATTTTTTTGAAGTTAATTTAGCTATGGTTTAGGGGTTCTGGAGAATTAAAAATATTTCCAGTTTAATAAAGGTCACTTTTAAAACTAACCTTGAATTTTTCTTGTTAAATGTCTATTGTACCTCCCGATTTAGTATTAAAATTTGATGAAATTGTGTTGTACATACCTCGTTTTGAATCAATTGGATCATCCTTTACATAAGAAGACCCTTTTGAAGTATCAAAATCCATTATTTCTTTCTAAAATAAGCAATTTCAAAGTACGAAATCTTAGGATTATGAGGTTAGGACAACACACTGTCTATGTCATATGTTAATTCCTATGACAATGGTGGTGAATTATTGAGTGTCTCATCACTCGAAGTTTATGTTCATCCAAGCAAATAGGTCTGGTTAAGTAATATAACCTCTGTATATGCTATTGTGTTCTGGTCTTGGAAGGTCAATATATATATAGGCTATTAGGTGGCTCATAATTTTCAGGATTTTTTTAAATGTCTACTTAAGAATAAATAATGTTTTCCTTGCGGAGGTCATTTTTTTTTTCACTGAAAATCACAATCTAAAAACTATAAACTCAAGGTATTTATAGGTTAGACAAATTGGCAAATGTTCACATTTACGTCTCATATGTTACTAAAGATATTTCAATCTTTATATCTATGATCACAGATCACGTGATATGCTGTCAATCCTCTATATTGATAATTTAATTTCAAATTATTAACTTCAATAAACCTACGAAAGGTTTGGCCAGGTGGTTATAAATATACCGGGTGTTCAAAAAGTCTGGAAACCCCTTAATAGTAATTTTATTAATAAACGCAGAACAATGAAACTAGGATTACGTCCTCACTGTAGTTACAACCGACTTTTTGCTCATTTTAACTGTCTTTTTTCGCTTTGGGGGGACGTCCTGTGGAGGAAGTCTAAAAAATCTTAAATGTAAGCATAGGTCGAATTATACCTCATTTTAAAGGTCTTTGTTAGAGGAACACATTGCCCCAATCCCGACTGAAAAAGAACCATTCGTTTGGAAATGGTTAGGTTAGGTTAGGTTGCCATTTTCAAACGTATGGTCCTTTTACAGTTGGGATTGCGGCAATGTGTTCCTCTAACAAAGACCTTTAAAATGAGGTATAATACGACCTATGCTTACATTTAAGATTTTTTAGACTTCCTCCACAGGACGTCCCCCCAAAGTGAAAAAAATATTTACCTGTTAGAAGACAGTTAATACGCATGCATCTAACAATACACAATTCTATTACCTATGCTTAATTTGGAAACCTGGGCGCATAGGCTAATTGCTTATTCTGAATATCAAATGTAAACTTGCAAATTGCTTATTTTTGACACAAATATTGGATTATATATTTCAAAAGGATCTTCCCAGGTTAAGATGATCCAAATGTTTCAAAACGAGGTATGTACAACACTATTTCATTAAATTTCATTACTAAATTTCTACAGTATGTACAATACACATTTACCTCTTAGGTTATTAATTTTAGCTGTAGTTTAGAACACAGTGAAAGGGTAGTATGCTATGTTGATTTTTTTTTACCGAGAAGAATTTTGCCTTTAATGGTGGCAAATATCCGAGTAAGCTTTATAAATATAATGAGTTTATCAAATGTGCAAGGAGCACTGTGTTGATATTCATAATAAAGGAAGCAAGGATTCCCCGAACAATAAAAACAAGAAATAAAACTAAGATTAAGAAATAAATCCAGTTATTACCCTTATGTACATTTTGATAACATATCATCTTCCTTAGAAGTTTACAGCTAAACTAATAACATATACAGACTAAGCATATTATACCTAAAAGCTAAGTGCTGCCACCTACCCACTCTTAACTGGCCAACCACAAAGAGTCATGTTTTGCCTCGGGTAACTGACCCAGATGTGAAAGGGTTCTCTTGGCAACTTTATGGACTAGCTGTACAATTGTTGCAAACTTAAATTGTATTTACTAAACCAACAAGTAAGCTAAATACACTATCAAATTTTATAACACCGAACAAATTTTAGAAAATATATAATGTAACTTAGGTTAGATAACTTAAAATATGAAACAAACAAATAAATATTCACACATAATATCAGACTAATCCCCTAAACTGATGTAATTATTATTATCTTGGCTTAAACAAGAAAAACAAAGATGAGTGAGAAATAGGCCCTTTAACTTCATTCAG
Organism: Aphrophora alni; assembly: GCA_963513935.1. Lineage (NCBI taxonomy): Eukaryota > Metazoa > Arthropoda > Insecta > Hemiptera > Aphrophoridae > Aphrophora > Aphrophora alni. Next base: position 103,365,666 of record OY740772.1, on the reverse strand, counting down.
TAACATTTTATTTTCAGCTTTAATTATTAAAATACTTTAAAAACTGTCCAATAACCTGTCAGATATAACGCCTTTCTTTAATTTAACATTATTTAAATCTAAGTTGTGTTTGGTTTGAAAGATGTGCTCAGTCACAGTAGATTTTTTAGGTTTATTATATAATATAGGTCAAATTTTCCTTGGATCTAGTAATAATATTTCTTTTTCTTTGGCTAAGATAACTTAGTAAAAGGGTGAGTTTGGCCAAAGGTGACGGTCCTTAGCACTTAGTCAAGGTTTTTATTTAGTCTGTATTAGCTTAGTTTTGTAAACTTCTGAGGATGATGACTATTTCATGAAAATGTGCATAAGGGAAATATAATAAATGTAACTGAATTTCTTACAATCTTAGTTTTGTTTCTTGTTTTGGTGGTTCATGGAGACTTATAATGATGTTATATTGACATTGTGAGAGTTGGCAAATCGATGTTTAACTGTTAAATAATTTAATGTTCACCTAGAAAACAATATTCATGAAAATTAATTTTTAGTTGTGAAATTTGAAAAAGACAGCATAAGCGTAATTTAATTTGAGTTGATTTTAAAGTTTTGAAAATTACAGAATGTCATAAAATGTCCTATACTACTAAAAATGAATTATATATTTTAATTTGTACTTATTTGCAAAACAAGATCAGTATTGACTATCAATAAGACTACAATTAGACTAATAGTGTATATATACTACACATTTCTGGAAGTGTTTTACTTACTAGTTTACAGTAATTAGATAACTAATGTGGAAGTAATGTTACAGCAATTATATAACGAAGAAATATTTTACCTCTAGGGCAGGTTAGGTTAGCTCAGCTCAATTTTAATTACAAATTAATACCAATTGTTTACTTTAAATATCATTTATGTAGGCTATTACAATTAGGCTACCTACCTAAGTGTTCATATTTTTGATGACGTTTAGGTTACAAGTACAATAGTAATTTAGTGGTAGGCTATGTTTTGTAATAAATAAGTTAATTATCTGGTTATTATTGTCATTAATTTCCTTGGAAAATGTTTTTTGAATAAACATTACTTTGTTGTCAGTCAGTTATTTGTTGACTCATCAATTTCCTCTCCATTTAGATTATATAATCTCATTTAGTTTTTTTCGTACTTTTCATTTTCATTTATCATAGTGAAAAAATCAGTTGAACTGAAACTTTTCCTTTTAAAATTAGTTTATTTTTCTTGAACAAATATTTTTAAAAGCCATTGTCACTATTCTTTCAACTTTAACTTGCAAACTTATAATATTTTAGTTTAATAACATAATAGAAGAAACCCCCTTATCCGGATCAGTAGGGATCAAACGTAATCTGGACATCAAAAAGTCTGGATAAAGAAAAAACAAAAGTAGTTTAAAAGAAGAAAAACCCCTTCACAGTGTAACTTAAATTGTTCATTACTTTTACATTTATTCAGAAATGCACATGCCACAAAGAGAAGATACTTGCAAGACAGTAAAATTACATAAAAATAAAATAATAGTAATAATTTTTCTTTACATTAAAAAAGAAATTTCTTTCGCACACATTTTGACTTAATTGTTGTTTGGCACATAGAACTCTTGTATTTTGTTTCCGCTAAATTGCAAATTCATTTGATCTGCAACAGTTGGAGCCTGTTGAATTCCTTTTTTTCTTTCAAGTCATTTAAATACTTCAAAGGCTTCCTTTTCATCCTCAGTTTTTTTTCCATCTTTCAATAATTCCTGAACTATATTTTCATCCATCATCAATTGAAAACCGTTACCGTTGGTATCGCTATTCGACCATTTCATTATGTCATTATCATCACACTCCTCAATGATATTTAGAGTGACTACAGACATTGAAATATAATGATTTCCTGTATCCTTTTCTACTGTAGCTGTTACAAACAAGTTATCATTTTAATTTTATTTGCCATATTCTACTTCCTTCAAAAACTAATTTTAAACTTGTTTTAAGTTAAGAGTCCTAATTGAATCTTAAGCGTTTATGATATAGTAAGGTTAGGTTAGGTTATGATATGATATAGTAAGCGTCTTTCAAATTTGTTTTTATAAAAAGCTGAAATACTAGTCGTAACATCATTTTCACCAGAGAGAAGTTGATGTAGAACGATCTTTCTATAAAATTGCGATTGAATAATGGATGTTACGTTAGGTGGCATGGAATAGTTCCATGGAAGGATGTTATGGTGCATTGTCTATCACTAATAGCATTTTTCTATTTTATTTGCCGACATTTATACAAAGAATTATTAATACATCAGGTACGTGTGTGTGTGTGTGTGTGTGTGTGTGTGTGTGTGGTACCAATGTATTATCATATCAATTGACAAAAACTTCTGTGTCCATCCTTGCCTTCTTTGATTTTCGTACATTAAAGAGATGCTTTGCATTTTCAAAATACCGAGGATTTTGTGATTTACCAATTAAGAGAATCAGAATTTTGTGAGTTCTTTTGGCATTAGCACAAACCATAAGAGAAACCTACTCCTTACTCACTTTATATTCGAGAGCTGACTTCAAGTTTGGATGCTAGTGTTTTAGATGTTAGCAATTTCCAATAAATGCCTGTTTCATCTGCGTTATACACGAGTATTCGATCATACTTGCCGTCTTCAATAATGTTTTAAATTTGTTGACAAACGAAGCCGTAAGGTAGAGATTTGCACTAATTTTTCACTTTGAATGTCGAGCTCCCGATTCTCTTGTCATTGTTTAAACTTGCATAACCATCCAGCACTTATTACAAAGGAAGAGAAGAGTCTCCACCAAGTTTTTGGTTAAATTACAATAGTTTTTCATGTAACAGAGGGCCAGATATTGGTTGCCATTTCTGTAAGTACTGTGTATAAAACACCTTTTTCCATGACCTTATGCTTTGCGTTTTATCGTCATTTTACGATGAGCATAATTATCACTGTCCAAATTGTGTGCATACTGTATCAACAACTCGGAATTCTTCTTTTTGTCTGAGATGGTAGAGGTTCTTTCGCCATATAGATCAGTTAAAACATGACTGAATTCACGTTTCGGTACATTTTTCCAATTTCCAAAGTACAATTCCAAGAACAATTTTCTTTCTTTTCTTTGTAAATAAGTCAAACCCAAACTGGAATGGAATACAATAATGTATGGCAAAGTAAACATATGATGTTTAAAAACTCTACTGGAACGCAGTTCATGGGTAGTGACTGAGAAATGATTTCTCACGTTCCTTATGAGAGAAGGGAATGGCACCATCTCTCTCTGAGGGAAGGGAGAACCCCTGTACCATCCAGACTCTTCATTCATCTGACATCAAGCATCATTCACAGTAAATTTAATAACTTATTATTTTCTCTAGATATGGGAGGATTTAGATAACTATAAATAGTCCAGATAAGAGGATCTCACCTCTACATAAAAAGAAAGTTATATTTGTTATTAATAACTTTTCAAATTAAAATTAAATTTTGAAGCACACTAAAATTAGTTTGAATAAATCATTTAGGTCTAAATATGTCAAAGATTTGTCATAGAGTTGGTATAGTCATTATATATTTGTTAATTTGTTTATAGAGTTTGAAAATGCAGAGACACTTCTAATCTCAGAAGTCCATATGTTACTTGAACATCGAAAAGCCCAAAATGAAAGTGCAGAAGAAGAACAGGAATTCTCTGATGTTTTTATGAAGACTCTTACGTACACTAATCGTTTTAGAAAATTTAAAAATAAGGAAATGATTGCTTCTGTTAGAAAGTAAGAGGTTTATAATAACACAAAAATATCATTAGGCTAACTATTTTTTAGAATACTATAAATATAAATTTAATATATCTAATAAGATAAATGACTTATATGCTCTACCCACCATATTTTACAAATCCACTAGTTTTGTTCTTCATGTATTCATGTTATAACAAAACCTAACAATAACAAATAAATGTTACCAATAAAAAAATGACTGTAAAATATAATACCCATGAAAACAAAGAGAAAAAAAGAATAATTACCTGGCATTTTGTAAAGACAGAAATTCTCTATTTTCTCAGAAAGTTTTTAACATGGATTGTCACAAGAAAGGGACGGTAGGAGAGTGGGTTATAACCTTGTCATTATTAATCTTGTCTTTAATTATATTAAATGTTGAGCTTGACTTATGAGAAAAATTATACAGTATAACAAACACACAGAACACAATTCTCACAAAAAATACGCCTAAGTATCAGACGCGTTTCAACGACAAGGTCGTCCTCTTCAGTGATACACGAGCTACATCAATCAAACTATAACTATAGTTTATAGCGGAGTTAAACTATAACTATAACTGAGTTATAGTTTGATTGGTGTAGCTCGTGTATCACTGAAAAGGACGACCTTGTCGTTGAAACGCGTCTGATACTTAGGCGTATTTTTTGTGAGAATGTCTGTAATTCCTTTCTAATCAAAGGCAAGGAAATACTCGGTTGTGCCAAAAAATTAATTATCTTATAGTGAGTATGGGAATAGAAATCCTGAGGGGTTGGATCTGCACATTTTCTGTGTAGTTTTGGGTTAGATCCATATTTTTCATCTTTATATCAGGTCTCTTTCAACCAACAAAAACAAAATTTATGATACTGAATCTATGGATTGTTGGAGTGAAAATACATGTTTCTGTTTATTGGCCAAATGTACCTTTAGAAGAGGACAAAAACTTTTGCAGATTAGGTATGCCTACAAGAATTTAACACATCAAAGAAACAGATAACAAGTATATATTTGAGTATTGTTATTTTACCGGTTATATCTTTTTTACCAAGGGATCACCATAAAAGGGGTAGCTTTCAATAATTTTACAAAGTTTATCCTGTAAATTATGTCAAAGTGTTGTTTCCCATATCTTGGCTAAATTCCCTAAAATAAACCATTTTACTTGCATCTGGCTACTCGTTCTAGTTACATATTATTTGTTCATTATTGTTAGTTTTCTGTTGGTTTGATTTAAATATTAATAAGAAAAGTTTAAATAATTTTGAGAGAAACTGCTGATTGAGAGACTTTCATTGCTCAACAAAGATATAAAATGTTATTTGTTATCATTGGCATTGGTTTCACAGATAAATCTAAACATATTTGTATTTTATTTGAAAAATACCAAAATCAAATATCATGGTCTTTTTTTTTTTGACTTGACCTGACTCCAGTATATTGAATTGTTGTCTTTAAAGAATTAATTGCTATGACATTTATATTTTTAATTACTAGTTTTTATTTATTTCAGTTTGTTATCACAAAAAAAATTACACAAATTTGAGTTGGCTTCTATCGCAAATTTGTGTCCAGAAACACCAGAGGAAGCAAAAGCGCTGATTCCAAGGTAAACTATTTAACATATTTTTAATATTATGCAGAAATTATTTATATTATCAATTATAAATAAAAATGTATGATAGAAACTTAAGTATGAAATTTGGGGTTTGTGCACTGTAAGAAAAATGAATATATGATGAAAAAATGTTTTGCCAACAGTATTATGATTTTTGGAAGAAAGGAAGTGTTGCGATTCATTCTGACTTGAAAATGTTTGAAGATCAATTTTCTTTTTTCAGTTTTTTTTTCATAATAAATTCAGATTTTCCACAAAAACAAACAACTTCATATTAAAAATCTAAAGTAGTTTGAAATTAGTTTCTTTTTTATCCGATATTTACTTTTTAGTATTTAAGCTTTTATGAGGCAAGATACAGTTATTAATCTCTGGGGAAGTAATTAATTTTCAATGCCACAAACCCAGCGGCAGCAATTAAAACTGGCAAAAACGTAAGATTTGGGTTAAATTATCATAAACATATAACGGAACATGCTACAACAAAACTTTTTCCACCATGATGGAGGTATTTTGCGTTTGTAATAATTTTATATTAATTTAACCTGATTTAACTTTAGCTTTCAAAATAAATTTTTGAAAGTATTGAGTTTTCCAAATGTTTTGAAAAAAAGCTATAATCGTTCAAATTAAATTTAATAAAACTAAGAATTTTTTACAAGAAAATGTAGTTTTTCAAATTTAAAGCAAAAACAATTAAGAATTTAAACAATTAAAAAATTAAACAGTATCAGCATGAATCCGTGACAAGTGGTTAATAAATATGAAGAAAATATCTGCTATTACTACTGTCACAATTTTGTAAATCATTTTCACTCTCATGTGATAATAATGTGAACTACAATTATACGGCACATCAGATACGACACAATTAACGATAATAATGCCACATCAGAACTACAAATATTTTCACGCATTATAACGAGACACTATAACATCATAACACACCCAAAAAGAACAAGTGTCACACGGAATTTGAGTCTCGGATAATTATCTGTAAACATGATGTGGAAAAGTGTTACAAAATAAAATTTACATACACTGTAGTTCAAAAAATAATTTAAAACGGTTTTAGAGAATATAAATTTTTAGAACATTTAGGCATGCACTGCAAGGTTCTACATGGTAATAAATTTGCATCATTTTCTCCCGATAAATGTAATTTAACTAGGTGTTTAATTTTAATACGATTGTTTCACACAATCTTACAAAACGTAATCAGAAAAGTTCTTAAATCAGAAGTCAGTTCCGTAAAAATATTGGACGAATTTCTTCACTCATCTACCCCAAAAAACAAACAAAAACCAACCTAAAGTAAATATCACCAAAAATGACAGTTTAGTAGTTATCAGTTAAAAAAAAGCAGTTAAACCATATGAAAATTAAAAGTGTGAAATAAACCATACCACTTGGAACTATATTTATATAGGGCTCTAAACTAGCTTTGCTTGTGCCATAAACACATCATGAATGTAAATTGTATTTTATTAAATGCTAGCTTGGTAATGACAATGATTGAGGATCATTTTTTTTCCCCTCAATTATTCCGAAACCTAATATTTTTAATTGTGATTTTGCACATGGGTTTACATGATTAATCTTCACAGTTCATTAAAATTTGAACAAAATTGATAGACCCTATTTTAATAATTATACCTCCAATTTATCTGTTGTCAAACAATGTTATTCATGTTTTTTGATTCCTATTTCATGGATTGTTAATAAAGTATTTGTATTATTTACTAACCTTCAAACAATCACTTATTTTCAGATACGTCTGACTGCAGTTTCGACACCACACTATCATTGTCGAAGATAAGAAGTTGTTTTTACATTACACAATTAAATCACACTACACGTAAATAAAACCACATAACATTTCATTTATACAACTTTTTACATAACTATACAATAATCATCATTTCTGGGTCGTTATTACTCAATACATCCACTGTTGGACTGACTAAAATGTGGACTTTACATGAACGTAAAAATTCCCGAAAGATGGCCACTTTCTTTCCTTCTTGGAATCCTTCAACTTTTGTCTAAAACTAGTTTGTTGTCAAATTTTCATTTTTCAAAAATTTGTATTAAAGTTTTGATAAATAAATGTAAATGAACATCTGGTATAGGGTCTTACCTTGAATTTAAGTTAATGATAATAAAATAAGAGAACAGCTGTTGAGCCAAATTTTACCTCTTGATGGATCAAGATCTAAGCAGAATCAGAGTCAATTAATATTGAAAGAAAGATGAATAACAGTTTATTGTTGTTTTACAGTATAGCAAACTTTTTAATGAAGAAAACTCATTCTTTCTGAACATAACACCCATATTAATAATGCAAATTATTATGATGATCAAACAATAAATTGATTACACGTAAAAACGCACAAAAGACTAATTATGAATTTTTTTATCACTAAAACAACCATATGGAGTTCTGCAAACTGTAGCGTACGACAACCACTACCATAATATGTAATAAAATAATTTATTTTCAACATTTACATTCTGTTACGGTAACAGGTAGGTTTAGCTTCTTCTTTTTTTTACATTTGAGCTGTGGATGGTCTAGGCAGCCTAAAATCGTGACAACAGGGACATAATCGAAGAGTTAAACATATATTTATGCATGTATTAATGTTTCTTAAGTCACCATCAACAGGTCAATATAGTGAGTTTTGGCCATGGCAATCCTGTAGGTCCCTACCTGGATTTACAAATTGTTTTCATAAAGTCTTGGGTTAGATCTAATTCATCTTTCCTATCAGATCACTCTTGTTCTATTCCAACCCTGAGGTTATTACAAACGAGGGCTAGGGGTCAATTTTGTTTTTTCCTCCTTTTTTTTATAAGGGGATGATGAACCCAGAGGTTTTCACCTTTCAACAAAAAAATACTTTCTAAATAGATTATTTGTTTTTGAGTTATAAATGTAACCTTTAGATTTGTTTTATATTTAGTAGATCAATTTGATGAAATTAATCTCCTTATTTAAATCCAAAAATTAGTTTTCCCAGAGTTTTAAATAGCTTTCTCTCTTATTCCTCACACCTGAAAATGGTAGATTTCAACAAAATCTTTCATTCCGTTTTAAAATAAGATTTACAAATACGTAAATTGATCGTTTGATTTATCGAAGCTTTTGAATAAATTTATTTTAAATATTTGCATAATTTTCCATTTGGTATTATCAATCTAACAATTATTTATTGTAAATAAAAGCACAGTCTAGAGAAGAAAATGACCATAACATTGAAATAATTAAATATGAAACATTTTATGCACTTTTAGAAGAGCCGAATGAGTTTTCCCAAAGTTTATACCTAGATAAATCATTTTCTCATACTTAAAAAAATAGTGGAGTCAGCCCATTACAAAAATATCCTTTGATCTGTTTTCAAAATAAATTATACACACATACAAGAATTTCTGTTTTAGATATTTCCCCATCTTCATTTCTCAAGGAATATTAGTGAAACATCTTGTGATAAAAGCAATATTAATTAGGCCTACCAACTCTTGTTACAAAGTTTACCGAAAAGATTATCTTTAGCTTAAGCATATTGTGATTCCTTTACAAATTAGGACGGAAAGCTGCTGATTTTATACACAACTTTTAAGAAGATTTAAAAGGATTAAAATCTGGTGCTTCAGAAGATAATTAAAATGTTTAGAGGTTTAATATACAAAAGTCTAAATGAAACTTTGAGTCATGGAGGAGACCTATAAGCAAAAAAAAAAAAAAAAAAGTATTGATCATTATTTATTTATTTACTCTCATTAAGGTTTACAGAGTTTCCTCTTTTACAAATCTTGTTTACATAAGTTACAATCTAATACAATTAAAAATAAAATTTAAAAAATAGCAGTCTGTTATCCTTATTTAATTATTCATTAGATAAAATGCTCTGCAACCCTTTATGAATAAAATATGGACAAACTATCACAAGATATCAATTGTTGGGTAAATTTGTTGATTAGGTGCAAAGTTCTATTTAAGTACGAACTGAAATGATGAATGTAGCTCTTTAAATAATAAATATTGTCTGAGGGCTAGAGGTATTTATTTTATGCCCTTTTCTTTCTTTTTTTTTATATAAGGTAATGATGACCTAGAAGTTTTTCACCTTTATCCTCTCAACTTAGTTTGCCGAGCAGCACTGCATGGTTTTACCCGCTGTATTTGCAGATTGCCGAATGCTCCTTGCATGACAGTAGTCTGTCAACTAATGATCATTACCAACAATATTTGGGACCATTTCAAGAAACTAAAATACACAGAATATGTAGAAAGACTATTTTTATCATTACAAAAGTCTTCTTCTTCTTCTTCTTCTTCTTCTTCCAATGGCACCTTCTGGCTCACGCCATCTTAGTTCTTGCCTCCCAATAAAGTCCAGGAAAGTCCCTTCGTCCCTTGGGAGGCATTTGCCAGCACTGTTGATCATTTAGCACTACCCAGGGGACACGTACAGCTTAAAGTGTGCTGCGGACGCGATCAACTTTGTCCCACTCATTACAAAAGTACATTTCTTTAGTTTGAAATAAATTCTGAAAACAAGTGTTTCTTTGCTAATCAGCTGTCTCAGCTTCAACTGCATGGTGTTATTGCGCTAAACACAAAGAGTTTCTGTCTTTTACGGAATGTGTTATAGTATTATTGTTGTGTTTTGGAAAGACAAAAGTGAATTGTTGCATTTTAATTAAGTGCAAAGATTGTTTTGTCTTATTGTAGGTATGTTTTTATAGTTTTTGATAGATAAGTGAGTGTGTGTTTATCGGCGAATGTTTTTATAGATTAGTTCCTTGATTACTTTCATTTATAATTCCTTTAAATTTTTTTATTAAATTCTAAGTATTTTTAGTGGAATCCTTATACTGGTTCATGTTATAAATGAAATATAAATATTTGTATAAACAATTTCAAGTGCTTATTAAAATACTTTCAAAAAGTACCGCAGCGGGCATTATTCCTTATTAAAAAATCTTCTGCGTTGAGGTGTTAAACAACAAGGAAAAAAGTAAGTTTAAAGCTATGAGCTACACTCAATAAAAACAGATTAAAAAAACTAATTACACAGTAGATAAAATAAAACTCGAACACAAGATTTCACAAAAATTATGTTTAACTCAAATGTATTTCAACAACAAAGTCACGTTTAGTTATTGTAGCCCATGTATCATTGAGGATGGTGACTTTGTCGAAGAAACGTGTTTGATTAAGTAAAAGTAATTTTTGTGAGATCTTGTGTTCAAGTTTTTTTTATCTAATTTTATATAACAAGTCAAGCTTATTATTTATTTATAAATACACAGTGTATAGATTTTTCTTTTTTAAGGCGATGATAAGGTTTTTTGTCTTAAAAAAAATTAACTTTGATATTAAGATAGCTAATAACGATTTGGGGCAATCTTTTTTGTAGTGAGGTACTAATTCCATAAGCCCATGTTTGTCAATTTTTTGCAAATTTGGTATTTTTCTCTGGATACTGTGATTGATCACTTTTACGTAATCACATTTAGTACCTACTTAAAATAAGCAACACTTGTGGTGTTTTATAGTTTAATTGGATAGAGCTTGTGGAGACAAGGAGTTGTAAACAACTAAAAATGATGTCTTAGTCATTGAAAAGTCATATTGTTTGTTGTAGAAATTTGCATGGGTTATACATTTCATGACAATTGTGTTCTGTTTCAGTTTGGAGGGGAGGTTTGAAGATGAAGAATTAAGACAGATTTTGGAAGATATTCAAACCAAGAGAAGCATCCAGTATTAAATAGGCAGGTCATCTAAATGTGTATTGTAATCTAAGTTTAATACATTGACCTGAATTTTAAAAAGCAGTGATTATTATCACTACGAGGGCCGTTTGATAAGTCAGTGATTTAGAAATGAAAGACATTTGTCACATTTTATTTATTTTTTGACAAGTATAACCTAACTTTTACACACTTAGTTCAATAGTTTTCTAATTTATTAAGCCTTCCAAAAATTATGATTTCTAGAACTCTGAAAAAATGTTTTAATTTACCTTCTGTTCGATATGAATATTTTTCTACTGAACCATTTCTTCATGTTTGCCAAGAGAAGGAAGAGGGCAAATATAGAAAATAGGTTGGTGAAGCAATTTGTTGTATAATTAATTATAAGAATTATTCAACAATGATAGATGTGTAAGGTGGTACATAGAAGGAAATTTTTTCTTCTTCACAAAGTAGGGGTCCCCCCCCCCCATTAATTAACTGTGAAATTGATTTAATAAAGAAGCATAATCCTGTATTGTGATTTTTTTTTCTTCCTTTTCCAGACAGTTGGTAAAGATCCATAGGAACATCAACAAATTGTGGTCATAACCTTTTTGGCCGATGGAACCGTTTTCCCTTTCCTTGCAGTATGTTCCTAAAAGAAATCTACTGTTAACGTTATAATAATAAATTGTTATTCCACCAGAAACTAATACTTAAAGTGAAATAAATAGGAATGCCTTAGGCTTACCCATTTAGGAATTTCCTTCAAAGAAAAATACAAAAATTGAAGAAAAACAAGCTTAATTTTAATGTAACAGCAGATATTTCTTGTTGAAACTCCATATTCAAGCATAAAATAAAGCTTAAAGTTTCAAAATATTTTAATAATATAAATAAGCTACAATTGTTTCACCTTGTGGCAATTGCCGATCAACAGTTGCCCAATGATGCCGCAAGGCAAAACAATTGTACCTCATTTATATTATTAAAATATTTTGAAACTTTAAACTTTATTGCTTTATTTTATCCTTGAAAACAAGCTTAACAAAAAAGTCTGTTCAATTAACAAATAATAATATAATTATATTTGTTTAAGTAAAATAAAAATGCCTAAGAATATAGAATAAAACAAACTACCCTATGAATTAAACAAAATAGAAAGTATTGAATTTATAATATGATTATTTTCATTTTTGGAGTGTGCTAATTAATTGTGTTTCATCAACAATTGCATATTTTCTCAAAAACAGTTGGATTGCGCTTGAATAGGTCTAAACGTTACATCAAAATGGTCACATTTTACGTATTCAGTTTTTTGGTTAAATGTAATCTAACATGGTTCCCCATTTTGCCGATAGTTTTCTCATAACCAAATGTTCATTTGGGATGATAAAACAAATTTTATCTGTGATGTTTACTATCAATGCTAAAACAAAATATAAAAACATCTTAAATCAATAAATTTTTGTGTGTGTTGAAAACTTACAATAGTATGTGTCAAAAAGTTGGTTTAAGGTCATTTGCATAATTATTTTGGACGCCATTTTGTTTGGTGCGGTACCACACTGTCCGCTCTTCACGATATCTTGCCTAACCTACATTGTTGACAGTGTTTACAAGTATCTTACACATTATATTTTTGTCTCTTTCTTTATTTAAAATTGATTTGCACTATTTATAATCACTCAAATATAACCACAGTTTTTTCTATTTTGGATTACTTATTTTCATGGTATTTATCAAAACATGCAACAGCACATAGCCCTGGTTTGTCAGGACATGTAGCACACACAAATGTTGTGTATTTAATTTTTTTATCATTTTTTAACACTACATTTCTTCTTTCTTCTGTCATTTTTTGTCACAATCATCTGTTTTGGAAAGGTGCAAGTATGAGTGTTACCTTGACTGGCAGAGGAAGGAGTGTATCAATTATTTGAAGGTGAAACTCGTAAAAGAAGTATCTTTTTTCTGGAAGTGTTATACATATTGTACAACAAATGAGAATTTATCATCAACATTTGAAGGATGTGGACAAATATCTTTTTGTACCACCGGAGGTCTTTCGCTCTTAGGGGTAGTAAGATAATACCTGATCAGATCTGTCCACACTTTTCATAAAAGCATTGTATTTATTATAGGCAGAGGATTTGAGTGACTTTTTTGGTTCTGTTGTTAACAGAAGTAGACATTTCATTGTCATGTTCGTGAAATATATGACAGTCGCTTGTCTTACCACTTTCCAACCATAATGCCTTCAGCATACTGAACTACAGTTTCCCCCTTTGCTAACTTTTTACCTTTTACAAGCTCAGGGTTGTATTTTCTATCCGCTCGTTAAGTACCTGTACAGTATGTGCCTTTTGATTATAGTGTAGTGGCAAGAGATACACAATTATAAAAATTGTCCATTTAAAGTGCGTGACCGCAGTTCATTTTTCTCTGCATGAGATGAAGGACCACGTTTGCCGCATGTCCCTTGCCTCCAAGGTCATCAAATACACTACGGTAAAGCATGAACTTCAAAATCAATCCGTTAGGTTCTGTCAAGGTATAAAACTTTGCCATATTTGTGGCGTTTGTCTTTGATGTATTGTGTAAAGAACAAACGCCTCTTCAGAGAACCACCCCTTCATCTAGTGAAAGTTCTCTACTTGGATAAAAAATACTTTCTCAAGTCAATCTGTCTTTTTTTGATTTGTGGTTTCAGTGTTTTTTGCAAAGTGAATGCACCTGAGAATAATCAAAAATCGGTGTCCGCTGATAAACTCTCTAAATATAGGCAAGTTGAATAGTCTGTTGGTCTTCCAATAATCTTGAAGAATGTTCAATCGGATAGATCCTGTTTGCAATAATAAACCCAAAACATTTTAAGTTTATCCACAGTAAGGTGTTTGTACTGCGATATAATGGTACCTGAATCACAAAATAATTCTAAGGCATATCTATTAGTTTCTCGGACTATGTCCTCAAGTAAAATGTCATACAATAATAAATAAAAATAATCAATGGGGCCATTTTCCCCAGGAATCGGAAAAAGCATTTTATTTCCCCGGGTAAATGGAATATCTTTTAGACCAATGGTACTGTTACACCAAAACGGGTTCAATTCAGTGTCACCCTCCTCACTAACAATGCAGTAACCGTCACAACTACTCGTACTGTCATCCCCAGAGACATTCATTTTTTATTGTCACTAACAAAAGAGTTGTTAGTAAGTGCAGAAGCCATTTTTTCAATAAATAAATTTATAAATTAGTAAAAATAATAAACAATTCTAGACATGCGGGAGAAAAAGCGTCTGTTTCCTCCAAAACCTGAACTCACAATGAGAATATGGAAAAGTATATTACACATGGTGTGGAAACACCATGCGCTAGCGCAGATAGTTTGGCAAGGTGTGGTTCTGCACCAGCTGTAGTGAATATATTAACTAATTCACTCAATAGTTTTCCAACACAGTATTATGGATTTTATTGACATTCACTTCTCTTGTGACCTCATTTGGATCTCTTGGGCATTCAGCAGTATGCTTGGTATGCTTGTAAGACCACAGTGAAATTCAGTAAACCATTCCATGCTTTGGTGTCCTAATAATATTTATTTTAGCTTATATTAATTGTGAAATTGAATTGCTGACTCGTTAGTGAAGAAACTTAAATTTGAAATCATTGAATAGAAAATATTATTTTAGTTATTTTTTTATTCTCGTAAATGTGGAATAAAACTTGTACAATAAAGTTAGCTCTAAACTTCTGACATTATATATGAACATACCTTTTTCAAGTCGATAGTAGTTTCTTATATTATAGTAATGGCTACATGTTTCGCTGCCATAATATAAGAAACTACTATTGACTTGAAATAAGGGATGTTAATTAATTAAAGTAGTTCTAAGGCAAAACAATGAATATATTATATATTACATAGATTATTTACATAAATTCTAACAATAACAATGTCTGTTGTTTTAGAACAATGTTTTGAATTTTCCATTTAATAAAACCATCAGGAGACTAAATTATAAACACAATTGGAAAAATATAAACATTTTATAATAGTTTAATACATATTCAGCAGCGAGCAGTAGTTTTTTTAAACATTTTCATTTAAATGTACAAGCGATTAAACTTGTTTATTGGTACAAGTGTTTTGTAATATTATTTGGTAAATGTATTATAATGTTAAATATATGGTTTTTGGTTAGAGTTTTGGCACATGGTCTATTAGTTTAAATTTTATATGGATAGGAGACACAGGCTTACCTAGGAAAGTGGTCATTGGTATTACCTAATAGTACACATACTAAAACATACACAAAAATACACTAAAGTTCTGAATATTTCGTAAACACTGTTCATTTTCTCAATCAATAGAGTATAAAAAGTAGACTGAATTGTTTTAATTTGAGGATGGAGCTGTGCTGAGTGTTGAACCCCCCCCCCTAATCTTAATCTTAGAGGAATCTTTTTTCCTTTCCCAACAGGCTTTTATATATATCCTGTGGTTTAACACTCAGCACAGATCCATTCTAGATTAAAACAATTTAGTCTTCTTTTTATACTCTACTGATTGAGAAAGTTAACAGTGTTTACGAAATATTTCAGAACTTTAGTGAGTGTGTGTGTTTTTTCTTACTTGTGTACTATTAGGTAATACCAAGGACCACTTTCCAAGGTAAGCCTATGTCTCCTATCCATACAAAATCTAAACATTAAAAATATGTAATTTTGAGACTTAAAAAAAAAAAAATCTATTTTGATTTTCTTTTTACATGATTTATTATTGAGTATTATGTTGATTGAGTTTGGTCGTAGTAGACATATACCAGGTGGCTGACTGAAAACAAAACTTTTTTGTTTTGTATTTAACTTTTTCTTCTTTTTTTAAATCACAAGGATCTGTTAATTTTATTTTGTTATTTTGAACACCGACACTTTAACTCCTAACCGATGGAAAAATCAACACCTAAAATTCCAAATGATGAGAGAATGGGCAGCATATGTTAAAGCTTGTGTGGTGGAAAAAACAAATAGTTTTATACACCATGAACAAATAGTTTAATGTCACTATTTTCAACCTGTAAGTTACAAACGTAATTAAAAATACAAAATATTTGGCAAGTAAACAAGAGGGTAAATGAGTTAGGGTCGGGAAGGTGGTTAAGGTCAACAAAGATTAAGCACAGGGTTAACTGAAAACAACAACAAGCAAGGTATAAAGTAGCATGTAACCCCTTCCCCCCATCTTGTTTACTTGCTAAATGTTGTTTGTATTTTTAATTTAGTTTGTCGGCAGTGAATGACCAACACAAGTTGAACCCCGCAGTGGCATTAAACTCTTTTTTGTAGTTTATAAATGTTTCATTTTTTACTTCCGCTCAGTTAAAGTCTCAATTTAAAAATAATTTTAAAGTTCGTTGAAATATATTTTCATCGGTTTCTTTATTAAAATTTGGATGAATAGTTTTAGAAAACTTATATTTAAAATTAAATAAACAGTTATTTATTATCCTGGTGATTTAAGGATAATGATTTGTGCAATGAGTTTTGTGAGGTCAAACTTTGGCAGGTTAAAAGAATGTATTATCTATAAAAGAACAAATAAGTTAGTTCATAACTTTAACAAGAAGTAATACATCTATTTGTAGTATTCATTTGGAATTTTATCAAAATTGTTTCCCTGATTGCATACCTGATAGCAATGTTTTTATGAAAACAATCTATGGAGTTTTAATCAACAACGTGCAGATAAGAAAGTTATTCAAAAATATGTTCTTAAGTTAGTGGCGAATTTTCAGGAAACCATTATTGTTGCTAATAAGAAGCAGAACACTGAAAACCTATTAAGAAATGAATCATGGAAATGGTAATTTGGGTTCTAGGTATCATATTGAAGTAAAAGGTGATGACACTTTTATCTGGTGTATGGCAACACTCATATTTAATGAATTTTGAAGCATATCAAATTCTATCCGTTAAA
Source organism: Aphrophora alni (assembly GCA_963513935.1). Taxonomy (NCBI): domain Eukaryota; kingdom Metazoa; phylum Arthropoda; class Insecta; order Hemiptera; family Aphrophoridae; genus Aphrophora; species Aphrophora alni. The sequence continues at coordinate 103,348,551 of OY740772.1, read as the reverse complement.
ATACACCTTGCACAAGAATTGAATGAAGACAACTTTGATCATTGCCTGAAATTTTATGAAATTATAATTATTGATCAATTAATAATCCAATTTTTTTTTTAATATTTGGATTTCAAATGAGTGTATTTTTCATAAACAGAAGTTATTTGTTTATACTTTAAGCGAAGGATATTTCACGATGTTCATCGCCAACATTTGGACTAACATTTTTAAGATTGTCTCGTATTCTAAATGGTTAATTTTACTGTAGTAATGTTTTTGAAAAGTTGTTAGAAGACAATATTGAGAATTATGGACATTACCTAAATTTTTAGATTTATTTTGTATTAATTTTAGACTACTCTGGACTTTGTTGACATAACCTTAATTTTTCTTTCGCCACAACTGCATCATTCTTTTTTGATATGACCATCATTTTTCCTTGGATTTTCTTTGCCTTCATCTCTGCTATTTCCCCCATAAACCAGTTTCTATCGCTCATTGCCTTCTCCTACTCTGATTTATTCTAAGTCTCAGTGGACTTTTACCCATGATACTTGTCCTTATTTCCTTTGATAACTCGGATGATTTACTCCTAACAAATCGAAAATGACTGAGTTTGGTGATATGTTTAGTTATCACCAATGGTGAAAGGAGTGATTACTTCAACCAATCGCAGGGAGTTTAAAAAAGTAATACCCGAAAAATATTGCTAACAAGTGAGTGTGATTTAAACCAATGCAGTGAAATATCTTTTTTTTAGTCAGTTTTTAAGAAAGGTTTTGTTTGCACAAATTGCAAAGGACAAGGCTTCAGTGAGTACGGGTAAGGTAGTCTTGAGTAACTCTAGCTAGATCTACATCTTTCATGTTGTCTTGGGTTAGATCCCTCTTTCTTCCCTGAGACTATTTAGGTATTGGATCCCTCAGGGGCTCACTATATTTAGTACAGGCTTCGTCTTGGGTTAGATCCCTCTTTCATCTTCCCTGCGACTATTTAGGTATTGGATCCCTCAGGGGCTCACTATATTTAGTACAGGCTTCGTCTTGGGTTAGATCCCTCTTTCATCTTCCCTGAGACTATTTAGGTATTGGATCCCTCAGGGGCTCACTATATTTAGTACAGGCTTCGTCTTGGGTTAGATCCCTCTTTCATCTTCCCTGAGACTATTTAGGTATTGGATCCCTCAGGGGCTCACTATATTTAGTACAGGCTTCGTCTTGGGTTAGATCCCTCTTTCATCTTCTCTGAGACTATTTAGGTATTGGATCCCTCAGGGGCTCACTATATTTAGTACAGGCTTCGTCTTGGGTTAGATCCCTCTTTCATCTTCCCTGAGACTATTTAGGTATTGGATCCCTCAGGGGCTCACTATATTTAGTACAGGCTTCGTCTTGGGTTAGATCCCTCTTTCATCTTCCCTGAGACTATTTAGGTATTGGATCCCTCAGGGGCTCACTATATTTAGTACAGGCTTCGTCTTGGGTAGACCCCTCTTTCATCTTCCCTGAGACTATTTAGGTATTGGATCCCTCAGGGGCTCACTATATTTAGTACAGGCTTCGTCTTGGGTTAGATCCCTCTTTCATCTTCCCTGAGACTATTTAGGTATTGGATCCCTCAGGGGCTCACTATATTTAGTACAGGCTTCGTCTTGGGTAGATCCCTCTTTCATCTTCCCTGAGACTATTTAGGTATTGGATCCCTCAGGGGCTCACTATATTTAGTACAGGCTTCGTCTTGGGTTAGATCCCTCTTTTATCTTCCCTGAGACTATTTAGGTATTGGATCCCTCAGGGGCTCACTATATTTAGTACAGGCTTCGTCTTGGGTTAGATCCCTCTTTTATCTTCCCTGAGACTATTTAGGTATTGGATCCCTCAGGGGCTCACTATATTTAGTACAGGCTTCGTCTTGGGTTAGATCCCTCTTTCATCTTCCCTGAGACTATTTGGGTATTGGTCTCAAAGTATTTACTCAAAGTGAACAAAGTCATTTTCTGATGATGGGGTTACGGCCTCGAAACATGTAAGAAGCAACCAACAACGAAGTCACAAGACGGACCTAAGGTAATTAAATATTTTATTTAAAAGGTTTTATCCCTATAAACAAGAAGAAATATTCAAATTGGGGATATAACCTGTTTCGAAGATGGTTGATTCCGTAATAGTGGATTTTGGGATTGATTGCCATATGTCCAGTGCTTTAACCCCCAGCTTAAAAGCGTGCACTTACAGTATTTCAATAAAATTTCGTATGTAGTGACGAAATTTCGGTTTATTAATATTTTGTACAACTTAAAATTTGGAGGTAGCCAAACGAAATTAAGAAATTCTCAAAATCGGCTCTAACATTAAGTGTAGCCTTTTAAGGACCCAAATAAAACGTGTTAATTTGTCGATCTCTTCAAAAATCCAAATTCATTAGTTATCGGTAACAAATCAGCATTAGGGCTATTTTAAAATGTAATTCTCAAAATCGACTTGACCGATTAAGTTCAAATTTGAGGGAAATGTGAAAGTTAATGACTTAAATCTGTGTGCAAAAATCAATAAATACATAGCCTACTACGATTCAACAATAAATGGATAAAAATAAACCTTGATCACTGTCATTAAAATCTTGAGGATGGCACAACTGAAGCAAATTTATGTCACTATTTAAATATATGAATATTTTTGTCAAAGACGGCATCAATGGTTCATTTTCACTTTTTAATTAACAACGACTGAACTGGCATTACTGGTGACATTTAGTTTTGGTTCATGTTTAGTTTATTTGGTAAACTAGCAAGTAATAAAGTTGTTGTATTGTTTTGTATCATTTATCTACGTGATGTCATTTTATCTTTACAATTTATTTGTGTCAAAAAATAAAAACTGTAGGAAATAACCTAATCTAGAACAATAGGCTACAACTGACAATGGGTCAACATACTTTTTTTCAATGATAAATGTTATATGATTTGAAAGCTAATTGGAACTGAAAACTGTTTGAAATCGGTACAATATCTTCCGAATTATAACAATTTTTATTGCTGGAACGTAGGAAATCCACATTTTACAATATTTCTTTGAAAATTTCAGTGAAAACAAGTATTGTCAGTGAAAAATTTGTGATATGATTTGAAAGCTAATTGGAACTGAAAACTGTCGAAATCGGTACAATAGTTTCTGAGTTATAACAGTTTTTCCTGCTGAAACGTAGGAAATCCACATTTTACGCAATTTCCTTGGAATTTTCAGTGATAAATTTTGCATATGATTTGAAAGGTAATTGGAACTGAAACTTGTGAAATCTGTACAGTAGTTTCTGAGTTACAATCAATTTTTGCTGCTGCAAGTAGGAAATCCTCCTTTTACGAATTCTGTTAAAATTTTCAATGACAAAATATGTATTGTCAGTTACAAATGTGTTTATTATTTGTAAGCTAACTGGATATGAAAACTGTTTTAAAATCGGTCCTGTAGTTTCTGCTGTATAACATTTTTGCTGCTGAAACATAAGAAATCCACAATTTAAAGCAGTTTATTAAATACAGTAATTGGTATATGCTATTTGGAACTATAATAACATTTTTGAAATAGGTGCAGTTAAAAATTGTTTGCAAGCAATTTAAGGGGAACTCTATTTGTTTGACATTTCACGTTTGATCAATAAGATAGTTTTAACATAATTAAAATGTTAGGTAGGATTATTAAAATAGGTTGGGGTAATTTTAGGGATGAGGTTATCATGTAGCTGAGGTAGGGTTGATCTGCAAAGTCCATGAAGCTTCCATCTCATTCAACTGCTGGGGCCTAATACTATAATAAACAACAATACCGTAATAATAATATAAATTTTCAAAAAATTTAATATTGGTAGGCCTATTGATTTAATTCATATCTATCAAGAAAACTTAAAAAATGGCAATTTATAGTTTCTGACATATATTATTATTAAAAAAAGTTATAAGATGGTACGTTAGAGTTAACCGATTTTGAAAAAATTGATATGAATGTGTGTATATTTTCGCCATATCTTAAAAAAAAAATTATAACTAAATATTAGTAAGACCAAATTTAAAATTCAGATTTTATCATAATCCTTTCTAACGTTTTTGATCACTATTTTGCCCAAAATGTCACCTCGTAAGTTATCGGTAAAAAAGAAGAAATCGTGCATGAAGATGTTATAAATGGGTAATTTTTGGAAATCTGCTCCTGCCGTTTTTGAATAAATTTTAGTAAACTGTGAAGACTGATGATCAAAATCAGTGTCATTTTAAAAATAAAATAAATTGTTCATAAATAATTGTGTAAAAACGAAAATGAATCTTGACAGCAGTTAAAACTCTTTTTTAATAAAATACAATTTACTCTTAGGACTAGATTATGGCACAAGCAAAGCAAGCTTAAGCTTTCGAATTTGAGGTTTAAATTACCAAACAATGCTGGTCAGGAAATGTCGCTAAAAACAAAAATCCATAGAGCCTATTTTTTCTAATAGGTTTTAGTTCTATTAATTTCTTTTACATTTTTGAGAAATGAAAACGTTTGTAACCAAACTAGCAAGTAGTATAAAGATACTTGAATAATTGGCAAAGCACGAAAATGATTTAAAAGTTGATAGGGGAAATTTTTTGGAATAAATTATCACTCAAGAAATACATGGACAAAAACGCAAATGAAATGTTTTCTAATGAATTTTACTTGTCATCATTTCATTCATTTTAATTTCTTATATTCAACTGTTGACATAATATTATAATCGTATCAGTCATGATTGTTGTATACAAAAAACTTATATAAATTTAAATAATAATTTTTATTTTTAGATTAATGAGTGGAAAAGATAATACATTGTTTTAGTTTCCTTGATCATAGAAAATTCGTTTTATACTTTATAATTGCACAGAAAGCTACTGTACTTTGTAATCATAAAGTATGAATATATAAACAAGATAAATCATTCATAGTAATTAGTTTAGCATTATCTATTACTTAATTACCACTTTTGATTTCTTTAAACTGTAAAGTCTGTAATGTAAGAAAATTAGATTCGTTAATTACTAACCAATCTATGTAAATAAACGAATGTCTACCATGTTATTATGAAGTGCATTGACCGAAAATGTTTTTGGAACGAGCAATAGGCTATCGTTGGAAGAGAAAGAAGAAGTGGGGTAAGGCATGCGCTGTCCACTAAACAAACTTGCTTTGAATCTATGCTCAGTTTTCAGTAGTCATCTGCGGTCTTTAGTTGGCTATTCGTAAGTCGGGCCGTAGACTGAACGTAGTTAAAATAATTTGTGTTTCCAGTGCAGTGTCTGTGATTAATTTTGTAATCTAAGAAAGTGAGACAATTTGAACAGTTTTATTATTGTAAAAAATACTTTTATTTGATTGACATTAGTGGACTTTTATCATATTTGGTCGTACTTGTTGTTATTGATTATGTAAGTTTACTATTAATTACATTCTAATTAAGGCTAATTATAATATTGTATTGTTACTAATTTATACTTTAAGAGATGAATTCAATTTAAAAGTTTTTGTATTGGTTTTAAATGTTACAAATAAGAACATAACCTATGCGATTTTCAAAGTCGTAAGCGGAATTACAAATTGTTTATATTGTCGAAGAGTACATTTACATTTTAAACTTTGTTTAGCTTTTAATTGAATTAACCTCCTTTATCTTTGGCTTGCCTTATATAAACAACAGATAATTGTAGGCCTACCTCCTAATAGGCAACTACCGGTAATAGAAGTCGTCCAGTCCTTTTACATCCAAGAAATTCAAATCTGTTTAGATTAGAGGTAGGCCTATCGTTACTAACTTTACAACGATATTTTCAATTCTTGTAATTTGGTTATTGTTAAGGTTTATTTGTTTGCTGAACTCTCCTACTCGTTTTAGATTTTTCCTTGTAAGGTTTTTGTTTAGATAGGTTATAGCTATGTTTGTTTTTAAAACAAATTTTAAGCCCATTTTAAACGTTAGGTTTTAAAAAAATTGATTGATATTGTTAATTTCAGCACGTTAGCGTTTGGACCAGTTTGTCCAATGTCTTTATAGCATTTCATATGTCGTTAAGGTGTATACCGATTTGTGTAATAAATAATTTGTCTGTTTAACCAATCTTTCTTGTCGTTACCGCTAAAACCGACCTTAGCTTAGAAGAAATTTAAGTATTCTTTTATAGTCAAATAGGCTATTTGTATTTCAGAGAATGGACTGGTATAGATTACAAATTAAAATTGTTAAATGTATGGATAAAATATTACCTGGACTTTAGTGGTTGATTTTAAAACAGTGTACCAATTTAAACAAACTAGGCCTTACTGCGTTCCAAACATAACGGGGTTTCGAGTTGCTTTTATTTATAATTCGTTTTGTAGCCGGAAGTGAAACTTGTAAGATCTTTTACAATAGTCTAATTCTAGTTGTAACATTACTTGTTCACAGATTTATAAAATTAAACATATTGTTCTTCGTTTAATGTACCTGAAACTGTAGGATACGGCGAGAAAGCTCCTGAAACCTGGCAGTTTCATAGAATCCGATTAATTTGTAGGCATATCAATTCTTATTTTTACGGTTTTTAACCTACGATCTGATTTGTTTTTAGATACACCTACCTAAGGCTTATAAAATACATTATTTAATCCTCCACATAGGATTAAAATGATTAAATTGTTCTGTATATTGGTGCAGAATTGTTTCTTTTAACTTCGTTCAACAAGAAATTGCCTTTTTATTTTCCTTAAGAATACATTTTAAATGTACTTGACTAGGTACAGTTTAAATAAAAATGTAGGCCTAACTACCAACGATTTATTTATATAGGCTGTAAATGATTTCTATTTTTATATACTTATGTTTATAATTTATATATAGGCTACTGTAGGCCTATTATGTTAATTTACACATTGTCCATTCAATCATCGGGCTAGATATAGGTGGCTTGCTTTAGTAAAACATTTCAACCAATGAGAGAGTGAGAAGAGGTCTTTACTTAGAGAATTGTTACTAACTAGAGCCTAAATTGGTGATAATTTTTGTCGGTCAAAAGGAAGGATATTGACGGACCGCAAATGTTCAACAAACCACGATGTTAAGTTGATCTTTCACAATGGATATTTAATCCAAAATAAATATTGATACGAACAGCGCCTAGTATTATAATCTACTTATCTCAAAGAAAGATGGACATAATTTTTGACTTCCCACAAAGTTATGTGATGGGCATAAAAATAAAAGTCGAGTTTTTGCGAATTTTTGAAGCATCCTGAGTTCAAAAAAGTAGTTTTTGGAATCATGTCTGTCTGTCGTATGTGCAGTGTTTCTGTAGCTCAAACGTGTGGACAGATTTTAATGAAATTTTGTATGTTTGGATATTTTAACTATATTTTGGGACTTTAAATTTTTTTTTGAAAATTACCATAAAAAAAAAAATTACGATTTTTTCAAAACCAATTCTATTTGATCAATTTTTTTTAAAAAGTTTTTCTCGGTATGCTCAAAAATATCGTAATGTGGAGGTATCGAAAAAAGTCAACCGATAATCAGGACTTAATTTCTCAAAATTGCCTCTCGTTCAAATTTTAATGAAATGTAAAGATTAATGACACAATTTCGTGAGTAAACAAATACTACGGTTCTGGAATAATGGACAAAGAAACAAAAATGAATATTGACTGTAGTCATTAACAAGGTCGATTTTGATGAAAAACAATTTACGCTGACTTACTGTAAGCGAAGTAAGTTTAGGCATATTTAAATATGTTGATTCTTACTTTAATTGACAACTTCCAAAATGACAATTTTGGTGACGTTTAGTTTTTATTTTCTTGTGGGGGATGGGTGAGTGTGAAAGCTTGTGCGTATTTTGTGGTTTTATTTGTCTTGTGTAGGAGAATAAATTTGTTTTTGTGTTAAAATAAAAAATAAAACATATTTGAATAAATAAAAACTGAATAAAATTTATCTTAGAAAATATGATTGAGCTATAAATGACGTTAAACCTTTGGAGGGTATCCATGACGTTGAAATAGGCGCTTTTAACACAATGTAGGCCTAAATATAGTGTATTACAATTAAAAAGTAGTTGAGATAAGTATTCATTGTTGATAGCCTTAGAATTACATATATTTTATATATATTATTTATTTTCTGTCAAATGTAGTCTGTATTTGTATTTTACCTTTTATGTGGCTACATGTTTCACTGCCACAGGCAGCATCATCAGGCCAGCTAACTATGTCCACTCAAACACTTATAGAAATAAATAAATTTATTCAACATTGCTACACTTGAGAGGTACCAATGTATTTACGTGTACGAAAAATGTATGAAAATATGTGTTACAATAAGTGTTGTGTAGGCTAGGTATATATAAGTGTTTGAGTGGACATAGTTAGCTGGCCTGATGATGCTGCCTGTGGCAGTGAAACATGTAGCCACATAAAAGGTAAAATACAAATACAGACTACATTTGACAGAAAATAAATAATATATATGAGATAAGTAGTTTGATGGGTGTTTTATTTACTTTCAAGACAAAGTTTATGTAATTGAAATTAGATCCATGGATTTTGTTATTGTTATTAAAAATTATCAGAATTAAAAATTATTTTTGTTTTACCTTGGCTGTTGTAGGCTAGACAATTACAAAGAAAATCTGTTTTAGATTTTTTGTCGATCACTTTATTATCCTTCGAGTTACAGTAAAAATAGAAAAGCCATTTTGTTTTTCATTAAAAAAAGGGAAACTTTATTGTCTCTTGTATTTTTTTTTATAAAGTTAACGGTTTTCGAGATATTCTACGATAAATTTTTTAAACGGTAGCCATTTTGAAAAATACGATATAAATTTTTTGTTTTTGGTACACCTGTGAAACGTTCAAGTTCCAATTTTAAAAACAAAATGGCGGATAGATGAAAAACTACAAAATAAGACTACACATTTTATATTTTGTATATTTTGTCCTAACAAATCAGTTTTTGAACTTTGGTTCAGTAATTTGTCGATACTCTTTATATTGTTTTACAAGCTTGGTTTTAACCTAACCTAACCTAACCAATCAGTTCTTGAACTTTGGTCCAGTAATGTCTGGATACTCTTTATATTAATTGTTTTACAAACTTGGTTTTAACCTAATCTATCCTAACCAATCAGTTCTTGAACTTTGGTCCAGTAATTTCTGGATACTCTTTATATTAATTGTTTGACAAGCTTGGTTTTAACCTCATCTAACCTAACCTAACCAATCAGTTCTTGAACTTTGGTCCAGTAATTTCTGGATACTTTTTATATTAATTGTTATTTTACAAGTTTGATTTTAACCTGACCTAACCTAACCAATCAGTTCTTGAACTTTGGTCCAGTAATTTCTGGATACTCTTTATATTAATTGTTTTACAAGCTTGGTTTTAACATAATCTAACCTAACCTAACCAATCAGTTCTTGAACTTTGGTCCAGTAATTTCTGGACACTCTTTATATTAATTGTTTTACAAGCTTGATTTTAACCTAACCTAACCAACCAGTCCCTTGAACTTTGGTCCAGTAATGTCTGGATACTCTTTATATTAATTGTTTTAGAAGTTTGATTTTAACCTGACCTAACCTAACCTAACATTTCAGTTATTGAATAGTATGTTGATGGAGATGAAATGTGCAGAATTTAGAATTTGTTTGACGAGGATTTAAATAATATATTCAAATCATCAAGTCATAAATTCTCCTGAAATCAAATTAAAATTTGTTTTCAGCCAATTATTCGGTACTTATTTGTGTATTAAACGGTAAAGTGTAGAGTTCCCTATTTTTATGATGTTTTAGGCTTTTGTATCAAATTTTAAGACATAATGGGATGTTAATGTTTGATAAGCCTACTCATTTAGGCGTAACAGACGCTTCAAATTTCGAACATTCAACGTTTAAAACATTTTTAGAAGGCCATTTTCCATACTTCCCACTGTTGAATCAAGATAAAAAAAATCTCAATTTAAAAACTACAGAATTCAATGCATTTACAGATCACCGAAGTCACCGCGCGGTTAGTACTAGGATGGTATTTTATTTTCTCCTAGCTTTTGTCCTGGTTTCATTTTTTAAACTACTAGTTTTAGTTTTAATTTACAACATTCCTCTAGGCTACTAGGTTATACCGTATTAACTGTTTTATATTCTAGGTTTATCATTTGATATGAAGTTGTATATTCGTTTTGTATATACACAAATGTCATTGTTTACTCGGAACATTTAAAAGTAATTAATTTTCGTGCTACTGGGTGTGGTTCATCAATGCACCAAGTGTTTTATTATGTATGAGGATGTGAGTGGACTGTAATTTTCAGTATTTACTCAAGGTGTTTCAGTTGAGGGGTGGGACAGAGTAATTAGCCACCTTCCGGAGAGAACTCTGCAACTTATTAATCAATTTATGTTTAATTTTTTAAGCGTTGTCTTGATTATAAAAATTGTTGACCAACTGTTGAATCTACAAACATTTTTTACATCTCATTTTAAAAAACGGCACCGTCATTAAATTTAAAAAAGTACACTTAAATAACATTATACAATTATCTTATTTTACTTGGATTAAGTTGCAAAAACTTTGCACAAACTTTCTCGCTCACCCACCCTAAGCCACACAGATACTTTTTCTGGTTTTAAAGTTATTTGTTAATGATGGATTGTTCATTAGTATGGATTAATCGGACATTTGACATTATTTGTGTATAGAAAATTAATACACGACGTTTCGAGAATATAAATCAACTCTCGTTATCAAGTGTGAAATTAGAATATACCAACATAGCCACGACCATTTTGGAAACTAAAACTAAATGTATAAAACTAGGCCTGAGCAGTCAAAACTAAGACTAAATGCAAACGCGATCTGAAAAAAAACCACTAGGCTACACACAATTCTACACTACACAAAGGACTTGAAGCAACTGTCTTTTCTCTAAGTTTTAAACATGATAAAGAGAGTTGATTTATACTCTCGAAACGTCGTGTATTCGTGTTTTTTTTATACACACACATTTTGGCAAATGTACGATTAAATCATATTAATATAAATAAAACCACAAATAATCTTGGGCAGTTTTTTTATATTACTTTTTTGTGATATTTTGGAGGCACATGTCATAAGAAAACACAAAAATAAGGATTCCCCGCACCACAAAATGATATTGGTACGATGAAGCGCCCTGCAGTACAGCTACACCTAGGCCCAACATCTATGTTCAGTTTAATACAAATGTGACTAGTTTGAACTACAACACACAAGCCTACACTACACAAAGCCTTTCTCCTCTCTTTTTAGTCTTAATCGCGTCATGACTTCTATTTTTGGAATAAGCAGCAAAATTTCAGTCGTATTTACCCTTATTATAATTTTTGACTCTTCTCAATTAAATTTGTGATTTTCGGACTAAATATGTTCAGCTATTTTCGATTTATGTCTAACCAAGTGTTTTTGCATATTTGATAACCGATTTCTATTGTAAATTAACATAATTTGTCCAATTTTGGTGAAGATCTGATGATTCTTACCCCATTTGTTGCATAATTAGTGAAATTAATTTTAAATCCAGAAATTCAAATTTTTTGAGCTTAGGAAGTACTCTTAATGTTATTATAACCTATCATTTCGATAGTTCCTTCATATTAGAGTATTTCCCCCCCCATTTTTCTACGGCTTATAAAGCCGGAGATATTTAAAAAATAGTGTGACGATGCACTCTGTTTTATACAGCTGTTTCAGAAATATATTATTTACCCATAACTGTCGTGTTATTTAAACGATAAATTTATTACAAAATGTGTGTTTCCAAGGAAAATTAATAATTTCCCCCAAATCTGCTGGTAACTTTGTTTAATTGGATACATACAATCTTTGTGAATTAAATATAAGATTTTAGTTGGCCATAGAAACCAATAAAACTAGGCTGTCATCAAATGACAGGATGGAAGCAAGTTTATAGTTTATTGGAAATATGAAATGCGTTAAAAACTCAGTGTCTTTAAAAAACTCATACTTATTATTTTTGTAATGAATTTATTTCTTTTTGAAGTTTGGTTGAAAAAGTTTCTGCTATATTTTTCACCGAAAACTGAAAAAAAACCGTGACACAACAGAATAACAAATTATGATAATAATCTTTCGTTACTTAGTTAACCTAACCTCAAATTATTTTTGCGGTTATTCTAATGAATCGCGTGTTATTAAATTTGTAAAATTGATTGTAGTGGTATCGAATGTTCATATGAATTAAACTATAAAAAAACAAACAGCTGATTTTTAATTTCCTACATGGGCGTCATCGCCGGGGGGGGGGACGCCCCCCCCCCAATATTTGAGATGTAAAAATATTTTTGCTAAAAACGAATGATTTACTTAAAACCTTAAAAGGTAAACATCGGGTTTTGTCTTTACTAGGGTTTTTAACATTACATTTCTGTTACAAACGCAAATAGAATTAATTTTGAATAGTTGTATGCAATAAAGTCCAGTATGTTGGTAGTGAGTATCGTCGTCTCGTCTTGAATCTGATCTGACTCATTGCGCAGAAGGTTTGTTTCTCCGCTCAGCTTAAAAAAGTTATAATAATTAGATTTATTGTTATAGTGTACTTAATTTTATGACAAAATATTAAAATAAATGCATAAAAAGGATGTTTTGAGAAATGTAATTTAAAAAAATTTCCATACCACCAGATCCCCGGCATATGCCCCCCCCCCCCAATAATGAACTGGTGATGACGCCCATGATTTCCTATAGGTTTGATGTATTTAGAATTTTTTGTTAGTCAGAACTTTTGACATATTTAATCAGCATTCAACACTTTGTAGATTTCTAATTATGTACAAAAATATCATGATTATCGGTCAAATAGTTTTAGAGATTACATTTTACTGACAAGCAATCTCCGCTCTAATTATACTCAATGCTCTTAGGTTCTCAATTGTAGTGAGTAAGTGGTGTGACAATCCATGAGGTACCCTAGCTGGATCTACACTTTTTACATTGGCTTTCATCTGTCCTCTCAGGTCTCTCTTGACCAACTCTTGTTCTGTTCCGAGACAGACGCTATTAGAGTATTCGATGACAAGGAGTCTTTTACTTTTTAATTTGAGGATTTTAGTGTAATTAGGTAAAGATAGGTTTTTTGACTGTCGTGCAGGGGGTCGGCTCTTTATGAAGTTAAATGTTCTTTTTTATTATTATACATTTTTCGGACATTTGCCATCATTTGTGTGTTAAAAATCAAAACACGACGTTTCGGGAATAAGAATCAAATCCCGTTGTCAAGTGAATAAAAACTAAAGAAACATGAAACTAGAAACTAAGCCTATGCAGGAAGTGAAATTAAATAAGAATACTACCAACCTTAATATCTAAGCATGCAAAACGTGTTTTGATTTTTAACACACAAATGATGGCAAATGTCTGAAAAATGTATAATAATAAAATTGAACTTCCATCATAAATAAATGTCCTTGTTGTATAAAAGGGAAACAAACTTTCGGTCGTATAAAGAAAAGGAAGAAATGGATGTAAAATAAAAACTCCTGCTCTTTGATTACTCTAATAGCGTCAGGGTTCGGAACAAAACAAGAGTTGGTTAAGACAGATCTGTTAGGAAAGATAAAAGAGAGGGATCTAACTCAAGACTACACGAAGAAAAGTAGCTAGGATCTCTGAGGATTGCCACACCAATATGAATCTTTGACGGCACTGTGAAATTAAAATTCTAAGTTGTTTGGGTTTGATTTGTTGATTTTAAGTTAGTTGCATTTTATGCTCTGATGGTTTTTGTGTCAAGAAGTAAACATTTGTAACACCCAATAGATAGGTTGATTAGATTTAATAGTTGAACACAAAGATAGGTTAGGTTAGGTTTATTTAGTTTAGGTTAGGTTAGGCCTAACACTTGTGTAAAATCTTTCGGAAAGTGTTTAAAATTTAATTTTGGTCCAAAATATATTAAACTATTGATCGATTCAATTTAAATGAACATTTATAACCTAACCTAATGTAACCTATCCTAACCTAACCTAAACTTATGTAAAACCTTACGGACAGTGTTTAAAATTTAATTTTGGTTCAAAATATATTAAACTATTGTTCGATTCAATTTAAATGAACATTTATAACCTAACCTAACCTAACGTAACCTATCCTAACCTAACCTAAACTTGTGTAAAACCTTACGGACAATGTTTAAAATTTAATTTTGGTCCAAAATATATTAAACTATTGATCGATTCAATTTAAATGAACATTTATAACCTAACCTAACCTAACGTAACCTATCCTAACCTAACCTAAACTTGTGTAAAACCTTACGGACAGTGTTTAAAATTTAATTTTGGTCCAAAATATATTAAACTATTGATCGATTCAATTTAAATGAACATTTATAACCTAACCTAACCTAATGTAACCTATCCTAACCTAACCTAAACTTATGTAAAACCTTACGGACAGTGTTTAAATTTAATTTTGGTCCAAAATATATTAAACTATTGTTCGATTCAATTTAAATGAGCATTTATAACCTAACCTAACCTAAACTTGTGTAAAACCTTACGGACAGTGTTTAAAATTGAATTTTGGTCCAAAATATATTAAACTATTGATCGATTTAATTTAAATGAACATTTCTAACCTAACCTAACGTAACCTATCCTAACCTAACCTTATTTACTTTTCTTTAATAAAGTATTATTATCAGTATTGTGCAGCGTTTATTTTGAATTATTCTTGGTCTTATAAGAGTTACATCTTTGTCGCTTCATCACTGGATGAGCAGGAATCCATTTTATTTTAATTATAAGTAGAACACTGCAAGGAATCGATTACCAGTCAAGCAAGACGACACTAATGAAATAATTATCAACATTGTCATTTTCAAAACACTTCTCATATATTGTTATTAATTACGTTAGACAATTTTAGGTTATAGACTAATTGTTGATGTCGTAGATAAACTACCAAGAAATTTATTTAAAAAATTTTCCCGATAATTCATTTTTTTCTTTAACGTATAGAAAAGATAATTGAAACCAATTCATTTGTCATTAAAAAAGTAAACTTTTTTTTTCCTTGTAAAGTTAACGGTTTTAGAGATATTTAACGTTAAAAGCCTAAACGGCCGCCATTTTGAAAATATACAAAGGAACGTTTTGTTTGTTTGTACTCTGGTAAAAGGCTATGTAACAAATTTGTGAACCATATGTGAACACAATATCTTATCTACGACCAAAGATATAAAGATTTTATGTAAAAAACAAAATGGCGGATAAATGGGAATCAAAACGTTTTCAAATCTGTGTTTATTGAAATTTTATCTTATTTTTACGGAGGGAACAATTGTACAAAGCGGTTTCAAAGAGTTCCGAGATAGGCTACTGTGTATATCAATTTATCGTGTAAGCTTATACAACTTATCTTGTAGTTTTCTAATCCAGGCAAACAAGAAATATACAAGCTGGATATATTTCAAAATGGCGTATCTCAAATATGGAGAATTGATGAAGATAGGTGTCCTACATGTCGAGGCTTTCCTGGTACACGTAGGCTATAAGCCTACTCTCTAATGCTATGTGCTACAAAATTACTATCCTAGACTTGTCGGGGGACTCCGCCTTAGCCTCTGGTAGGTTAGCTATTTATTGCATTAACGGGTTGCAAGAAGTACTCCACAATCACAAAACATTGATTTTGGGGCTCCATAGAAACAAGCCTCATATCAAACAAATGTATTTTAACTTCTTTTCTAAGGATCGATAGTGGATACAATTTAAATATATATGTGTGTGTGTCTCTTTAAAGATTTGCATTCAAAAATACTCATTTGATGTTCATAAATTTTAGGCTTTTTATTTCTTTTGGTGGACGAAGGACAAAAAAAAAAAAAAAAAAAAAAAAATGAAAGAACAGGTAACTTTAATCGTATTTTTTAAAAATATAATTGTTATACTATTTTCCAATCCTTAGTGAGTAACTCAATTTGAGTTTACTCACTCAAATTCGCTTCCATAAATCTTCCTCAATGAGGAATTTTAAAAATGCACCTCACTCAAAACGAGTCTACTCAATTATTTTCTGAGATATCTTGATCTACCTTATTGCTCTTCGATTGACGTTTAAAAACATTTAATTAATCTGTAATGCTCGTATTCAGAAACGTTCCTCTATAAGCTCACATCTGACTCAATGGTTATGTTTTCTGACCCACTTATGCTTATATTAAATGTTCATAGAACCTGCGTCTGTGATTTTGTAGGTTATGGTAAACAGTTTAAATAAGACCTAAACTTGTTTCACTAGTCATAACAACGGTGATACTCTATTATTTGGAATTTTGTGGAGTGGTTTGGGGGGACGGAGCGAGAGCTTGTCGAACTCCACTTGAGGAGCGAGAGCCAGCCGCTAGACAGAAGTCGAGACTCAAGAGAAAACGGGGTTTTATGAAATAGAAATGTAGCCACTAGGTTACAAGAATCATTACAAACAGGTTAGGTTAGGTTATTAACCGTATAATACGAAAATCGGGCAATTTAACGATTATAAGATTAAATTAGTGGCTGAAAGAATCACCACAATCAGGTTAGGTTAGGATGGTTGTTACCAGGGGACTTAAATTTAATAAAGGCGGAACCAAAATGGTAACAATGTTTGAAAAGAAAAAAAATAAAAAAAGACAAAGACAAATTTAGTAATTAACAAGGCTCAAGTTTATTGAAAGCAGAAGGAAATTTCGGCGCTTCAGACTTTGTCATTTACAACAAAAGACATCCTGACACAAATCATCAATAAAAAAAACTTATGATTAACAATATCATAAATTGTAAAAGTTATAAGCCCTTAATTGTAACATATAATAATTTAGAAAAAAAAAATTTAATCAACAGATTCTAAAAATTTATCCCCCCTTTTAATATGTATATTTATAGTTACAAAAATTTAACAAAAAAAACAATGAGCACAGCTTAATAATTCACAGAATTATAATTAATCAAAAAAAAAAAAGATTATACGCCCTTAATGTAAAAGTATAATAATAAAAAAAAAATTTAATCAAAAGATTCAAAAAAAAAGAAAAAAACTTATCCCCCCCCTTTTTAGTTTATAAGATGATAGTTTCTTTTTAAACAATTACAGAATTTAACAAAATATAAAAGAGTTTGATATTTTAAGTTCAAAAATCATATCTATAGTTAACATGTTTATCACTAAACTAAAGACACATAATATAACTGGTTTGAAAAATTTCTTAAAAACTATATTGGCCAAATAAATTTATATATTTTAAACAAACAAAAAAAGGAATTTAGAATTTTGAAATTTTGTTAATTGACGTCAATTATTTTAATTTGGAAATTAACCTCTTGGAGGTTGTTAGGACCGAAAATTGCATGCAGGCTCCACCCAATAATTGTTTTTTATATATATTTTATAATTAACTACACAGGTCTACATTTAGAAAATAGTCTTAAGGAACACATATTTGCGAAAGTAAATTTAGGCACATATACAAAATGAGTTAGTTAAAGTTCTGTAAAGTCAGCTGTAGAAAAAGACATCACTTTTATGCACTTGAAAATGTGAAGTTACGTTATACAAAAAAAAAAACGTGTTTTGCCAACAGGACGAAACTTGTTAGGATGTTTCGTTGGTTTGCGCAATGTGAGACAAGAATTTCTTTATTTCTCCAATTTCTCCTATTTGTCCTACCAGCATATTAGCTGGTAAATCCTGTCGCAGATCACGTGAGGTAGTACCGAGAAAATGATGGTTAATTTTAACATTTTTGAACCAGATTATTAGACTAAGGCGCACAATTAGTAATTTAACATGATGTTTTAGAAAGACGGTAATTTTGAGAGAAGAAAGAAAAACTTTTAGCTAACGGAGTTATGAAGAGTGTAGACCATGTTGTTATCGCATGTAGACTGTGGACCGGTAATCGAGAAGCTAGCTTGTCCGGCGAAAATGTACTTTGGTTTCAAGTATCAGGTGATGCTTGGTTTAGGAGCGGGCCGCTAGATGCCAGCATCTGTCAAGCGACGGAAAGTGGAATGTATATTTACGAAATGAGTTAAGTTATTGCGGAAGTGCTTTTTTGGATTTAAATGCTACAGCTCTCCCCCCCCGAAAGACGGAGTTAGGGTGTAGTCAGAAAAGAGGCCAGAAGGGCCTCCCGCAAAATTTTGAAACGGGGCAAAGGGCCAGAAGGGCCTCCAGAAGATTCTAAAGAAGGGGCCAGAAGGGCCTCCCGCAAAATTTTGAAACGGGGCACCTGATAGAAACAACGCTTCATAATGCTTTTATAATCACCACTCTAGGGTGTAGCCTCCTTCGGCATTTACTTATTAAATTTTGAAATTTCTATAGCGTCTCAGCTCTTCCCATCTATCATTAGGACAAGCCCCCGACAGAAAGAGCTGAAGGGTGACGCAAAGGTCGACATTGCTGTGCATGAACTGACTTTGTACACTAAGGTACGTGGGGAAAGGGGTGGAGTGGCACCTCGGGAAACCAAGTGGAGGTGACCACTCCGGGGACCAGGGGAGGGAAAAGTGCATAGCACTAAGGACTTGCAGGAAAGGTCGGACTCAGACGGGGGGAGTATCCTCTGAGCCGACCTTAACATTTAATTACAAAAATAAATAAAAATAAAAGAAAAACTCCTGAAGCCTTTTAGGTCAGATCATGCTCAGCGTCGTAATTTTTAAATTCCTCTTCTCCCATACGAAGAGAAATTTAAACTATTCACGGCTCTTAACAATTTCCGTGAGAAAAAAAAAATTTTGAAGGGTCTAAACAAATAATCCATTTGAAAAATAAACAAAGAAGCAGTATGAAACGTTGGGAAGTCAAGATTGTTTTACTGCACAAGGCAGGGCATGTGGTGTTTGACTTAAGGTCTTATGTATGTGTATCATGTGCCCCAAAAAAAAAGGAATTTAAATTAATCAAAAAAAATTATGTAAAAAAAAAATTTCATCAAAATAAGATAAGTGTTCTAAAAAAAAAGATGTACAAAGAAAGATGTATTAAGAAAAGGTGTAGCAAAGTAAATATGTAAATAAAAGGTGACCCATGGTGAGGAAAACCCAACTCCGGTTTTCTCAACCCTAACAAAAAAAACTAAATCAGGAAACAAACATGTTGACCTGCTAACTAACAAACAAACAAATTAATCAAAACAAACAGGCCAACCATGTCGTCCTATATACAAAAACTGGGCCCCTATAATTTGGAAAAGAAAAAAAAAAAATTTTGCATGATTTGGAAACATGATTTGGAAAAGAAAATTTAGCTCGCAAGGATATATTATTAAAGGGTGTTCAACATTTCAATTTACTATCAAACAGATGCCACCATCTGCATCAACCAGTCCACCGCCATTTTGCGCGTTACTCATGATGATAAAATTAAAAAAAAAATAAATAAAAATAATTTTCCTTCAAGATGACAAAAAAAAAATTCAAAAGCAAGCTCAGTGTTTTTTAACGGGTCCACTAATCGCAGCAAATCCACTGCCATTTTAACTGTTGCTGATAATAATAGATAAAAAAAAAAAAAATAAACCAAGTAATTTAAAAAAAATTTCTTTTAAGAAGATGCCCAAAAAAATTAAAGAGCCAGAGAAAGACTCAAGTATTATATGTAGAGTAGATGTTGTGTATATGTGTGTGTGTAAGTATGAATCAATACAGACAACGAAAGAAAACTCGAGAAAATTTTTGAAGGAGTTTTTGAAATTTTTTTTTTGTTTTTTTTTTGTTTTTAACTATTTTTGGATTTTATTATTTATTTAAAAATTTTTTTGGATTCCCGAATGACCCCGCTGTCTGGATCAAATTCAGTGAATGAGTCGTGTGCAGTGTATGTAAATATATATATATATAAAAAAAAATATTTAAGCAGACAAAATAATAATAAAAAAAATTTATCGAAATTGGTTTAGAAGTTTTTGTGTAAGTGTTTATAAAAATAAATAAATAATAAAAAAAAGAGACTATAGATTTATAGAGCTTTAAATATTTAAACTAAATAAAAAAAATTTCATCAGCAACAGTTGTACAGTATTTGAAAAGCTGCAAAACATAAAAATGAGCCTTGTTTAACAAAGATAATTTTGAATTTAAATTTAGATAGTTCCAATGCAAAATTTTGAAAATTAACTACGGTTCCAGAATTTAAAATTAACCACGCTCTGCTACCAAAAACATGTTACCAGGGGACTTAAATTTAATAAAGGCGGAACCAAAATGGTAACAATGTTTGAAAAGAAAAAAAATAAAAAAAGACAAAGACAAATTTAGTAATTAACAAGGCTCAAGTTTATTGAAAGCAGAAGGAAATTTCGGCGCTTCAGACTTTGTCATTTACAACAAAAGACATCCTGACACAAATCATCAATAAAAAAAACTTATGATTAACAATATCATAAATTGTAAAAGTTATAAGCCCTTAATTGTAACATATAATAATTTAGAAAAAAAAAATTTAATCAACAGATTCTAAAAATTTATCCCCCCTTTTAATATGTATATTTATAGTTACAAAAATTTAACAAAAAAAACAATGAGCACAGCTTAATAATTCACAGAATTATAATTAATCAAAAAAAAAAAAGATTATACGCCCTTAATGTAAAAGTATAATAATAAAAAAAAAATTTAATCAAAAGATTCAAAAAAAAAGAAAAAAACTTATCCCCCCCCTTTTTAGTTTATAAGATGATAGTTTCTTTTTAAACAATTACAGAATTTAACAAAATATAAAAGAGTTTGATATTTTAAGTTCAAAAATCATATCTATAGTTAACATGTTTATCACTAAACTAAAGACACATAATATAACTGGTTTGAAAAATTTCTTAAAAACTATATTGGCCAAATAAATTTATATATTTTAAACAAACAAAAAAAGGAATTTAGAATTTTGAAATTTTGTTAATTGACGTCAATTATTTTAATTTGGAAATTAACCTCTTGGAGGTTGTTAGGACCGAAAATTGCATGCAGGCTCCACCCAATAATTGTTTTTTATATATATTTTATAATTAACTACACAGGTCTACATTTAGAAAATAGTCTTAAGGAACACATATTTGCGAAAGTAAATTTAGGCACATATACAAAATGAGTTAGTTAAAGTTCTGTAAAGTCAGCTGTAGAAAAAGACATCACTTTTATGCACTTGAAAATGTGAAGTTACGTTATACAAAAAAAAAAACGTGTTTTGCCAACAGGACGAAACTTGTTAGGATGTTTCGTTGGTTTGCGCAATGTGAGACAAGAATTTCTTTATTTCTCCAATTTCTCCTATTTGTCCTACCAGCATATTAGCTGGTAAATCCTGTCGCAGATCACGTGAGGTAGTACCGAGAAAATGATGGTTAATTTTAACATTTTTGAACCAGATTATTAGACTAAGGCGCACAATTAGTAATTTAACATGATGTTTTAGAAAGACGGTAATTTTGAGAGAAGAAAGAAAAACTTTTAGCTAACGGAGTTATGAAGAGTGTAGACCATGTTGTTATCGCATGTAGACTGTGGACCGGTAATCGAGAAGCTAGCTTGTCCGGCGAAAATGTACTTTGGTTTCAAGTATCAGGTGATGCTTGGTTTAGGAGCGGGCCGCTAGATGCCAGCATCTGTCAAGCGACGGAAAGTGGAATGTATATTTACGAAATGAGTTAAGTTATTGCGGAAGTGCTTTTTTGGATTTAAATGCTACATGGTTATATTAAATGTTGAGCTTGACTTATGAGAAAAATTATACAGTAGACTATAATAAACACACAGAACACAATTCTCTCAAAAAATACGCCTAAGTATCAGACGCGTTTCAACGACTAGGTCGTCCTCTATATTTGTTTAGAGTTATAGTTTGATTGGTGTAGCTCGTTTATCACTGAAGAGGACGACCTTGTCGTTGAAACGCGTCTGATACTTAGGCGTATTTTTTGTGAGAATTGTGTTCTGTGTGTTTATTATACTGTATTAGGATGGTTAGGATATTAACTATATAATAATAATAATAAAATCGGAAAATATAAAAATAATAATATTAGATTAATGCTTGAAAGAATCACCACAATCCAGTTAGGTTAGGTTAAGTTATTTTATATTTAATAATACTAAAATCTGACAATATATCAATAATAAGAGTAGAGGTTGCAAGAATCACATCAAATAGGTTAGGTTAGGTTATTATATAAATAAAATAATAATAAAATCAGACAACATAACAATAATGTATATTGTCCCTAGTTTAGTTTTCTATTTATTGTATTTAGACAGGAAATAGGACTATTCTGGGAATCCCTTGTGTTACCTTTTACGACTAATGGTTCTCGATCCTCCAAACGCAAAATTACCTGGATTACCTTCTTCAAATTTTGCGTCGGCTAGAACTCGCACCTACACTCTGGTTTGGGTGATTAATCTTCGTATTTCACAAAAATTTGAATGAAATTGGTAAATCCGATTTTGAGAAAATATGTCATTTAAAAGATTTTTGTTTTAACCGATAAACAAACCGGCATTTTTAGAGAGCAATACGTTTAGTTAGGATATTTAGGGGGTACACTAAAGCAACATTTCAAAATAGGCCCGTTTTTGTGAAAATAGAAATTTTCTGTTGCTTTACGGCATGTACCTCGAAACTTTGTTATTTACCGAGATTGGTCATTATGATTGTGATGGGAAACTAGGCATTATCAAACCTATGTTTATAGGAAATTTATCTTTCTTTTTACCCGTAGAACACGTCATGAAAGTTTTTCCTTTTCTTCGTGAGTCATCCTGTATGAACAAACATCATCCTGATCATCAATTACACCACTTTTGCAAAATAGGTCAAAATTTAAGTACCTACTAACAAGAGATTTTTCCACTTTAGTCCAAACCATTGACCCTTACAACACTCAATATAAGTAAATTCACCCCCTCTCCTCCATTTGTTAAAAAAAAACCTCTCGTCTCGATAATCTAGTAGCGTCAGGGTCGAAAAAGAACAAGAGTTGGGTAAGATAGGAGAGGTGAAAGAGAGGGATCCAAATCAAGACTACATGAAAAATGTAGATCTAGGTAATGATCCCTCGGGACTCCCACACTCCCGTAGTGAGACAATGGGGGGGGGGGGCAGAAGTATATTCACTAAAATATCGACAGGTTGGACAGTTGTTTTAACAGGACCTACTTATTAAATAGGACTGTCTTTATCGAACGGAAATGGCCGAGATTTATCATCAGAAGGTTCAATTTTATTGAATGCATATTGGTTGTGTGAGATAACCTTTAGTACTGTTATCAGTTAAGCAGGCAACTCGTAACACTCCATTCTATTAAGTATGTTTTCCATTGTATAGCTTGACGATAACGTATCAACAACACAAGTCTGCCAGCTTAGCGGGAAAAAATAAAAACAGAGGTTGCAGCACCTCATTCAATTATTCAATACGTCATTATATTCGGTCTGCTGAAAGAAAAGTGAGAAAAATGGTATGCTTATATCTTTTAAACTATTAATGATTTGAATATTTTTGAATGGAGGGTTTATATCCTATCTAAAATGATGGTGGTGGTGGGGGGGGTGCAGTGGTTAGGAGGGAAGGGTGAAGTTTGGGCTGAAAATGGCGACACCGCGCGGCGTTTGGTTAGTATAACTTTATATTGCCAAGAAATAAATTTTATAATTTGTAGAAAATAAGTGTATCTACAATATTATTTAGCAATACAAGTTATAAGCCGACAAGTGTGTTGATTACAAGAAAATATTCGAAATTTGCAAAAAAAAGATTGAAAAATGTGAGTGGAGCGAAGCAGTCTCAATTATATATATATTCATTTTTTGTAAATAAAACGTAAAAACCCTTGACAAACTAAAGTTTTTTTCAAAGGCAAAAAACCTCTTGGTCATCATTGCTTTATAAAAAAATGAAAGAATGAAGATAAAACATAGACTCCTAACCCTCAAATACTATAGCGACAGGTTCGAAATAGAGCAAGATAGGAAAGATGAAAGAGAGCGATCTAACCCTAAGACTACCTGAAAAATGGTGTAGAAAAAACCAGGATCTCTCGGGGAAAATGGTGTAGAAAAACCTGGATCTATCGGTAAAAATGGTGCAGAAAAAAACCAGGATCTCTCGGGGAAAATGGTGTAGAAACAACCCGGATCTCTCATGGAAAATGGTGTAGAAAAAACCAGGATCTCTCGGGAAAAATGGTGTAGAAACAACCAGGATCTCTCGGGAAAAATGGTGTAGAAACAACCAGGATCTCTTGGTAAAAATGGTGTAGAAAAAACCCGGATCTCTCATAGAAAATGGTGTAGAAAAAACCAGGATCTCTCGGGAAAAATGGTGTAGAAACAACCAGGATCTCTTGGTAAAAATGGTGTAGAAAAAACCAGGATCTCTAGGGAAAAATGGTGTAGAAAAACCTGGATCTATCGGTAAAAATGGTGTAGAAAAACCCAGGATCTCTCGGGGAAAATGGTGTAGAAACAACCAGGATCTCTCGGGGAAAATGGTGTAGAAAAAACCAGGATCTCTCGGGAAAAATGGTGTAGAAACAACCAGGATCTCTTGGTAAAAATGGTGTAGAAAAACCAGGATCTCTCGGGGAAAATGGTGTAGAAAAACCTGGATCTCTCGGGGAAAATGGTGTAGAAACAACCAGGATCTCTTGGTAAAAATGGTGCAGAAAAAAACAGGATCTCTCGGGGAAAATGGTGTAGAAACAACCAGGATCTCTCGGGGAAAATGGTGTAGAAAAAACCAGGATCTCTTGGTAAAAATGGTGTAGAAATAGCCAGGATCTCTCGGGAAAAATGGTGTAGAAAAAACCAGGATCTCTCGGGAAATATGGTGTAGTTAAAACCAGGATCTCTCGGGAAATATGGTGTAGAAACCACCAGGATCTCTCGGGAAATATGGTGTAGAAACAACCAGGATCTCTCATGGAAAATGGTGTAGAAACAACCAGGATCTCTTGGTAAAAATGGTGTAGAAAAACCAGGATCTCTCGGGGAAAATGGTGTAGAAAAACCTGGATCTATCGGTAAAAATGGTGCAGAAAAAACAGGATCTCTCGGGGAAAATGGTGTAGAAACAACCAGGATCTCTCGGGGAAAATGGTGTAGAAAAAACCAGGATCTCTCGGGAAATATGGTGTAGAAAAAACCAGGATCTCTCGGGAAATATGGTGTAGAAACCACCAGGATCTCTCGGGAAATATGGTGTAGAAACAATCAGGATCTCTCATGGAAAATGGTGTAGAAACAACCAGGATCTCTCGGGGGAAAATGGTGTAGAAAAAACCAGGATCTCTTGGCAAAAATGGTGTAGAATAAACCAGGATCTCTCGGGGAAAATGGTGTAGAAACAACCAGGATCTAATGGGGAAAATGTTGTAGAAACAACCAAGATATCTCGGGAAAATGGTGTAGAAAAAAGCAGGATCTCTTGGTAAAAATGGTGTAGAAAAAACCAGGATCTCTCGGGAAAATGGTGTAGAAACAACCAGGATCTCTCGGGAAATATGGTGTAGAAACAATCAGGATCTCTTGGGGAAAATGGTGTAGAAACAATCAGGATATCTCGGGAACATGGTATAGAAAAAACCAGGATCTCACGGGGAAAATGGTGTAGAAACAACCAGGATCACTTGGGGAAAATGGTGTAGAAACAACCAGGATATCTCGGGAAAATGGTGTAGAAACAACCAGGATATCTCGGGAAATATGGTGTAGAAACAATCAGGATCTCTTGGGGAAAATGGTGTAGAAACAATCAGGATATCTCGGGAACATGGTATAGAAAAAACCAGGATCTCACGGGGAAAATGGTGTAGAAACAACCAGGATCACTTGGGGAAAATGGTGTAGAAACAACCAGGATATCTCGGGAAAATGGTGTAGAAACAACCAGGATATCTCGGGAAAATGGTGTAGAAAAAACCAGGATCTCACGGGGAAAATGGTGTAGACACAACCAGGATCTCTCGGGAAATATGGTGTAGAAACAACCAGGATCTCTCGGAAAAAATGGTGTAGAAAAAACCAGGATCTCTTGGCAAAAATGGTGTAGAAAAAAACCAGGATCTCTCGGGGAAAATGGTGTAGAAACAACCAGGATTTCTTGGGGAAATTATTCTAATGAATTCGCTGTTATTCCAATTTGTAAAATTGGTAGTTATGGTAACCAATGTTGAAATGGTTTAAAGTTTCAAGAAATAAACAGCTGGTAAGGTTTTGTAGTCTTAGTGTATTTACATTTTTTAATAAGTTAAAATTCAAATAAATCCTCTCCTTGTTTAAAGGCGAAAAAACCTCTCGGTCATCATCTTTGTAGGAGAAGACGAAAAGATCATAAAATAAAGACCAATTATGTCCCCCACATACTCTAATAGCGTCTCGGTGGAAGAGGAGAACAGGAGCTAAGACGTGGGGTCCGATCGACAACGCGGTTCCCTGGGGGAGGAACTGGTTATAAATAATTTCTGTTATTCAATTCAAGTATACGAAATCATGACCTGATAGTTTTAAACCGCTTAAGTTTATAAAATCAGACTGTTTAGACCGTTTACTCGGATTACACTTTTACTTTAAAATGTAAGCAATATTAAAATAGAGTGACGTAATTTTCGAGAATTTATTTACTTGTAAATTACTAAAAAAAAAATAAGGTCCATAGATTTTTTTAAAAATGTAATATTTGAATTAACTCAGTAAATCTGAACAGAACCCAGCATGAAGACGTAGTCAATGTTTTTAGAACCTCGAGTTGTCTGTAAGTGCCGGGGAATTATACCTCACACTGACCTAATTTCCCTCTACTAGCTTGCAGGCTTGCTCCCGCAAGGATAGTAACTCCCGAATTTCCCTCCATCTGATGATTCAGTGAGACATCGATTCAGTGAGACGTCACCGGATAAGAGAGACTACAGAGGGATCTAACCCAAGATTCAATTAGTCTCTCGGGATTGATAAGTAATAAACAAATCCGTCTTCTTTACGACAGAAACATTGTCGAATTGTAGTTATGTCCAAAATGGTCACATAGTTTTAGAAACATATCGTTAGTTACATTTCGATGTCGACTTTTTCCAAGGAAGCTATGCTTCAATTGGAGACATCTGAAAAAGTCGTCCGTATTATATTTTTGAAATGCAATTCACCCTACTTCCACTTGGGCGGAGAACTTCCAAACAAAATAAATTAAACTTACAGTTTACTTATCCTAAACGAAATAGCAATAAGTAGGAGTCTCGAGGAATTACATTGAAATCAGGAAAAAAAAACATGTTTAGACTACTGTTATCGTTTACAGTTTTAGACTGACAGGTGGGTGATAAGGTCTGAGGCTGTGGGGATGTTATGGCACGTGCAGTATGATTCATCATAAAGAGTGTGTTGGTTCCAAACACTCCACTTTATGACATCTACTGATATTACTCGTCTAATGCAATTTTAATTTACACATAACAATCATACTAATTTAATTAAATTAGGCCTAGTATTTTTTGATTTTCTTTTATTATTTTATGTTTTTTTTTAAATTTTATGATTTTCTTTTCTGATATTTCTGTAAGTAAAATCACATATGCTATATTCATATTTATGTCTCATACACGCAGAGTAGTATAGACACAGTGATGGGTTAAACAATTTTGCGTTTTTTACGGATATACCCGTTTTGCTCTTCTCCGAGTTCATGAGTAGTTTTTGGAATGATGGTTTTTGGAATGATGGTCTGACCCTCAGGGGCTCACTTTAGTGAGTTTAAGCTTGACAATCCTGAGGAGAAACCTTGCTGGATCTACAAGTAGTTTTGGGTTAGCTCTCTCTCTCTCTCTTTCATCTTAACTATTAATGTCTCTCTCTTGACCAATAATTGTTCTTTTCCGGTCTGACGCTATTAGGGCTATTCGAAGGGTAAGGGTTTTATTTCATATTTTTTCTTCTTTTTTTAATAAGGCGATGATGACCGAGAGGATATATGTATTAATAGGGTGTCCCGTAAGTAAACTGCCAAATCTAGGAAATGCTTCTGTGGGGGGGGGGGTCGAAGGAAAAAAAGACTAAATGTTTTCCAAAAACACTTAATTTAGTCAGTATTTTTTTAATTTAGTAATAATTCATACATTTTAAATATGAAATAATAGTAATTTTGATTAAAACCAACGGTCACACATGTTTTTAATAGATTTTGATATCGTATTCTTTATCTAATTGTGAATGAAATAAATAAAATAAAATCGGTGTTTCAAATATTTGAACGGCCGCCATTTTAGATAGGAACAAGATATCAACCTCTAGTTTGCTCAGTTGTATTTTACTAAATAAGCCCTTCAACGTGAGACTAAATAAGCCACTCGATGGGGATTACTATTAAAGATCGTTGAGTTCCCCCAAAACCCCCATTTTTGGGGGACAGGTAAAAGTGTCTCATTTGCTAAGTAGTTTTTTTATCACCAGAAGGCACATATAAAATATATTTTTTGGTTTTAAAGTTATTGAACCGGTCTGGGATTTTTGGGACACACTGTATATTCCTCCATGTTGTTTCTATTCCTCGATCATTTTCGCTTAAGAACCTAAAATAAAGACCTTTAGCTCTCGAATACTCTGATAACGTCATGGTCGGAAGAGACTGATAGAGAGGGATGTAATCCAAGACTACGTGAGAAAGGTGTAATTCCAGCTATGGCCCTCGGGTTTCCACGTCCGTTTGTAAACCTCTAGGTTAGTGAGCACCAATAGTTGTAAAAGGAAAATTTGTCATAATTATAGGTTAAAAATGATTTTGTCGTTTAATGACCCGTAAGACTAATGAGGGGGTGTAGGTAACACGCGGAAAAAACCTCCTACGTGCTCGAAACTGCGTAACCTGTACGAAACAAAAATTAGGAGTGTAATTTTGTAAGTATATCTTAGGCCTATATGTTAATAAAAGTATCTCTCTTAAGTAGTGTTATTGTAAACGTATACAAAAATAAGTCGGAGATGTTGAACGTATGAGATCCGAGCGCGGCTGTGCGTGTAAACAGGGATTACATATATTTAAATATTCTATGCCTCCCCCCTTCACCATCGCGTCAAAGCGTTTCGCCGCCGCTGCCAAAAAATATGGCGTAGATATTGCTGAGTGTTCCTTCTTACATTTCTGTTTATTGTATTATGTAAATGACAGAGCTCAGAGAGCGGGTAAAGAACATCTTTAAAACTAAATTGGAAACTTGTTGTCATAATATAACAGGGTGATTCATGGAGAAACTTTTAAAATGTGTTCTATTAATAAAAAATAAAAAGGTGATGGGTGTGCTGAAACCACACCACTTTAGGGTTTGTAGGCTTTTAGGTAAAGTTATGATTATAAAGTCAAAGTTTTTTAAGCGACCTAACGCCAACATATTAATTTCGTCAGAAGAAGAAGAGGATGTTATGCATTTCATTGCTGTTTGTCCAATATTGAATAGGTTAGGTTCAAGATGTATGAATGTGAATAGACTGAGTAGAGAGGAGAGAATTATCTGAACGGGATGAACTGGACTACACTCATTTCGTTTTGCAAGCAATACAGATATAAATTGATCAAATAATTTAATTATTAATTTTGTATTATTTAGCTAATCTTATTTTGCATTGTTTGTTATGTTTCTATGGTTCATTTTCAGTTTTTGAATGACAACCAACGAAGTGAGATATTTTGTGACAGTTTTGTTTGTGACATGTTTTTATTTGTCAGTGTTTGGGATTTGTCAGTGAGAAAGTTTGTGCAATGTTTTTAAACAATTTATTTGTTTTACCAATAACTGAGAAAGTTCGTGCAACGGTTTTACACTATTTGTTTGTTTTTACCAATAACTGAGAAAGTTCGTGCAACGGTTTTACACAATTTGTTTGTTTTACCAATAACTGAGAAAGTTCGTGCAACGGTTTTACACAATTTATTTGTTTTACAAATAACTGAGAAAGTTCGTGCAACGGTTTTACACAATTTATTTGTTTTACAAATAACTGAGAAAGTTCGTGCAACAGTTTTACACAATTTATTTGTTTTACAAATAACTGAGAAAGTTCGTGCAACGGTTTTACACAATTTATTTGTTTTACCAATAACTGAGAAAGTTCGTGCAACGGTTTTACACAATTTATTTGTTTTGCCAATAACTGAGAAAGTTCGTGCAACGGTTTTACATAATTTATTTGTTTTACCAATAACTGAGAAAGTTCGTGCAACGGTTTTACATAATTTGTTTGTTTTACCAATAACTGAGAAAGTTCGTGCAACGGTTTTACACAATTTATTTGTTTTACAAATAACTGAGAAAGTTCGTGCAACGGTTTTACATAATTTGTTTGTTTTACCAATAACTGAGAAAGTTCGTGCAACGGTTTTACACAATTTATTTGTTTTACCAATAACTGAGAAAGTTCGTGCAACGGTTTTACACAATTTATTTGTTTTGCCAATAACTGAGAAAGTTCGTGCAACGGTTTTACACAATTTATTTGTTTTACCAATAACTGAGAAAGTTCGTGCAACGGTTTTACATAATTTGTTTGTTTTACCAATAACTGAGAAAGTTCGTGCAACGGTTTTACATAATTTGTTTGTTTTACAAATAACTGAGAAAGTTCGTGCAACGGTTTTACATAATTTGTTTGTTTTACCAATAACTGATAAAGTTCGTGCAACGGTTTTACACAATTTATTTGTTTTACCAATAACTGAGAAAGTTCGTGCAACGGTTTTACATAATTTGTTTGTTTTACCAATAACTGAGAAAGTTCGTGCAACGGTTTTACATAATTTGTTTGTTTTACAAATAACTGAGAAAGTTCGTGCAACGGTTTTACACAATTTATTTGTTTTAGCAATAACTGAGAAAGTTCGTGCAACGGTTTTACACAATTTATTTGTTTTGCCAATAACTGAGAAAGTTCGTGCAACGGTTTTACACAATTTATTTGTTTTGCCAACAACTGGTAAAGTGTGTGCAATGTTTTTGTACAGTATATTTGTTTAACCTATAACTGAGAAAAACTGTATCTATTTTTTAAAATTATTAACGTTTTTTGGAGCTTAGTTCTTGTAGGTTTACGATAATAATGTCCCTTCCTCTCAAGGTTTTAACAATCCACAGTAATATTACCGACCTCTAAGGAAAAGTTACTCTAGAAAGTGGTAAATTACATTTTATATAAATGTCGTACCGAGTTTCAGGCAATATGGTTTTAAATTGTTTTTATCCATATTAGTAATTCTAGTAAATGAATGGCCAGGTAATATTGTACTTCTAGAGATACGTCGTCAATCATTACGAGGATATGCGGTTTTTAAATTACTGCCGACTGTGGCAATGAAGCGAAAACACGCATGCGCTCTAATAATATCAACCCAGTAATTAATATTCTAAAAATCTCTGTTTAATGTAATGTATATATTTTCTCATAATAGATGCTGAAAATTTCCTCTGCTGCAACACACAGCTCAACATGTTCCTTCATGTTAGTTGCTACTTTTTGGATGGTTGCTACACTTATACGGGATATTTCGTCTTCGATGTTGTGCTTCAGTTGGTCGATTGTGTGAGGTTTGTTCTTATAGTTCTTCAGATGTCCTCAAAGAAAAATGTCGAAAGGAGATAAAATCTGGGGATCTAGGCGGCCACAGTCCACGTGAAATGATGTGTACCCTCAAAAACTTACGCAACATTATCATTGTGGTATTCACTTTGTGCGCTGTTTGCACCATCTTGCTGCAGCCAGCAGTCTCGTTCATCAGCCTCTAATAATGATACAAATTGCATGATGATGTCCTGATAACGTTCAGTTGTTATCGTTTCTGTGAAAAAAATTAGACCTACAATTCTATTGAGAGAAATTGGACACCAAACTCCAACTTTCCGTAAATGTAATGTGAGTTCAGACAACTAAATTTATTACAAAATAGGTGTTTCCAAGGAAGTTGAATAATTTATTGCAAATGTGCAGATAAAATTGTTTAAATCTGACATCTCAATCATTAAAATCGGAAAAATACTTTACTTGCGCAGAAGTTCCTTAGTGAATTAATATGAGATAGTCCTATTACTTATAACTGTTGAATAGAGTTGATAATGCCATTTTCGCGTTTGATACTATTTTGTATTAATTTTCTTTACTTGCGATGTGTCATACACGATTGGGACATCAGTTTTCACATTTCATCTAAATCGGTAGTGACGACATTGAGAAATGAGGTGTTTTTTTTTTATTAAAAAAAAAAAAAATTTTATAGGCGTTCAATGGACGTTAAAAAAAATTACCGATAATTCACCAACAAGCATTTTTGTCCACCACACCTTTGATTTGAGTGTCGTAGAAGTTAAAATTTTGTAAATTTGATCAAAATCGTTTTGAGCTTTTGTGTTTTGATTTCATCTCACCCAGTCGCAAATTTTGAGTTAACGAAAAACTGGAAAACAAACCACTGAGGCTTGGGGTGAAACCTATATTTTTCAAAAATCTCAACATCGATTTTTTGACCCATCACTTTCTCTCTACAAATGTATATTTGAAGACTTTACTTTACTGTTATTAATAGCGTCAGCCTTGACTTTATACAACCAAAAGGGACTGAAGCCGACGGAAATGGGAGAACCCTCCCTCTTTGCAGGTTGTTAATTACACATTGACAATATTCAAAGTACCTCCCGTCTAAAAGGCTTTTCCGCATACTCCTGATTCTCTTAAATATGTTGGAAAACTACTTTACATTGAAAATATAATTGCTCTAAGGTTCTGTTTTATCAAAAGATGTAATTTAAAGGAAGTTAGGATTTTGGTCCGAATCCAACGTTTTGCTTTGTATATTGTAAAACATAACTTATTTGTATGAAAATAAATTGTAAATAGAAAATAAGTTTTAATAATTGTTTTTCAAAAGTACAAAAAGAAGTACCGGTAATACAAACATGAGTAATCAGCTGTTTTATGTAATCAGTTTGAAGTAATAATTACTTTAAAAAATAATTAAATTTATCAATGATTGTTCAATTAGTTTGGAAGTTGTGTCTGGGGTTTTTTATACGCACTTGGTTAGAAATATCATTATTCAATCTCTTAAACAGTCTAGTTGTGTACTACACAACCCGATTTCACCTAGACTACTAATAAATTTTGATTTGCGTTTTTGACTGATCTTTATGTTGCATTTTGTTTGAGAATTTATAACAATAGTTTTAAATTATTTTTAGGTTAACTTATATAGGCCTACTGGTTACTTTATTTGTGTACGGATTCACGTTGTGTTCCAACAACAGTTTAAATGGCTTATTGTAAATTTGAGACAATTGTGTCTGACAAAAGTTAACGGTTTATATGGCTTATTGTTAATGTTTCCAATTGCGTAGGAGCTTAGATATTCTAAATGCTGACCGCAGGGTAGACCAAGTGGAAAGACTATGTGAAAATGCCAATGACAGACACAAATTGTAGTTTATTCAAAATTTTAATCTCTTAACTGGAAAGTCTAGTTGTATTTCATTAAAAACGACCTTTAATAGCTGCGGTAAAGGTTTATTTTTAAATAATTTCTGAACCGTAATTGTGTTTTTGGTGATGAATGATGATAATTTTCACATACATAAGTTTTCATCGTCTACAACGTGTATGACCAAAGCAATTAATTTGTAAATTAAAATTATCTCGTGTTTAGAATCAATATTACATTACCTCCCCATGGAAGTGTCTGTTTGAAGTTGTCTGGGGTCTATACTTCTGACCTAATTGGTTTTGACAAGTCGAGTAGATATCCTGAAGTGTTCGTTACATCTGAACGTTTGTACTTAGATTTACGAGAATGTTTTGTTTTCTGAGGCAATCCTATAGAAATACGGATGCACAAAATGAATGGTGCAGAAATAATCTAGTCAAAAAAGGAAAAAAGTTTCGTAATACCACGTTGTTAACCTAACCTAACCTAACTTACCTAACATAACTTAACCTGACCTAACCTAACCTAACCTAACCTAACCTAAACTAACCTAACTAACCTTACCTAACCTAACCAACCTAACCTAACCTGATTTAACTTAACCTGACCTAACCTGACCTAACCTAACCTAACCTAACTTAACCTGACTTAACCTAACCTGACCTGACCTAACCTAACCTAACTAACCTTACCTAACCTAACCAACTTAACCTAACCTGATTTAACTTAACCTGACCTAACCTAACCTAACCTGACCTTATCTAACCTAACCTATCCTAACCAGCATAACCTAACCAACCTAACCTAAGCTGACCTAACCTTACCTAACCTAACCTAACCTGACCTTATCTAACCTAACCTATCCTAACCAGCATAACCTAACCAACCTAACCTAAGCTGACCTAACCTTACCTAACCTAACCTGACCTGATTTAACTTAACCTAACCTAACCTAACTATTTATTTTTATACAGAGATCCGGGACAGTTATCACAATCTCACATCCGTAGTTAGAGAAAGGTATGTGATACGTGAAGACATGATGTCTTTCTGTCTGTGCTGTGTTCAATAGCTCAAACGTTGTAGGTCTATGAGGGATTATTTTGGTCATATCTCAGAACTTTTCTTTCATTTCTTCTCTGGGACTGGCTATTTTGACTAAATTATTCTGCCTCATGACTGACACGTTACCATAAACAGCATACTTTTAAGTGTATTAATTGAAATTTGAGTGACTGTGATTGTAGATGATCTTTTGATTGGAAATGCTGTTTACGTCTCTTTTACAGTAATATTTGCCTGTTGATTAACTTGTTTTAGATTAACATCCAAATTACCGAGGTTTAATTTCACTTAATTTTATTGGAACACTTTATTTTACAAAAGTACCTTAACTCAGTTGAAGGTGATACAAAGTACTATAACACGTTTCTTGATAACAGCTCTTAGGTCACGTTTAACTGATAATGTAGACTTAAGCTCATCTTATGCAATCAATTAATAGGCACTGATAACAAGCGAATCTTTTACTGACTGCTTGTGAAACAGGTTGTATCGTTCGCAATGCTTAACTCACGTGTTCTTTTTATTTTCTTCCTAGTAACATTTAATTTATATATCTAAGAATACCATGGCTTACGGTAATGCAAGGCTCATTGTATGGGTTGAACAACAGAATGGAGAATGCAATACGGCATACTGTCCTTGAAGTGGATCGTTCGATGGCACACTAGACTCTACTGTCTAACAGCAGCTCTGGAAGTCATGATCGGATTTGTGCTTCTTGACTTTTTTTTTTAAAGCCGGACACTAAAGTCTGCTTACAGATTAAAGGTTGTAGAGAAATAGAGAGGGAGTTTATTTGAGATAAGCCATACTACCATAGTTGTCACCTTCCTGAAGAACCCAGTTTTTGACGTCATCAGATATTATACTGAGCCCTTTACCTCTCGGGATGACTGGAGAAACCAAATCCTGGGAGGTTGCCAAGAGTGATATTGTGTGGATGAGCGTTCAGTACCTCACTTGACATCGGTGGTCTTGGAAAGTACTTTATATTCCAAACTTAAATAGAGACGGAATGACAAATAATCGAGTAAAACACTACCTTGCTTCATCACTCGGTCATTACAAATAGGGTTGTTGAGTGTTCGCAATTTCCGAAAACTTAAAGACATTAAAAATGCCTTTAACGGAAATGAGATGTAAGCCATTAACAGTTATTTTACACTAGGGAGTTAAACTTGGGATTTAGTACTTAGGGTAGCTTGTCTTGGATTTAATGGCAGTCATGATATCCAATGAGAAGTGCTTTAGACGTGGAAAATCTGAGGGAAGATATTATGTGTAGGACTTCCTTGTGCACAACTAGACCATATTATACGGACAGAATAAACAAATGCAATAGCAACAGATCCTCTAAATTGTAAGATCAAGGCTCTTATAGTATAGGGTGTTTCTTTAAAACAGTTGTTACACAGGTTTTTTGAAACTCGTAAATCTTGTATATCACTAATTTATTGAGATCGGCTAGACATGTATATATTATATAGTCTCCACTCGCTTCGCTCGTGTCTCGTAACTACATAAATATCATATGTTATTCAGAGTTCGGAATAACATTTTTGACAATAACTTTGATATTTGTCATGGTAGATAGATGGAGGTTTGTCCATTATATGCAAAATTGAAGTCTGAAAATTTCTATCTAATTTAGCGTATTTTAAGTAAATAACACAAGAGATATGAACAGAAAAACTATTTAAATTGGGTGCAGTTATGAATTTTTATATTATTTTTTATATTGGGCGCAGTTTCACCAGGGGATAGTTGAGATAGTTTTATAAACAATTTTTTTTTTTTTTTTTTTTAGTACAACCCTAATGGTGGTGATATGGAAATAAATTATGCCCAAATACAGCAAACCGCCAATTTTGATCAAAATCGACCCTTAAATAACAAAGATATACTTTTTTAGGGGTAAAAAACACCCTTTGAGTGGAACCTTTTCTAAACCCTTTTTTAGTACGCGTCTACAGACCGACCCCAAACCATGTTAAAAAATTAATAGCTCTAGGCTTCTTGGATCCAGAGATATACTTTAGGGGTAAAAAACATTCTTGGAGTGTAATATTTTCAATACCCTTTATTAATACGCGTCTACAGACCTACCCCAAACCATGTTAAAAAATTCATAGCTCTAGGCTTCTTGGATCCAGAGATATACTTTAGGGGTAAAAAACATTCTTGGAGTGTAATATTTTCAAAACCCTTTATTAATACGCGTCTACAGACCTACCCCAAACCATGTTAAAAAAATCATAGCTCTAGGCTTCTTGGATCCAGAGATATACTTTAGGGGTAAAAACATTTCTTGGAGTGGAACTTTTTCCAAACTCTTTATTAATACGCGTCTACAGACCCACCCC
Organism: Aphrophora alni; assembly: GCA_963513935.1. Lineage (NCBI taxonomy): Eukaryota > Metazoa > Arthropoda > Insecta > Hemiptera > Aphrophoridae > Aphrophora > Aphrophora alni. Next base: position 103,311,621 of record OY740772.1, on the reverse strand, counting down.
AAACCATGTTAAAAAAAATCATAGCTCTAGGCTTTTTGTATCCAGAGATATACTTTAGGGGTAAAAACATTCTTGGAGTGGAACATTTTCCAAACTCTTTATTAATACGCGTCTACAGACCCACCCCAAACCATGTTAAAAAAAATCATAGCTCTAGGCTTTTTGTATCCAGAGATATACTTTAGGGGTAAAAACATTCTTGGAGTGGAACATTTTCAAAACCCTTTATTAATACGCGTCTACAGACCTACCCCAAACCATGTTAAAAAATTCATAGCTCTAGGCCTTTTGGATACAGAGATTTTGTGATCAATGAGTGAGTTTTCACTTTTATAGATATAGATTTTCTGTTTTTTTTTAAATAGGGTTCTACATGAGCACATTATAAGTCCTCTACACCAAATTTCATGCTCCTATTTTATTTTTTGTAAGCGCTATCGTGTTTGGTACAGTGGACATTATCTCAACAAACATAAATGAGTTACAGAGTTAAACAACATAAAAAAATCTACAATTTAAAAATTCAGATTGATGCTTAGGGTACAATATTGATTATTGGTAACATCGATTCCTTCGTTTATAAGTTTTTTTTCTGAAAGCCATGTAATATTGCCATGTTTAGTAGTGGTCGTGTTTGTATTATGCATTTTGTGTACTTTTGTTGGTCACTAAAATCATCATCTGAGTTTTTGATACACCCTGTATACCACGTGTACGTAACAACCTACATTCCATTGGATGTTTTTCATTGAAATACAATGAAACTCGTTGGAACAAAGGTAAATCCCAGGAAACATACTACTCTGTGTGACCACATTATACAGTGTGTAAATAATGCACCCCTCCCCCACCTTAACGTTTGTTGAAACCTTTTGAGACTGCTAACTGGGTCACCTGAAGTTTCTTGATGATAGTACCTCCTCCTAAAGGGGGGTATTTGGGGTACATAAAATTTTAAATTGGGAACCCACATCCTGTGGCATGATAAATTAAAGAGCTTAAAGAGACAAAATTAATGGCAATTACGAAATATTTTTTGGATGTTCCTAACCAAAATAGCGGCACAAAATGTATTTAATTTAAGCTATTTCCTGAAATGATTTTTATTTAATAAGTTAAATTTAGGAGACTTTAAACTAGAGCTAGGTTAAAAGATCTAATAACATTATTGTTATTTTAATTTTAGGCTGTAGGCTGAGGAATAACAAAGTTATTGATAGTAAAAAAAATCCATAATTTTCTCGTAATTGTCTAGAACATCTACAAGCTTTCACCAGTTTTTAATTATTAGACTACTGGATGTATTAGACCTTGTGAATAAGATATTATAACTGAAACAAAAATGTATAATGCAATTTGTCCATAATTTACAAAATTTAGTAATTCAGTGGGAGTAATAGCACTTTAACGGTTGACTTTTTAAAGGAAAGAACATCAATGTAGCTAACATGTAGGCCTAACAATAATAAAGAGCTAGTGGATATTCTAGACAATTACCAGAAAATTATGATTTTTGTTTTTTACCCATAACTCTCTTATTTCTCAGCCTATGGAATAAATAAAAATAACAGTAATGTTATTACACCTTTTACCCTAGCTCTAGTTTAAATTTAATTTGAATTTGACTTTGAAAAAAAAAGAAAAATCGTCTCTGAAAACAGTTTGATTTTACGAATTTTTGAAACATTTCTTGTAAACGGTTGGAGATGTCAAAAAATACTCAAGAATAAAAAAGTTTAAAAATACTAATGAGTTTCGTCCAAAAACGTTCCCGTAAGAAAATTTAGAACTGACTGTCATATTGGGAAAATGGCGATTATTATGAAAAATTTGGTAATACCTTTAGTTTTAGCTCAAAAAATCCTGGGGTACTTTATTTTGTACCTATTTCGAATAAAATAGCGGTCACACTTATTTCAACATTTCGTCAAGTGAGATAGTTTGTGCACATTTTATTTTATATGTTGCTCCTATAAATCAATATGTGAAATGCTATTAATTGTTGTTTCAGAACACAAAGTTGGCCAATGGTAACATGTGATAGGCTGAGATGGGAAACGAGGATCTTTATCAGATAGTTAAGATAAATTTTACGATGCCTTTTATATAACAGGGACTTAAAATTCCACTCTGCTTACGCGTGATAGTTGCGTGATCAAAGTTTTGTCGTCATAACAAAATATGGAATCTCTATTTATTTTTAAAGTTATCTGATTGGTATATAAAAAAAATCGATGTTAAGTATTTTGCTCGACTACAAATGATGTCCGTGTCATATTTGCAGTTCACTACAGTACAAACGGTGGACCGATTTCTATAAAATTATATTTCGGCCATATCTCGGGAGGTTTTTTAATTTAAAATATGGGGATAGCTGTCATAAAGGAAAAAATACGATTTTATTAAAATCAGCTGTAACCATTTCAGTCAAGTCTAGCCTCTAAAGACACAAATAAAACGTTTTGATCACAAGTTCTTCATAAATACCGGTTCGTGAATTTTCGGTAAAAAAAAAAAAAAAATTGGTTATAGGAATAAAAGACAAAAATAAAACTAAAACTTGATAGTCGATTTTTGTCAAAATTTCGCGTAAGACGCTTTCATGTAAGTCCTAAACATATTTATGTTCGTGTGTAATGTGTATTTCAGTATAAATATTTTAAAGTACATGTTTGTGTATAAATCAAGTAAATTAGTTTCAAATATTCAGATAGGAGCAAGATATCGACCTCTAGTTTGTGCAGTTGTATTTTACTAAATAACTCCTTTAACATGAGGGCTCACATGATGGGAGTTTCCATTTAATATTATTGACTTGTCTCTTTAAACCCCCATTTTGTGGGACAGTGAAAATGTCTACTTTGCCGAAAAGTAGTTTTTATCACAAGAAGGTACATATAAAATATCTTTTTCGTCATACTGCTTCAAAAACAGCTTTTTTCAATAGATGCATTGAGACGTTAAAGTTGTTCTTTTTAGTCCTAACCTATAAACATCAGCGGAGGTCGAGGTCATCAGCTGTTACTTCGTTTTTACGAATTAATTAACGTTTGTAAAGCATCTATAAAAACAATCGATACTCTCGATTGTAAATAACCGTTAAAACAGCTGTTGCCATCGATTTGAAGGTAAATTAGGTTGTAACATTTTAATTTTTGTGAAATTGTTTTCTTATATTATTTGCAGTATAATGAAAAATATAGTTCATTTCTTGGATCAAAGGAAGCTTTTTGATCATCGCTCATTTAGCCTAAGTTAAACTTGAGCGTGTGTTGAAAAGCTTCACTTTTGGTCCCAGTGATGAAATATACTATTTTGGTTTTCAAGTTATTGAACCATACCGAAGGAGAGTTGTGGACTACCTGCAACTATCAAGAGGGATTCGAGTGGAGCATTTAACACACCTTGTCCGTATATTTTATATTTGGTTGATGCTGATACACTTCACATATACACTCACTCAGGGGCTCACTTATAGTGAGCAAACCCGACGACCTAGCTGGATCTACAATTTTTTTAAATGTAATCTTGGGTTAAAACCTTCTCTCTCATCTTTCTTATCAGATATCTTTTGACCATCTAATGTTCTCTTTTGATCCTGATGATATTTGAGTGGTCGAGGGTTAGGGAGGTATTTTATACTCTTTTCTTTTCCTATATTTTAAAACCTATTATGATTATGTTTTACAACTTGTTACATTAAAACTGTTACATGTGTAACCAGTTTATAAATCTGATGCAATCGTCGACTGAAAGTGATGTTATCTTAACAACTTGTTTCATTATCACTGTGTATATATTAAACGTAGATTATTCCATTTATGATGAAAACATCTTGGCAGTGATTGCTCTTCAGATTGAAGCAATTTAGTCCAGACATCATATAATGGTGCGCAGTTATCATACAAAATGTAATTTAACAGAAAACAGTACTCGCACAGTTGTAGTGACGTAATCTTTTAAAAAACTTAGATTGTTATCCCTAAAAATAAATATCAAACTATCGTTCTTGTAGTTATTATAAAGGATTAAAAATACTGCATCAGTTTTATTCAAATTTTATTTATTCTTGCGGTCATCACCGCCTTATAATAAACTAGCTGTTACTAGCGGCTTCGCACGCGAATATTTCAGATTTAAGAGTTTTAGCACAACTCTAATACGTGTCTACAGACCTACCCCCAAACCATGTTACAAAATTCATAGCTTTAGGCTTTTTGGATCCAGAGATGTGCTTTAAGAGTAAAAACACCCTTGGAGTGGAATATTTTCAAAACCCTTTCTTAGTACGCGTCTACAGACTTACCCCAAACCATGTTAAAAAATTCATAGCTCTAGGCTTCTTGGATCCAGAGATGATTTCGTGATCAGTCAGTGGTTTTGGACTTGTGTATATATATATATATATATATATATATATATATATATATATATATACAGGGTGTCCCGTAACTCTTTGGACACATGTATATAGCGTTATTGCTTGGGTCAAGACAAACACATTTCACCATAGGAACATGGGTCTGCGGTGCCTAGTTTTCCGTCTATCTGTCTGTATGTGTTTTTTACAAAACAATTCCTTACTCCTAAACGGTTTGAGGTACATTATTGAGATTTTGCACAAATGTTTATCTTATTAAGACCTATCTTCGTTTAAAATTATACTAAAATATCGTTAACCGTTTCAAGATGGCGGCCATTTAAAATCTTTGATGCCAAATTCCACGAAAACCGTTGACTTTACAAAAAAATTGCAAGAAATGAAAAAGTTAGTAAATTTTATGTAGTTTTCAATAATACATTATTTGTTAAGATCGGATAAAAAACAACAGAGAAATTAGCTCTTTTCGTAAAGCATGACCACTTTTCTCCGTTTAAACAATGCTAATACTCCTTTTACACTGTCTAAATAACTTTACAATCATCCGTCATACGTCAAATCGGCTGAACTCACCAACCTACTTAGTGTTCCTTAGAGATATTCTTCCGGAGTTGATGGAAGATGTTCCTCTTCTTGTCCGAGAAAATATGTGGTTCCAACACGACGGAGCCCCAGCCCACTATGGCAATATAGTCCGTGATTACTTGAATATCACTTTTCCAAACAGTTGGATTGGGCGTGGAGGGCCGACACCGTGGCCCGCTCGATCGCCCGATCTCACTCCTCTAGACTTCTTCCTTTGGGGCACAATGAAACAATTGGTTTATAGCTCACCTGTAGAGAGTGAGATGGACTTGGTAGCTCGAGTTGTTGAAGCAGCCGCAATAATAAAAGAAGATGACCAAGTTTTTGGACGTGTTCAACGATCCATGATTGATCGGTTTAGATTATGCAACCGGGTTGACGGTCGTAATTTTGAACAGTTCTTGTAAGTAAAGGAGGCCTCATTGTAAATAAAGAAGGACCATAAGGTATTGTCCAATTGTATTTAATAAGTAAAAAAAAAGTTTACATTATCAATGTTGGTTTTTTATTTATTTAAAGAAAAATTAATGTTACTTAGCAATAGATTATTTAGACAGTGTAAAAGGAGTATTAGCATTGTTTAAACGGAGAAAAGTGGTCATGCTTTACGAAAAGAGCTAATTTCTCTGTTGTTTTTTATCCGATCTTAACAAATAATGTATTATTGAAAACTAAATAAAATTTACTAACTTTTTCATTTCTTGGAATTTTTTTGTAAAGTCAACGGTTTTCGTGGAATTTGGCATCAAAGATTTTAAATGGCCGCCATCTTGAAACGGTTGACGATATTTTAGTATAATTTTAAAGGAAGATAGGTCTTAATAAGATAAACATTTGTGCAAAGTTTCAACGTTGTACCTCAAACCGTTTAGGAGTAAGGAATTGTTTTGTAAAAAACACATACAGACAGATAGACGGAAAACTAGGCACCGCAGACCCATGTTCCTATGGTGAAATGTGTTTGTCTTGGCCCAAGCAATAACGCTATATATATGTGTCCAGAGAGTTACGGGACACCCTGTATATATATATATAGATGGAGCATTAAATAAAGTCTCGAGTACCCTAATAGTACCCTAATAGGAGTTGACTAAAAGATGGTTGAGAAAAAAACTGATGGGAAAGATGAAAGGTGGTCTAACCGAAGAATTTATATAAAAAAAGGCTTCAGGATTGCCACGTCTACTCACTATATTAAATCTTTGAGTTGACGTGATAAATGCAAGTGAAGAAAATCACTCTTCAGAAGTAATTGTGTAAAAACGGCGCATAAAGATTGTAAAACTTGCTCATTACTTATCCCCTAAACCAAATAAAAACCAATCAAAACTATTCGTCACCAAAAATTTGAGTTCGGTAGTTTGTCAGTCATCAAAAAAATAATATAGTTTGTATCTCCACTAGTTTTGTTTTTTATTACCAAACGGACCTTACTTTCAGTACGTACTTCCTACAATTGTTTTTATCTGTATTTAGTTTCCTTTACTGGCTAAACAGAAGTTAATTTCCGAACAGTTCGTATAATCAAAATTTGCTCGCCTATAATAAATAAATCGAATTGCCAAGTTAAATGTATGGAACAAAGTTTAGCATGTAGACCTTAAACTTATATTTTAAACTAATTTAATTACTAAGTTTGAAACAAACTTCTATTCACAATATGTAAAAGAATCTTCAACAGTCAGAAATGTACAGCAACGGACAATAATCCGATAATGGGCGCAGGCTTTAGAACCTCTAAAAGGAAATACCATGGATTCAATCTGGGTAATTGAATCAAAAATCTAATTCAGCTGCCGTTAATTCTATTCCGTAGTGTACGGAATAACGTAACCTAGCTGTGACGTCACACTATCCGTTTATAATCGTTAAGATCTATTATACGTGGCATTATTATGTTCCTTGATTTTCATAATTTGTATACCGTTTTTATTTATTTTTAAGCAGGGTACCTTTGCATTTTAAACGTATCTTAAACCAAATTATTGCACTAACTTTTTCACCTAACCCAATGCCAAATTTTAACCAGTTGATAGTAGTTGTGTAAACAGATTTTGATAGACGGCAATCGAATTAGTTTGTATCGATACTTAGAGGCTAAGATTGATCACTATCGTTAAAACAGATTTTGAAATTATAATAATTATATCCGTTATGATCTACGTAATTAGTTTGAGTACAATCTTTAGCCAATCCTAGCATTGTTTTAATATGTCCAAAATCTTAAAATAAAATAAATATATAAGTTACTATATCCACCAAAGCAATTAACACGGAAGGCGGCTGTTTTTAGGGGGTTTGGAAAAGCTGTCTACATACTCCGCGTGTTAATTAAGTCCCGGGACGTCTTAATATGTTTCTAACCATTAAGGATTGAGCTTCAAAGCTTTGCATATTGTTAACGAATACCAAAACCTATTTTATTACGTATTCAGTGGACCGCTACCTTTCGAGCGGGACGGCCCACAAGGAGTAAGTAGGAAATCCTAAATGAGAGCATAGGTCGAGTTGTACATCGAATTGAATGTCTTTTTTGAGTAGAACACAATGCTGACAACCCGACCTCAAAAGGTTCATCCTCTAGCTAAAGTAGTTCATATTAGCTACAACGTCAGGTATGTGGAAAACATCTTAATAATGATTACTAGGTAGAGATTATTAAATGAAAACTATGTGGGACAATACGATGAATATAAATGGAAACTTTAAAATATATAGGATTTATCGACTTGTCTGTGTAGAGGGGTTGCGACTTACTGACGTACAGATATGGGTGTTTAATTATAAGGGTCCTTGGTATCACCGACGGACCTGAAAAACCACTGTTTCTTAAGTGATATCTCGATTTTTGTTCTCTTTCACATAAGAAAGTAACAGCAGATAGCTATTCACTCTATTTCATTACCGGCTCTACACGGAGAACATTATAAAAACTTATTTTCTGTTATAAATTCAGTTATTGTGACAGTTGAAAAGATAACACATGAAGTGATAGGCCAATTGTCACTGGAGCAATTAAAATTAAGAAGCATTTATTTCAAAGTTCATAACATTGGAGTACAATTGAAAATGATTGGTTTTTTATTTATTTAACTTAAATAAGTACTTGGACATTAAAGATAGTGTAAACTGTCACGTGACATCAAGTCTTTTAATCTAAAAATCAGCTGTTTTTAGTAAGCCAGTATATAAAGTTGTCATTGTTGACAGTATGTGCAAGATAACTGGCTCAGGACTTAAGAAAGGAACATGAAATTTGTTATAGTGTGGTCATATTGAAATTCATAAAAAATCGAATTATGTCAAAATGGTGGCAGTTTTAAACAATATTTTGTTTGTTATATCGCGTGTGTTATTTTATAGCGGACTAAATTAGATAAAATTTGCAGAATTCTGTATGTAATGGTATCAACTACACCACTCTACGATGACAAATAGCTATGTTTTGTAAAAATGTAAATGAAAATGTGGTATTTGTATCTTTAGGAAAACCGGCAGAACGTAGCGAGTGAAGGCTTCTTTACGTATGTACAACTTCGAGGCAATCCCGAGGACCTAGCTGGATGTAAACTTTTTTTCATGTGGTATTGGGTTAGATGCCGTCATTTTTCTTATCAGGTTTCTCTGACCAACTATTGTTCTTTTCCGCCACTGACGTTTTTAGAGTATCCGAGAGTTAGGTTAGGTTAGGTTGGTTCAGGTTATGTTAGGTTAGGTTAGGTTAGGTTAGATTAGGTTAGATTGGTTAGGTTAGGTTTTTTATTCTTTTTTTTAGAAGGTGATGATGACCTAGAGGTGTTTTGCCTTTAAACAAGGTTAGGTTAGGTTAGGTTAGGTTAAGTTAAGTTAGGTTAGGTTAGATTGGTTAGGTTAGGTTTTTTCTTCTTTTTTTTTTTTAGAAGGTGATGATGATCTAGAGGTGTTTTGCCTTTAAACAAGAGGGGAAAAACTAGGCAACGTCAAGGAATTACTGATTTTACACACTTACGAGGTTCAGAAAACCTGTGTAACAACTGTTTTAAACAAACTTAGCGTGATGGACCCTTTAATCTACCAATACAACATTTTTCACAAGGCCCCCCCCAAAAAAAACCAACTTTTTTCAATACGTTTAGACATTCTGTTTGTATTACATTGTACGATTGGGTTGGGTAGGTACCATGATGGCGCCCACTATGTGACGAATCGATATTGACAATTTATCGCTAAAGGCTTCCTGGGCTGAGTTGTACGGGTCAGATCGTAATAAATTGTTTTCTATTACAGATCTAGTTGATGCTGGACGTTGACAGGCCGGATTGTCACTGGAGCAATTAAGAAAAAAAAAATCAGATCAAAGATCATAACATTACAGTTTGTAGAGATCGTCTGTAGTAGATAACATTTGATTGAAACCAATATTGCCTTGATAGCCGGCCACGTTGGGTCACGATATCAGCGTACAGGTATAATTATAGCGCTAGGCAGTGTTATTATTTATAATAACAGATAACAACTGTCAAAACAAAACCCACAAAATCTGGGTCAATTAATTTACAAAGTTAAATTACCATAATGTGGGTAGAGAAGTATAAATCACCGGGAATTATATTAGGCCAAGGTTTACCTCTTTGCTACGAAATAACCGACATTATGGTACGTAACGCCTACAAAGGAAGTACCGAAGTTTAAATTACTTGACTCTATAGAGGTCGGGGGTATTAGATATGCATCTAACTCATTGTCTTGTCTTTCTTTACAAGTCGATTATTTGACAGACGTCATTTGAATAGTTTAAAACTCCTTGGTAAAAGTTATAAATGATCGTGTAGATAACACAAATATTGTAACTTCTGTAATGTTGCTTTTCATTTTGTTTGGTGGTCCCCAAAAAATACGACCGTTTTTTGACACGTGGTCTCAGGAAGCGGTAAAAGTGATTTCCGATATATTGTAAGCAAGAAAACAAAAAATTTAAGATCATAGGTGAGTATAGTGTGCTCATATAAAATTTTATTGAATTTTTTTAAAATTTCAAAATGGCGGCCATTTTATTCATTCGTATCTTATTCAACTAATTAGATTTCAGATTTTAATTCTGCATCTAATAATACCAACCCCACCTCTCTACGACGACAAATAGCGAAGTTATGGTCAAAAATGTAATTTGGAATCATGACCTCTTAAGAAAATGTGATTCGTAAAGTTACGAGTCACACTTTGTACAGATTCGATACTCGCGACAGCTGATCCATAGAGTGGAGACTACCGTCACATCTACGTTGCCCGTCAGAACACAACCGAGATCATAAAGTAGTGATATATATATATATTGAGTTAAAAAGTCTACCAAGTCTACCAATCTACCCTCTCCAAAAAAAAAAAAACACATTTGGGGATACATTTAGAGGGTATTGTTTTGCTTGTTAGGACTGGGTAAGTACCACTAATTTGTTTTTCTCGCGTGACAAATTGTTATGCCTCGTTCACATCATTATATATTTTACTTAGAATGTGTATTTCTTGGAATAGTGGAAACTCTTTTTTTCTTACATTTTAAAACCGAAAAAAGTGAAATTAACCTTACATACATTGTTCAGGTTACCTGTAAGAAATCTTAATCCGGTTTCATAACAATTGGTTTACACGTTTGTCAGTAACTGCGTAGCAAACACATAAACAACCAAACACCTCGCCCTATCAGTTAGACTAATGAACTTGCTAACTTCGTTTCGATTTTAAAATGGTGCAGAATAACTCTACACAAGTTTTCTCACTTACCTACCCTCTAAATTTAATAAAAAAGAAGTAAAATTAATAGTTGTGAATTAACCACGAACGCCGTTTAAAAAAAAATTGAAGTAGGTTCTAAATTTTCTTTGCTTGTGCCATAAACGCGTCTTGGTAAAATTGAGCTCTTAATGATAACATTACTTTTCGTGAAAATTATTCCAGAACAATCATTTTTACTTCCGATTTCACATTGACGTGTGTGGAGTTACGGTCCCCAGAGACGTCACTTGGCGTTACCGTGGTTGAGTCTTTTGATTGTGGTTGGAATTTTGATTGAAATCTCTATTGTGATCGTACGATGAGGGCAGTTGAAATCTCTGATCTCTTTTTGAGTAGCAGTCTTGTTAACAGGATAGAGGACGAGGTGTATGTTGTAGGGACGGTCGTAGACGACCTCGACGGAATCCTTGTTATAATTATTTTAAATGTGGGGTTAAACAGCGGTCAAAGGCGTTCACGGATTATCGGGAATGCCGGTAATCATTCTATTACGTGAAATTAAATTATGTTTCGGCAGGAGAGAAGCTTGTTTAGTTCACCTGTGTGGTGTTTGGCCAGGATGGGGTAAGGGAATTAACACTTTGTCGTGTATGCGCAAAACGTGTTCCAAGTTCATGGGTTAAAGTAACCCCGGTTATCAAGTCAGATCCCCCCCCCCAAAACAACTATTTTCCGTTGCATTGTTTGAGTGATTAATCTTCACATTTGACTAAACTGTGAACAAATCTGTACTACAGATTTTTAGAATTTAAAAAAAATGTTTACCTACAACTCACGAACCTGTATTTTTGGAAATATTGATACCAATACATTTTGTTTGGTTCCTTAAAGACTAATCTGAACAAAATTTAATAAAATAGAGTTAATTTTGATAAAATCGTACTGTAATTTATTTTTTTATCTACGGTAGCTATCACTATATTTTTAGTTATAAATTTTAAAAAAACTCTGGGCATAAAAAATTTGATAAAAATCATTCCACCCATTTAGGTAGTAGAACAGACGCCAGATAGAAAGAGATACTGTAATGACAAACGATTTTTTGTTACTTGAAAACGGATATATCAGCAAAAACCTATTAATCTCGATATCGATTTTTTGACTTTCAACACATAACTTTCCCTGTACTAACGTATATTTGAAAAGTAACGCTGATAAAAACAGTTTTAAAGAAGGTATTTTTTTAAAATACGAAATATCGAAAAATGTATTATTTTATAAAAATATCGTTTCTTTCGGTAGATGTGGAATAGATATTAAATAAACGACTTGCCGTCAAAAAGCAATTCATCAAATGATTATTCTTGCGTGACTCCATTCCAAGCCTACTTTATATTCATACGGGTACTTCAAGTCCATAATACACAATGTCATTAAATAACGTCATTTTTTACAAAATATCTAATATATTATAGATTTTTTCCTCAATTTAGATAGATTACATTTGAATCGTATTTTTAATTTCTCCAATATACGTAGTATAGAGTTATGCGTGTAATTTTGTTTTCTTCAAATTTTACTTATGCCTACAAACACTCAACGCAAACAAAAAATCGGCTATGGGATGGTTTCCAATTTTATCGAAATGATTACAAGCGAATTTTGTGGTAATAATGGCAAAATTTAATGTTTCTAGTTCAAATAATTGCAAAAACTCAATTAATAATAATGGAATATTAATAATTTTTGCACGTTAATTTAGTAAATAAAATTTAGCAACTTTTTAGTCTCTTGTAAATATTTGGTGAAATTTACGGATTTTGATATATTGAGATTTTAAATTAAAAATGGCCGCCATTTTCAAATGGTACAAAGTATAAACTTGATATTCCATAACAAAATGGGTGTTATTAGAAGTAATACATGTATCAAGTATGAAGTTGATATCTTCAGAGGTTCCTAAGATATAACGTATTAAGTAAAAAACATTCGGACAGGTAGACGGAAAACGTTTTAGGACATACCTTTATATTAATTTACCTTTTTCTTCCTTTTTGTATGAGGAATCTTATTCCAAAGTCCTGAAAAGTTTTTTTTTTACATCCTGTATATAAAAGTCAAAACCCACAGACTGATCACGAAATCTCTGGATCCAGTAAGTCTAGAGCTATGAATTTTGTAACATGGTTTGGGGTAGGTCTGTAGACGCGTACTAAGAAAGGTTTATGAAAATGTTCCACTCCAAGGGTGTTTTTTACCCCTAAAAGATATCTCTGAATCCAAGAAGCCTAGCGCTATGAATTTTTTAAAATGGCTTGAGAGAGGTCTGTAGACACGTACTAATAAAGGGTTTTGTAAATTTTCCACTTCAAGGGTGTTTTTTTTACTCCTAACCATATTTCTGGATTCAAGAAGCCTAGCGCTATGAATTTTTTAATATGGTTTGGGGTAGGTCTGTAGACGCGTACTGAGAAAGGGTTATGAAAATGTTCTACCCCAAGGGTGTTTTTACCCCTAAAACATATCTCTGAATCCAAGAAGCCTAGCGCTATGAATTTTTAATATGGTTTGGGAGAGGTCTGTAGACGCGTACTAAGAAAGGGTTTTGAAAATGTTCCACCCCAAGAGTGTTTTTACCCCTAAAACCATTATCATTACTTTGTTATTTATGGGTTGATTTTGATCAAAATTGCCTTGTTGCTGTATTTGGGCATGATTTATTTCCATAGCAGCACCATTAGGGTTGTGCTCAAAAAGTTATTTCTTTACAAAACTATCTCAACTATCTCCAGGTGAAACTGGGGCCATCAGCTAGTCGCCTTATAAAAAAAGGAAGAAAAAAACGTAAAATAAACACCTGTAGCCTTCGAATACTCTAATAGCGTTAGGGTTGATTAAGAGAGATATGAAAGCAGAGATTGAAGAGAGGCATCTAACCCAAGACTACATGAAAAATGGTATACATCCAGCTAGAGGTCTTTCGGTGAAGCCCTAACGGGCCTCGTAGATGTGTATATATCAAAAACATCTCAGCTCGCTTCGCTCGCGTCAGTTGTACTAACTTGCTGTTCTGGAAGGTGTGTACATATGTGAAGGAGCCTCCACTCGTTACGCCAGTACAGATCTTGTAACAATTTGATATCACAGTTTTTTTTTAAAGAGGTCAGTGTTAGAAATTACATTTTTAATAACTTCGCTATTTGTTATCGTAGAGTCCGTACTAATAAATCTGCTCATTTCTATCTCATTTAGTGTGTTATAAGTTGAATAAGACACGAGATTTGAACAAAAACGGTTTAAAATGATTACGATGACCATACTTCTGTGAAGAGTGACTAAGAGATACATAAACACTATCTAAAGACAATATCTTTATTCCTTTTAACAATTTAAATATGTTAAACCTAACCTAACCTAACCTATACCTGCCCGACTGGTACCTGATCTGTTCACATTTCCAGGAAGTGATTTACTGGGGCGGCCAATATGTCGAGCCAACCCCACGACACCTTTAAAATAGTCGTGATTTTAGAATTAAATTGTTTTAAATTTCAATATCTATGAGCACACACACTATATTATATGTTCTACATGAGCACACTATAGTCCCCTATAACAAATTTCATGTTCCTATCTTAATTTTTGTGACCGCTATCGTGCTTACGTACAGACAACATGTCACTTTTACGGTTTCCGTATACTGTAATGTGAAACGTAAAAATCAGTCAAAAAAACGGAAGGCGATTTTTTTTACGATTATTTACTATAATAACCCTATACTAGGTATATACAGGTTTTTGATATAATAGTAACTGGTTCACCATATTTATAGCACTGTGATGCAATATTCCTATGGTTGGATAGAGAGATATTTTGTAGTGATTAATGTGTTCCTGTCGGACGATTTTCTCAAGAACCACTGTGCTGTTTTTGTTGCAATTTGTGTTATTCTGTGGTTCAAGTAGTTTGCTATAACGTTACTGTTAATGATAGTTTAAAGATGGTTGTTGTTTTTGTTATTTTTTTGCTTAAACTATATCTAGATATTTATAAGTAAATATTGAACTTGACTTTTGTGAGATAATATTAGATAGAATAAAACTCGAACACAAGATCTCACAAAAATTACGTTTACTTTATCAAACGTTGTTTCAACGACAAAGTCGCCATCCTGAGCTCATGTATTGTAGCTCGTGTATCACCGAGGATGGCGACTTTATCGTTGAAACGCGTTTAAGTAAACGTATTTTTTGTGAGATCTTGTGTTCGAGTTTTATTCTATCTATATTGATATTCTTTTTTCATAGACGAAATAAATAGTTTTTTCGCCCTTTTTTTTCAAGATTATAATTTTTCAAATTACTGTACATGTATACAACGAATTACGTAAAGGTGTGTGTACCAGTCTAATTATGTATGTAAGATTGTGTTCAAACAAAATGTACCCTCAAGAAATCTGTATATCAAGTACGGGTTTGGCAATCCCAAGGGAGCCTAGCTGGGTCTACACATTTTTCCATGACTCTTGAGTCCCTTTCTTTCATCTTTCCTGTTAGGTCTTTTTACCACTCTCTTGTTCTTTTCCGATCTTGACGTTATTAGAGTATTCCAGGGTTAGGATTCTTTATTTGGTGTCCTTTAGTTTTGTTTTTTATTAAGGCGTTTAGTATCAACCTAGTTGCGTTCCTTTCGGATCTTGAGGCCATTAGAGTATTCGATGGCTAGGGGTCTTTATTTTATGTTCGTTTTTTCATTTGTCAAGGCGAAGATAACCGAAAGGTTTTTTGTTTTTAAAAAACGTTTTGTAGGAAAAAAATATCTACGCAAATATTCAAATAACTTTTCAAAAATGAAAACTTTATATAATCATATAATATGTGTATCCTGAAGATTTACAAAAACTCATTGCTATTTTGCACTGAACATTTACCATAGCTAAATAAAGTCACCAGATTGAGTTCTTAAAAAGGAAGTGAATTTAAAAATCTTCAGATTCTTCAAATAAAATAACCGGGTGCGACAAGCAAGGTCTACAAAACGGGAGAAGTTCGTTAGAAAAGAACGGATTTTAGTGTTAAAGAAAACTTCTCGGACATTATCGTCATAAAAAAGGAAGAAAAGAACGTAAGATAGCCCTTGAATAATCAAATAGCGTCAGGGTCAGAGTTAATCAAGAGTGATCTAATAGAACCGATGAAAGAGAGAGATCTAATCCATGACTACATGGAAAAAGTATAGATCCAGCTAGAATACCTCGGAAGTGCCACTCACTATAAGTTGTTAACATTTCAAGTGTGAAAAGATTGCTCCCCCCCCCCAGTTTTGTACACTATTTAAGGTGCCGACAAATGTTTGTCAAGATTTCATAATCGTCACAATTTTGAATTTGTTTTCTTTGAATGCAGATATCGTTGTAGTATCAATGTCTGTTATGTCTATAAATGTCATTATATTGTGATTTCTTGTCACCGACTATGAAGAGTTAAAGCTACTTTCATAAAAACCGGTCGGGGAATACTGGTCAAGGGATACGATCTAGTAATTTCTTGACAATACTCATAAAAATATTGTTATGATAGGGGGGCCCGTGTGGCAGGGCCCGTCGCGGGGCCGGGTCCCGGTAAAATTTCCCGAAAAAACCCAGTCAAGGCTCGCGGGTCCCCCCACACCGCGGGCCCTGCGGGCCCGCTTTCGCCGCCACTGAAAGGGATTGCTAAAGCCGTTGGGATTTTCACGCTCATATTGAATGTAAGAACTTTTTAAGGCACAATAGTTATGGAAATAAAACATAATTTTTCCTATTTAATGTATTTTTATAGCATAAAATTCTCTCTTGACCATCTCTTGTTCTTTTCTGACTCTGTTGCTGTTGGAGTATTCGAGAGCTAGGTGTCTTTATTTGATACTCTTTTCTACTGAGACGATGGATGACAGAGAAGTTGTTTGTCTTGAGACATGATACATTCTGATTTATATTGGTTTGGTGTAAACGTTGGACGAGATCTGCCAGGAAATTATGCACTCATTTAATATGTAAAAAATATTATGTCCTTGGGACAATGACTTTTTAGTCTCTTTTGGCGTTATATACGTACGTAACGTAGCATCACTTCCAACACTCCGTAGGCTAAATTAGACAACAATTAAACAACCTAACCTAACCTAACCTAACCTAACCTACCCTAACCTAACCTAACCCAGCATCTCTTCCAACAGTCCGTAAATTGGACAACAATTAAACAACCTAACCTAACCTAACCTAACCCAGCATCTCTTCCAACAGTCCGTAAATTCCTCATTTCGAATTGCCATCAGCTGTCTTGCCCAAGGTGTACTGTCATAATACTAACGTCAAATTATTCCTCTTCTGCGGTTGCGAGCAGTGGAAGATTAAGAAAAATTTCACGAAGCAATTGTAGGAATAAGTGTTTATATTGTTGGTTGCCAAACGAATTACCAATGAGGTCCTTTGGCAAGAAAATTTTGAAATGGAAAGAAGAAAAACGTAAATGAAGATGGCTGGGCTTAGAAGACCAAATAACGACTTCCCTAGTAGTTTGTAAATTTGTACACACAGGGAGCCCGCTTAGGAGGTAGAGCATAATCAACTTGGACGCGAAGCAGTTTTAATGGGAATTTCCTGGAAGGAGATAGAAAACTACTGAATAGTGTTACGACTTGAAAGGAACGTGTGAAAAAGTCCCCGCATCGAGACTCTGTAAACGTTCTCGTGATATTTATAATAGCTCAATACTTTTCGGTCAGACCTCTTATGATTTTTAAATCGATATTATACATATCGTCGTATTATTTTCAACCATATACTAATTATTGACGAAGTTATGTGATCGATGATGTTTTCCGGATATATTCGTTTTTATGTCTCCTAAGGCGTTGTTTTTTTAAAGTCTATCCTTGTAAACGCGATCCGTAGCCCAAACGACTGGACTGATTTTGATTAAATTTCGTATGTGGTCATTAATCGAGGCGTTTTAAACATTTTATTCGATAATTGAAAATTTTGAAGTAGTTACCATAAAATAAAAAAATTCAATTTATAATCAAAATAGATTCTAAATATTTTATTAAAATTGAAACATAAAACAAGGATCACAACAAAACTATCTTCCCCAAAATAATATTTCATTTTATACCTAATTTCTCAAAATTGGTTGTATCTATTTCAGTGAAAGATGAAGAGATCTGAACAAGTATGCCAAATCGGAAGTAAAAAAGAAATACCGTTATTAAAATCTACATTTCAATCAAATAAGATTTAGGTTTAACACGCTTATAAATTATATATTTTATAAATTATTGAGAAAATAATACACAAAATTTTTATAAACTGTGTTTTTCTATAACCACTTACCGGGGAAACATTGGTAAAATATAATTTAAATAAATTCAAAATAGTAGTGCTTTGTAATGGAAGAAAGGATCTAAAAGGTGGGAATTCAATATCGAAAGGATTGAAGTTGTCAATACATATAAGTATCTATGCATCCTGTTGACTTTTACATTATCTTTACTCAGAAGCACTTTACTGTAAGAGTTACAAAGAAAGTAAATTGTCTTTTAA
Organism: Aphrophora alni; assembly: GCA_963513935.1. Lineage (NCBI taxonomy): Eukaryota > Metazoa > Arthropoda > Insecta > Hemiptera > Aphrophoridae > Aphrophora > Aphrophora alni. The sequence continues at coordinate 103,293,361 of OY740772.1, read as the reverse complement.
TAATTTTAACAATGTCATGTTATGTAATAGTTGCTGCTTCGTGCTAAAACTTTATATACAGTGTCCTTTTTTTTAAATTTTATTTTTATTATTTTTTTTAACTATTGCAGATTAAGCAACACAACTTAATACCTGAAAATTTACTTTTTTAAGCAGCTATCAATTTTCCATCACCTTATGGGGACGCCCCGCAGGGATTCGGAAGAAAATATTAAATGAGAGCATGTTTCGAGTTTTACACCATATTAAAGGTCGCTGTTAGAAGAATACAATGACGCAAATCCTACCTCAAAAGGTTTACCTTATACAAAATGGCGACGGTTGAAATGGTTTAATTTTCTTTCTTGGTATTCTATCCACGCCGGATGTAAGGAACAATTTTTGTGGCCGCTATGTACGGACGACAACAACCTCTGTTGAAGTATACTGAGTAAAAACAAAATCCCGGTTTTTCTAACTACAGTCGACTCTCGCTAACTCGAACCTCGATAACTCGAAATCTTCGATATCTTGAATTATTTTCAATCCCCTTGGAAAAACCCGTCTAAGTCGAAAAAATAACAATACATAACTCGAAATAATTTTACGGTTATATTTTACCTCTATAAGTCGAAGAGACACAAAAATTACCTCTAGAACTCGAAGTTCAGTACATAAGTGGAATTCAATTTGCACTTTACCTCCACAAGTCGAAGTTTACCTCTATAACTCGAGCAACGATGAGGATGCTCCTTCTGACGAAGAAAACGAGGAAGAGGAGCCAGCAGACATTACACCTAAAGAAGCCAAAGCTGCAGTACGTACTTTACGCATGTTTTTAGAAAAAAACCAGTGATGCACCAGACAGTGTGTTTACTTCGATTGTTTCAATCGAAAATATGATTGACAAACGTGCTGCCAACAGTCTTAATCAGAAGAAGATTACGGACTTTTTTAATTAGTGAAATTAATATAAGGACTGTACTGTTTACCGTGTTAGTACACGTATTTTATTGTGTATACTCTAAATATACCTATTTTCTATTGATAGAGTAATATTGATGCAGTTAAAAGCTTAGTTTTTAGAGGGAATAAAGTACAGTACAGTACACTATTCTTTACATCTGTAACTCGAATTTTTATTTGGTTTACCTCTATATCTCGTTACCTCTGTAATTCGAACTATGCTTAAGTTGAACTACACGTAACTCGAAGAAAAATTGTAGTCCCATGAATTTCGAGTTAGCGAGAGTCGCCTGTATTTTGTATTTAATTTAGCTTATTAATCTTTATGATTTTGACTTGGTATTACAATAATAAAATATTTAGTTTGGTATGTCCTCAGTTCCCTTTAATGTTAAAGATACAAGATTATATAATGTGGACAAAATTGTAATTGATTTTGTTTCTATTTTTCAGATAACCAACTAAGTGTCCTAAACGTAAGTAGTGTTTAAAGAAAATATATTTTCTAAGTTAAGATTGTATCTAGGGTATGTGTGTTTTCATGATGGTCTGATAATATAAAGGCTTTATTTGTGAAGGTCTCAAAGCCGGACGTTCCGTATCCCTTGGAGAATTGTCAGTCCCTTCTTATATTAGCTCAGTCGGTATGGAAGTTAAGCTGAAGGAAAAGAAATTGTTTTCAAAGTTGTCTTTTTTTGAAATATAAAATGTACATTCGACTTTTAACTTCTCTATTATATGAGAAAGGTCTTTCCGAGAAGTTACTAAATAAAATAACGTTGGAAATTTATTACAATTACAAATGGGAGAGGTGTAGACAAATTTAAATGTAGTATGCTGAAAGGTTAGGTTATTATATAGTCCATATTTGTATAATTCTATCAAGAAGGCGTTAAAAAACAAGTTCCTACTTCTTATAAGCTATTTAAATAAGCTACTGTGGAGTGGAAATATCCAGCTGGAAACCAATAAACAAGTGGGTCTTTGCCATCATAGTACTACCTAGTCCCCACCATACAATGTCTCTTGGGCCTTCTAGGAAATAAAACTATACCAATAACATTTTTTTTGGGAAATCAGAGTTAGAAATTACACTTTTGACAATTACTTCGCGATTTGTCACCGTGGAAAGGTGGGGCCGTACTATTCGGAATTTAAATCTGCAATTTCATAAGTAATTTTGTGTTTTATTAGTTAAAATAGCAAGCGAGATATGAACAAAAAAAACTTGATTTTTCTGAATTTTTATAGGGGTATGAGCATTCTATGCGTAATGTTACTATATTAATTTTTGTGGTCGCTAACTTAGTTACGTAAAGGTGGCAACAACGACGGACGGACGGTTTGTTGAGAACATGAATTGTAAGGATCACTTAAAAACCGGAGATCGATACTTCGTATACAGATTACGTAAAATGGTACTTAGTATAATTGACGAAAGTATCTTGACGCAAGTGAGTGGAAGAACGAATTTTAAATCCAAAAACGAACAAGTAAGACTTATGGAGATGGATGGTTTTAGGCAGAATTTACGATAGACTCTTCTTAAAAGAGCGCGAAATGAAGCCAAACGTGAGAGGCATGAGGTGAGTGATGGTGTGATTGATCAGCCGGAAACAAGAACATTTCATGATTTGTACATTTGTGCGTTTCTGCGAAGACCGACGACATAAAATTATAATGAACTGGTCACGTAGAAGGAAGAGAGGATGACTCGGAAATGTTTAGAGGTTGTGGTTTATCTGTGAGGACAAATCTGCGTGTAGAAAAGGGAAAAAGAAAATATTTATAATTACAATCAAAAATGAAAGTGGTGAAGTTAAAGTATTTTTCCTCCCTTTCATATTTTTAACTATAAATTTTAGGGTAGACCGAAACTTAAAATTTCAGTAAGATTATTGTTAATCTGGTAAATCAGAAACAAAAACAAAACCTACAAGTTGTCATTTTAAACAAAATTGTCCGTTGAGTTAACATATGAGTAATATAACCGAATTGGATTTCGATTTGGATTAATTGTACATGAACGAGTATGGCAAACAGCAAATTAAAAGTAAATTTAACTATTGTAAATGTAATTTTTAATAGTGACTCAAATAAAATATTGGTCATCATCCGCCTGAAATGTCTGAATAATTTGAACAATGCGATATGTCGTAGGACCAATTAATTAATAACAATTGATTTGTAATGAATCAAATATAGTAACAATTATGAACATAAATTGTGTGTAAATAAATAGTTTGACTGCTTTTGGTGAATCCTTTTTCGACAAAACAGTTGTTCTGACACTTTCACGGGCGAATATTCACTATTCATACGTGTTAGGTAGCTAAACAATTACATAGATGTTCGTGTAGGTGCACAAAATTGATTAAACTTTAACACAATTAAGTAGCGAAGTGATAAATAACGTTACACCGACATTTCGTAATAACATGGATTTAGCTGTTTGTTAAAGATTACTTTAGCGTGTTAGTACAATTGTATGTTAATTTGGACGCGTTATGGTTGTGGTGGAAAAAGATAACGCGTGGTAAGGTGCGACCAGCGCATTGGAACTATTTAGAAATGGACGCGAGAACAGTGTAAAGTGTTATTGAAACGAATCCAGATCATGTCTCAAAAACTTGGCGTTTGTTTTTTTCACGAAACCGTTAAAGGAAGCACCACTTTGTTTGTAACAACCGTAAAGTCGCTTGGCCAAGAGTAGGATATTAAAGTTAGGTCGTCATTAGCAGTTTAGTGAGGAGTCATCCCTCGTAATATTGAGTTGCTCAGTAGGTGCTAAACTTAATACGCGTTGAAACGGAATCTATGTGAAGTGACTGTTTTTTTTCCAGGTACTGAACAAAGCCAGTTCGGAAGTAAAAACGGGAACATGATCCAATGAATTGTTGTAAAAAAACATATTCAAAGATAAACGACTCGCAAAGATGAGTTAAATCGCATGTTTAGCTTCGGAAAATATGTTCCAAGATCGGTATTGTACAAGTAGTGTGGGCAGAACATTATTGGTAATGATAGTGGAAGGTATTGGAAGGCACAATGGCAAGTCAAAGGTGCAGACTCCCTTCCCCATTTTCCAATATGCGTGACCACACTTTGTACTAACATCGCCAAACATGTTCATCATGTCTCGTTCATGGTTTACCTCTGCAACTGTTGTCAAAAATTCAGGTAGTCTGTTATTTAATTCAATTATCAATTTATATAAATTTAATTGATTTCTTAATTAGTAATTACATTATTATCTTATTCAGAAATTTAATTAAATAATTTGAATTTACTCTCTACAACTTTCCAAATTTCAATCTTAGTCTCTTTCAATCCAAATTTTCCATGATCTACAAAACTGATCAAAGCTGGATCCCCACTGTAAAATATTTGAGAGGGAATGTCTTGGAGAATGTTTGCAGCAAATATTTGCCAATGAACATTGGACAAGGCTGGGCCAATGTGTAGTCAGCCTTTCCTACTGGTGCTTCATTGTTGCGCTTGGAGGCAAATATTTGCATATGGGTATTGGTCCACGTTGGACATGAGTGTGGCCTGACTTTAAAGGAAAATTTCGGTTTAGGAATAATTGAAAAAAAAGAAGAAATTCAACCTTCATCTACACCATTATAAACTCGATTAAATTTTTTACTGTGCGTTAAGGATAATGAAGATCTGTTGTGACGTTTGGATCTGAAGTATGGACCTTACAAAACCAGCAGCTTATAAATATTCGAGCCAAATATTTTAAGAAAAATTGATGGATCCGTCCAGTACGAGGATGGAAATTCAAAGACTAGCATGGTTGTGACACGTGAATGAATGCATAAATAACACCCAAAGAGACAGTTGGAAACAGTAGGTGGAAGAATGAGGCTTGACGATGTTTTGGGGATATACAGGAGAGGAGACTTGAGAGGATGTAGAAGGTTGTGTGTAGGAGGAATATAACTGAATTGTTAAAAAGATTTAATCTCACAGCAGCAAAAGAAGAGAGAGAGAGAGAGAAAAAAGATTTGCGTTTTAGTCCAGTTTAAGGGCAAAAGTGAAAGAAATTTATGCTCTATTTAAATATTTAAGTATATTTCAAAATTTTTTTTACCAAAGTAAAATTCGGTCTATATCACAGTATTACAACTTTTTACTTACTTTTACTTCGACCCCGCAGGATAGGGGAGATACGGAGTCAAAGTGTTTTATGTTTTACTCTTTTAACTTATTATTTATTCCTTAAAGGAGGTAAATGTCTCAAGAATGTATCTCCATTGGACGCGATTTAGAGCTATCTTTTCAACTCTCTCCGAATATTACAGTCATCTTTAACTTTCTTTTCCACAGTTCTTCATGTTTGGCTTAGGTTTCATTTTCTCTTCAAGTGTCCATACCATCGTTTGTCTTCTTTTCTATGCCCACTATTATCCTTTCTAAAAATATCTCCAATCCACTCACTCCTTATAGTTAATACAGGTATGGCAAACTTGAGGATCTCTAGCTGGATCTACACCCTTTCTTCGTGTAATTCGAGATCTACAAATGATATGTATAGGGTGTCCAATATTCCGGGGAGACAGTTGTTTTCTCCGATCGATTCAATAATGACAGACAACAAAAATTTCCTTTAGTTTTGAATCTTTTGGTGTATATATCATTAATATTAAACTCATGTTGATTTTACTAAAACAATTTAAAGTACAATTTCTGCTTATCCTTTTTTGATATAATAACCATTTTTCAAGGATTCCTTTCTTTTCAAAATTTTGTAATTTACTATCATCGGCAATGTCATAAAAAAAGTATATTAAATCCATTCTTTTATATTGTAAAATATTTTAAAGCACAATTTTTGTCCAAACTCTTTGAGATATAAAAAGTTCTTCAAGATTGTTCTCCTTTCAATTCCGAATTTGGCGGCGTGTATTTAGTTTTTATTATAATTTAAATGTTGATTTAAAATAATTTTTTTGTGTAAATTATTTTACTCTTCGATTCCTCCTAAACCCTTTGATACCATAACTATGTATGTATGTATATATATATATATATATATATATATATATATATATATATATATTCCCCCCCTCAAAAACTGTTCTCCTTTCCTTTCAATTAACTATGTATTTATTATTTTAAATCACTTAATTTTTTTTGATATATTGTAATTCTAAAACACCTCTACAATTCGAAATTGAATTCTGATCTTTAACTCAATACCTTATTTTTAGCCGTAATGAAAAGATGTTTTATATATTCTATACGAATTTTTAAAAAACTTTAAATTGGCAGTTTTACAATTATTTTCTTTTATTACAATATATCCAGTTTCTTAGGACTAGCAATCCAAGACAATTTTTTTGCATACCCTACGTTTTACTTAAAGTCATGATTTCCTTTTGGTAGAATCCATCCTGACAAATAGAATGTACAATAGAGAGAAGTTAGAATCTGTCGTTTTCGGAAGTACTTTTGTATAGAAATCTCCTCCAGTGCTCCTGATTGAAACAAGTGACACTCTAAGGCTTTGTTGCAAATAGTATTTTGAAGGAGAACAACTCATGATGAAATTTCAGTCAATTGTGTTTTATATTGGTAACAGTTTGTTGTTTAAGAATGTTACAGGAATGTTACTAGTTCCCCAGTATACTTAGTATATAATAAGTATACTGGTTTAAAGTTGTGTGTGTTTTGTGTGTATGTGTATGCATTTTCAAGCATAACTCTGGAACACCTAGACCAATTTCAACCAAACTTGGTACACATACGACTTACAATCTGAAAATCAAATTAAAATCCTTCCCCTTGTATGACACAGCCATGACAATACAAGATAAGGACGGACCATGTAAGCCTAATCTCTGATATGTAATCCGAACTCCAGTCATTACTCAAATGTCTCGTGTATTGTGATGTGTTATGTGTTCTTAATGTTCTGACGACCTCGAAGGAGTGAAACCATTCTGATGATGGGATATAAATCCTGAAACGCGTAATGGTTTTATGAAAAAAAAAATAAAATAAAATAAAATAAAATAAGTCACAAGACGAAAAATTAGGTTAGTATTTTAGTTATAAATAATGTGTGTACCAAATATGAATATACCAAATACTCAATATCTTCTCTATACACTTTTTGTTTTATCATATAAAGTTTTTTATTTTACCAATAGAATACCCCTAAAAGTGTCTCCCTGAATAACAATAACAAACTAAGCATCTATACCAGACAAGACTAATTCTTACCTACTCAACAACTTCCATTACAAACAACTTCAACACCAATAAATGTTAAAAAAAGTTAGTTTTCATAAACAGAGTCTCTTGTATAAATTGAAAGCTAACCAATCGTTAAACGGATACAATCGACGCTTTACGACCGCCTACATTGTGCACAACATAACTTTATAGCAGTTGCTAATTGTTCAGTTTAAAAACTATATTACCTTCCACATAGCTGTTAATTAGTTTACACGATATCGTACAAAATTGCATAATTAAGTGTTTGCATTAATTATGCCGTAACACTGAACTACATACTGGGGAATTCGGTCACTATATCTGGTGAAATAAACGTAAGTAAATGGTGCAAAAATGCACAAATCTTCTCATTCACACGTCTACAAAACGAACTATAATTAATTTTCATAAAAAAATCAATTTTGTAGTTGTCAAGTGTAAACGAACCATGGGCGCGATCTGTGAAAAAAATATTTAAATAAGAGCCTAAACTTGTGTCTTAAACACTTTTACGGTGTAAATCATTTTTCTTAATCTAGTTCATAACAACGGCGATCAAGGTTAATTCTTTGGTTTTTCACATTATTTTTGAAAGGTAATATATATTTTTTTACTTACGATTTTTCATTCGGGTTTCGGTTATTTATATTCATTATTATTCCATAGACCTATTTATAAAGGTGTCGGAATTGTCAACAGGTTACATAAAACTTTAACCAAATAACTATAAAACACAACACAAAATAGCCCAAACATACATAAATAAGATTAATGAACAATGAGTAATAAGAAAACATCAAATGAGATACATCGCTCTGACATACTGTACAATCCATATCGTATGAACTCTTCAACACCGTAATAAGCTCCCTCATTTAGAAAAGTAAAAAATCGTTACAAATCTTCTGTTAAACGGAAAAACAGCTTTAGGCTGTTTTAACCCATTTTTATGTAATGAGTTCCGTTCTCATAGATAAGTCCCTTCAGTAGATACCAGAACAAACAATTACGGGAGAGTATAAAATTGCGGCTTGCAACATTTAAAGGGGTCACACGAGTATATAAGCTCTTGGTAGAGAGGAAACTGGATAAATCGATCGCCAGAGGGGTTGGACCTAGGAAGAGATTCTGCCGGGCAGGAAACACTGCCAAGGTGTTGTAACGAATCAAGCTGAATATTGACGACCTACAGGTGAAGATCACGATAGGTCAGATAATAGAAGATGTGCAAGGTTCCATGTGTAAAGAAATGTTTAGAAGTCATTTTAAATTCATAAATTTGTCATAATCATTGGGATGGTTCTTAGATTGAAGACTTACAATTTCTCATCTCATTACATGTGTTTATAAATGTCAAAGTATTAAGGGAGAGCGTTCTAAAACACTATATGTAGGCCTGTGTGTGTTAGAATCAATGTTTTCCTTGTATTAGAGAAACATGAAAATAAGATTGTAAAATTGATCCTGGTATTTTGATTACAAACACTTTGAGTAGTAAACCATTTGCTGGGCTCATTTATTTATTATTGAACCCGACAGCTGTAATTTTTAATTCTAACACTCGTCAGTGGCGAGATATTGAAACGAGCGAAGCGAGTGGAGACATTTTAATATATACACGTCTACGACATTCGAAAGGGCCTAACTAACTTCAAGAGAGTAGTGATATACTCAATTACGGAAAATCTATGTTACAACTGTTTTAAACAATTTTACCCTATTGAATAAGACCCCATGATGTGCCTGTACAATTTAGTATTTCCTACAAGACCCAAGAAATTAATCTGTCAGTCATTAGATTTAGATTATTTGTTTGTATTACATTCAAATTGTTTTTTTTTTTTCAGTTTGCACAACGTTTACTGAATAAATTCAAATGCAAAATGAAAAGGCTTTATAAAGATTAATATGTAATCTGGAGTGTCAGAGTCCTTCGATAATCGTCTGTCAATAGATAGGACTAAATCCGGTGTCCTTTGTTCTTAATGACGAGTATTGTAACGGCTGTGGCCCCAGGGATCTCTGCCTTCCAAACCGATTTAGAATACCAAATCCAAATTTCCATTCCGCACAATCACGTTCACATATGAATGTACTGTACGTATTTTCCTAAACACGAGAGGAATTTTAAATCGTTGCGAAAAATATCTAAAGGTTTCCTTAATCAATAGTAGCGAATATAACCAATTTGATTAAATCGCGAAAGTAAACAGGGTGTTTGAAAATATGTTTTGATATTTTTGAATGTATAACAGCAGGAAAACAAGAATTGTGTTATAATATTTTGTGAAATTCGACGTTTTTTTTTGAACGTATAACAGCAGGAAAACATGAATTATGTTATATCTTTTGTAAAATCGACATATTTTTTTATTCACAGCACAATTCCCAAGATCAATAAATGATGCAAAAACATTGCACAAACTTTCTCAGTAACCCTTAAACTAATAAAATGAAAACAGTTGAAAATGAAAACGGCCCCTCTTTTTTGTACATTAAACAGGAACTAATTTAAATAATTCTGAAATTTTAGTTATGTATATAATAACCTAATATAACCTATTTGTGGGGATTATTGCTACTCTAGATCTGACCTACATATTTTAAAACCAAAAACTCGAATAGGTTAGGTTGTCCAGGTTATATTATATAGTCAAATAACTTTATGAAATTGGTTTGAAGTTATTATAACACTAATATAAGTTAATAAATCAGCAAAACTACTACACACATTCTATTAAATACAAACAATGATTATCGTAAGAGTGTTACAGTAGGACGACCTCGTAGCGGGCTAGCCTGGATAAATGGCAGAACTTGAAAGGATTGCATTGGAGCTAATGAAAGTCAAAGTTATGTTATCTTTGTTTGTTATGGCAGTAAAAAATAAGAACCTAAAAATATCGCAAAACGATGTTTCGATTTTAGAATTTACAAATAAGAGGGGAGGTCCTTGTAGTACACAAGTACTGAAAATCAAATCAATCCAATCGTCACCAAAAATGTAAGTTTGGTAGTTTTCAGTTACAAAGTAAAAATTATCTATGGCCGTTGTCTTTAGAATAATATTTAAATAAGGATCTTAGTTTGTGTCATAAAAATGTCCTCAGTATAAATCCGTTTCTGTTAAAATTTTAGTAAATTATGAATGATAAATGGCCCAAATCCAGTAAAATCGTAAGTAAATAAAAATTAATGGCAAAAAAACAAAAAATTATGTTGACTGCCATTATTAAAAGCTAAATTTTAATTAAATGATTGCTCTGATAGTCTATTGGGTAGCGTTCTGACTTCAGGAGTGAGTGAGAGGTTCAGAGTTCATACTCAAACTTTGTAGAGCTTCGTGAGGAAAATTGGAATGCTACAATTAGTAGCGGACTTTGGTTGAACAGGTTAGAACAACGGCGACAGGAGTTTATATTATGTGTTACCCCGCACATTAACTGAAAAGCCATCTAGTAGGTATAGCCTTCTCATCGTGCTGGAATGTTTCAAATTTTGAATTAAAAACATATTAATCAGGGGACGCGTTTGTGGCAAAAGCGAAGCAGGTTTACTATTGATTACATTTTAGTCAAAGATATTGCCGATGGTTTATTTTAATTTTTTTCAGTGACAACTACGGAACTGGTATTTTTGTTTTCGTCGGTTTGTATTTCATTTTAGAGTTTGGTGAATGAGAGAATTTGTGTACATTTTTAAGAACGTTTATTGTAATTTGTAAAACAAAATGATTTTATAAATCAGACAGGTCATTTTACAAGTTCATCTCGTATTCTGTTTCAGATATAATTATTGAACCGCCACAATTAATTTATCAGGCATTCTATTTCCAGCAATTTATTTTGATTACTTCCTCTATTTAATTGCAACATAACACGGGTTTTGCATAATCTATAATTCTCAAACATTACATTTTCACCACTTCATTGCTTAATGAAGTTAACAATTAACAGTGCTATTTTGTAAATATGCAGTATACAATAACTTCTCATATTTCCACGGCACGTTCAATTATCAAGGATAAAAGCAGAGCCGATGTCCATATCGTTTCATAATAATGCATCTGATTTCTGGCTAAAAGTGAAATTACCTCAAACTCATTGTCAAAAGTTGTTGATTGACAGTTATTTAAACATGGAGTAGTCATTAAGTTTTAAGAGAAATTTATATGTGTACAAAAACACAAAATAACACATATTTTATAATAAACTGAACGTAACAATAAAGTAGGATTACTTTATCCAATGGGACGGAGAGAAGAAGTTTTAGTGTTTTACTTTCTCATATATACGTAGTCAAAAAAGCTAAGTTGAGGTTTTTGCGGATATATCGGTTTTCAGGTTCCAAGACAGTGGTTTTTGGGCCGATTTTACTCAAATTTGGTATCTGGCTATATTTTGGATATATCTCAAAACTTTAAAATATTTAAATAACTAAAAATTTCAGGGTAGTTCTCAAAACAAATAAAAACTCAAAAATACGATTTTATCAAAATCGGCTATAACGATTTTGATGAAATTTAACTCAAGTGTAGCCTCTAAGGACGAAACAAAACGTATTGTTATCATCTCTTCATAAATCGGCCACGTGGTTTTTATAAAGGACATACGCCTGTTTTTTTTTTTTAATCAGGAATACAATTTTACATTTCCTACAAACCCTAATTTTTTACTTTATATTGGAAGATCCGGTTTTGTTACATTTCATACTGGGGCTGGATAAGTACTACAACGGCGCCTATCAAATTGTTTTTATGTAACAGTAAACAGCTGTTGAATTTTTAACAACGGCCGCAGAATCGTTTACTGCACATGCGTCAATAAACAAGGACGAAGTGAAACCTTTGTTAATTCTTTCTCTTTTTATTGACTAACCCTTTACCCTGGTACTTAACTTTTCTGTTTTTCTTTCCCTAAAATATTATCATTGGTAGTGATTGAAATATTTCTTTGAGATATTACATACATTGTTTTTTTATTGCTATTAGAATTAACAAAACTATAATTGCCAATTAAACTGAACTGCTCTAAATGTAATTGCGTCGTTCTATGAGATGTGAGTACGTTAATTAATTCTTCCTGCAATTGGCATCAAGTTAACATAACAAAATACATAAAGCTTAATGTGACTTGGAACATCTTAACCAGTAATTGCTCATGTTCATGTAATCCATTTTATATTAAGATAAGAGAACATGTTTTTCTTGAAGCTAAATAAGTTAAATTGGGGATTTGCAAACATGTTAAAAATTCAATTAAGGATCGAGTGAATGATTTGAACGTGATCAATAGTAACGCAAATTAATTTTTCCATTGTCGATTTTACGAGATCATTTTCAAAAAAATCATCGACGTTAGGGTTCGGTTAAATGTTTTCAAAACGGTCTTAGGAAAACGTGTCTTCTTAAATTATTTATGTTTTCTGTTGTCGTAAGTCGCTTAAGACTGAGTCCACTCAATCGCCTTCAAAAAGGTAACATTTGCTAAGGAACTTACCCAACAATAAACGTGTTCACTGTAGAAGTGTAATAAGTGATTTATTAACTAATGACCTTACGTACCATTATTTCGTTATTGTATGTTGGTAACACATATTGTACGGCCCCTCATTCCGTCTATCCAACAGACTCAGGAGATCTCTCCAGCCTGTCCAGTACCAGGACAATGTAGGACGATATTAACATGACTTTCTTCACTGGCGGAAGTTAGTTATATGACCATGCTAATGTTAAAGTACCAATTAATTATCATGCTTTATACGAGTCCTGCAGATCTAGAAACTTCCATTGCGATCTTGCCAGCAGAATACTCCGACGGTCTCTGGATTTGGACCACACCAGCTGTCATTCAGACGTTCAACAGCATGTACTTATGTACAGGCGAAAATTATCACATGGGTGACCTAACCTTAAAAGGGCAATATGATCAGCGGTTCTCTACAATAACTAAAAATTGTGTTAATCATTTGAACATTATCGAATCCAAGATAAGGTCATCAGTGACTTGTAATAGTGTGCACGATCAGTTGAATCCTCAATGCAGGAAGTGAGACCGGGAGTGTGGCTTGTGTCTGCACTATTCCTAGCGGTATACTTGCCTCCGTCTTCCAGACCAAAAATAATAGGCTCTTTCTGACAACTATAAAATACCAATGTTCCTTCAAGATCAACATTCTCTCCAACCTTTCAAGCCCGCGATCCTGTCATTGAGATAAACAAATTAATCGCCCTACATATATCGTCGTGTACTTCCCTAAACCAGATCTACCTCCCTCATATATGAGCGTCTCTTTATAATATAATTTACCCCCTCCTCCTCTAAAATCTTAAAATATAATTTACAAGTCTATAATCGTAATATTCAATATTGTATAACGGTAGTTAAACAAAAAGAATAATAATTCAATGTATAAGCCAAGTTATGGCAGTGACAGTCGGTGTTTAACTCGCAAGTGAAATGATTAATGAGCTATAAATCATGTGTCATTCGATCATTACCTTCTAGTTATGACTATAGTAACAGAGGTCAGTTTAAAACACGAGCAGCAATAACACCAATGTCCTGGTTATTATTGACAGGGAGATCAGCTTCTATTGGCAGTTTCAGTAATACAGACATATTTAATATAGGGATGCATGCATGTAGTCAAAGTAATTCTTTAACATGTAACATGGTTTATATGAGAAGGGGACCCAACTACACGGATTGACTACAGAGATTGGACGCCATTTAAAAAAAATAAAACTCAGTGTTATTCGTAGCTATGGGATCCCGCGGTAACACTGCGATGACTGTGTTTTTAGTTGTTGTTTATATTTGTTAAATACATGTGTTTGACTCGTAGTGTAGTTTTGCCTTCTGTTAAAAGGTGTAACGAAAAAGGTGGACTGGGTATTCATTTTCGGATTATATACATCAAAACCAATACAAAATGTCAAATAACATATAGTCGAATTCCTCTTCATTTCCCGTCTATCCGACAATATGTTTTTTCAAAAAAAAACATGACTGCAGAAATAGTAAAGATATTGAGTTCAAAGTTAGTATAAGTATTTTGTATGTTACGTTTTATACGTATCAAACAACAAGACTTTATTTTAATAATTTTTAAAATGGTAGCCATGTAAATTATTTAACGAAAGATATCTCAAAAACCGTTTGACTTTACCAAAAACTTATATGAGACAAAATATTTTTCTTTTCAAAACTATAAACAAAATGTTTTTTTTTTTTACTTTTTCTGTAGGTCAAAGGATAACCAAGTTATCGACAAAAAACTAAGAATACAATTTCTTGGCGATTGTCTACAACAATCAATACTAGTCTAACACCAACACATTTTCGATTATGTTCATTTGTATCCATGGAAACAAAGAAAATAAATATTAGTTTAGCTCCTTGTCTAAATATTTATAGAATATACGTCGTTTTTGTTTTTCTATCGATAACTTACAAATAAGAACAACCCGCAAATTGTAAGGTAATGGAATAAAACTATCCGATATATGACCGCATACATACAAAAGAAATATCATTCCAAAAACACTTTGGAGCCTAAAAATAATTACAGGAGCCTAAAAACTAATTTATCGGCGACAACGATGTTTTGACTCAGATTATGTAGATATGAGAAAACTAGTGATTTATTTTATGAGAAAATAAAACTACTGATCTAGATGGTTATAACGTGATTAAAATGAAATGGATTCAACAAGCATTATAATTTAAATGACGTAACTTAACATAGACAACGATCTTGTGATAAACAGCTGATAATATGTCTAACAATTTAAGTCAACAAGTACATATTTCTGTAGAAATGTAGAATAGTTTTACTTCTCGACACTTATAGGAGAGTAGCAGTCAATTTAATTCCGATAATGGACCCTAAACAAGAGGCCCAAACGATCTGTTATCTGTTAAATTCATTCTCATTGCTATTGTTTATTTTATTTTATTACCTATACTTAATGTTATATAGTCTCTTAGCAGCAGCAGGTGTTTAGCTTAAACGAAAGTAAATTTCTTTATTCAGTAGCATCTTAAAGACTACAGGTTCTGACTTTTTCTTGTGTTCTAGCTTATTACTCAGCCCTTATTAAATAATGTTTTCAGCTGATGGAACTTCAAAACCGATATTTCTGCGAATAAATCTATATCGAACTTTCAACAATTACGTCATTTTCTGTATATTAGGTATAACAGAGAATGTAAACATCCTTATTGCTAGTTTTGGAAATTTAAATTTCATTAACGTTGTGTATTTATTATCAGTGAAGAGAAATACCTGATAATTGTATCAGTTTCAAAACATTATCTATAGATCGTGACATTTGTTATCATTTAAACTGAAATACACGCATATCTCGCACGAAACACACGATGAAAGAAGTATTTTAAAAAATATATATCCTGGAAAATGATTTTCCTATAGAAATGCAAAATACTATGTCATAACAGAAGCTTATTTGAAAGTCTAATTCAAACTTTTTCACTAAAGAATCAAACAATTTACTACTTTGAATATGGAAATAATTTTGTGCATTCTTTTTGTACGTTTACTATTATTTGAATAACTCTATATTTGGTTATTATGTTATTGCTTTTTTGGTTACGAATAGTTTTGGTTGGTTTTGATTTTGGGGTTGGATAAGTGAGTTTTGATTGGGGTTTGTGCAATTTATTTGCACCATCTCCATACTACTACAATATTGTCTCTATATTACTTTTCAGCGAAAAAATAAACATTGTATTTTTCTATATTACTTCGTTTTCCCAATGGATTTGCTACAAGACATAAAGTTGTTATTAAAGGCTCCCCCCCCCTCTGTATCAACTTTTTGAGAATTAAAAAAAAAAAAAAAAAAAAAAAATTGAAACTGTTTATATGTAGGTTTTCTCTGATTGTTCCATAAATAATTTCATTCGATTGAAATCGAGTTTTTAATGGTTTAATTATTACTAAACTGTAATTTCCTTAACGTTCAAATTTCCACGCAGTTTTGGTGATCTTAATGTTTCACAAAATTTGAACAAAATCGGTTGAATATATTTTAAGAAATGATGACGTTACTAACATTTTGGGAATCAGTAAAACTTTACATCGATCGAAACCCATCACGAATCTATATTACGTTTACAAGAAAAAAGTAAAAAATATTTAATTAGAGTTGTTGAAAACTTAGGACAAACTGATTTAATTATTTTGTCAGTTTAAAAAGAATTATCAATAAATAACATTTTTTGGTTATTATTTTATAACTGAAATACAACACACATCTGGGATAAAATTACGAAGAATGCATTGAAAAAATTGTATAGCCTGGAAAACTGGTTTTCCTATAGAAATGCAAAATATTGTGTCATAAAAAGAAGCTTATTTGAAAGTCTAATTCAAACTTTCTTGCTGAAGAATCAAACAATTTACTTCTTTGAATAAAAAAATATGGAAATCATTTTGTGGGTTCTTTTTCTAGGCCAGTATAATTAGTCAAAATGCGTATTGTAATTCCTTTCAGGATGCCATATGGAAATTTAGATAGATATATTTAGTGATAAAGTATATGGCATATCAGTGAATCCGACTTTGCACACCTGGAGTATTGTTTAAACAACGGTTTTATGTTTTTAGAAATTACTCGTAAATTAATTAATATTTTTAATGAAATTTTAATGGTAACTTAAGAGTCATAATAGGCTTATTTCCTAAAAGTTTCAAGCGCCTAGACGCTTTTCTAAAATAATGAAAAATATTTGAAAATTTCATCGGTGTTTTGAAATTATTTAAACATATTTCCAATCAACCGTTTGCGTATTCTAATAGTGAACTAAATTTAAAATACCCATTGCACTGTAAATAGTCTTTAAACTATCTAAAAAAAAGAAGATTTCCCCCGATTTTCGTACATAAAACCATTTGTTAAAAACCATGGCGTTCTGAAACGAATCACAATAAATTTTCAAAAATTTTCGGCTAATTTTATTGTCCTATTCTATATTTGCTACTATTTGAATAAATTTTATCTTCGCTATAATCATTATATTGATGTCCTACGTCTATACAATGTTCTGTAACCCAAAAAAGAGAAACAAAATTGTGAACAAAAGTAGAAGGTGAGGATATTTTCTTAATTACACTATTACACAGAGTGGTGATAAATTACGAAAACAGTTTCATTGCTTTCAACGAATAGTAAAACAAACTACTTTTGGTTACAAAAGCCTATTTTCTCCTACTCAAAAAGGCATTGGGATGTAAATGAAAACATTCAAAAAAAAAAAAAAAAAAAATTCGTTTTATTAAGAAACGTCCTGAAAATGGATTTTATTGTTAGTAATTTAAGAAAAGATATGCAACCGTTTAAAAATATAGTTACTCTTTAAAACCCTAGAATCAAAACTAAATTCATAATAGAATTTAAAAAATAATGGAATTTGAATGATATATTACAATTCATGATCTTTAGAGAAATGGAAATAGTGATCTTGGAAAATATGTGTTCATATTTTTTCTCATCAGGTTTGATGATTAGGTTTTGGGAACACAATTCGTAACTGATAAGCAATTTTGATTCGCAATTAAACATCACTATACCTAAATTTAGGGTTAATGGGTTGGGTTAATTTTTTTTGGAATTTAAGCAGTACGAATGAATTTTAATACAATATATTTTGTATTTACCTTAATTGGTCAGTCTAAAATAATCCTTACTGGAATGCTAGGATTTGACATTGGTTTGACATACCATTGGGAATAAGTTAGTCCTGAGTGTAATGGGGTAAAGTCCAGCTTGATTTAGTTTGAGCATTGAGATTTTGCTGTCCGAATAATGATTTTTAACAATTCATTTGTAACATTTTGATTAGAGCATTAAGCTCAGGCCTTTTTCTCCAGTCTTATGACTGTTACTATCGACTATAGATAGTTTCGTAATAATTTAATGATGACTACCCCGAATGTACGATTTCTAGGCAATTGTGAGTAGCTAAATTTCTTGAATAGCAGCCTTGAGATGAAGAGGATTTAAATGAATTGGTTCATTTTCCCAAAAATAATTACAGGTGACCTAGAAAAGGTGAGTCTTTTGTCAAGAATAATTCTTAGATATTTGACTCGTTTTTCATGCTGAGGAGATGTATTAAAGCGAAATGTATGACAAACAACCATCTTTTATGCGTGATTTTATTCTCTACTATATTGCATATAGGCATCAGTTCCTCTGACATTTTATTTTTCGTAAGAGATGTGTTTAATTTGAACTGTTTGTGTGTTAAATTTAGTTTTTTCCAAGCCTCTGAATTGTTTTATTAAATAAAAAAATTTTTATTTACCTTAATTGGTATGTTTAAAATCGTACTTACTGGAATGATATTTAGCTACGTCCGTTTCGTCTGCAAAAAGACATCATCAGTCTTGAATACCAATCTTGAAATTCTTCAAAGTGCAAAAAAGGAAAATTACTAAACATATTTGAGGAGTTCCAAATATATTAGAACAATAAACAAAATCCTGACATTCTACTAAATGACAAATTGAACTATGCCTCCAATACAATATACGACACGATTAATTCTCAGAGCGAGAATAAATTATTCAGTTAACTGATTAAGATGTAGGCAGTAGGATGCATAAGGGTCCAAAATTACATTGATTATGACTAAAGTGACAAATTTGATGAATTTTAAATTGTATATTGTGTTTAAATGTTCGTGTGTTTATTGTGTGTAATTTTATAATTGTGATAAGTTCGAAGCTTGATGATGTCTCTGCAGACGAAACTGACGTAGCAAATCATTTTCTTTGCCTTGAAATCGTACATTCGGGGGGGGGGGGGGTAGTCATAATTTTAAATTATTACGAAACTCTCTGTAGTCGATAGTAACAGTCATAAGACTGGAGAAAATGACCTGAGCTTAATGCTCTAGTCAAAATGTTACAAATGAATTGTTAAAAATAATGATTCAAACAGCAAAATCTCAATGCTCAAACTAAATCAAGCTGGACTTTTCCTCATTACACGCAGACTATGTCAAAAACATAGACTTACATACTGGTTCGAAGGCCCAATACTCGAGGATTCATTAACAAACTCACAAGAAAACTATTATCTCGAAATATCATCTGTTTTCTGTATTGACAGATCCCTCAGCCTCCAAGAACGGAGAATGACCTGTCTGCTTAACGTTCAAGCCAAAATATCACAAGTGATATATTTAAAATGAATTATTTTAACATTATAATCACAATTCATACAAAAATTAATTACAATTTCGCTTTAATAGATCATCACGGCATGGAAAACATAAGTCAAATATCTTGAAATCATTCTTGACAAAAGACTCACCTTTTCCCCTCGTGTGAAGCACGCCGATATGAACTATATACCACTCCTTTTCTCTTAATAAAGGCAAAACCTATATAAGATAATCACTGGTAATACTTTTTAGTAAAACTAAACAATTCATTTAAACCTTCTTCATCTTAATAAGAAACCTAACTGTACACAATTGTATCCAAAATATTACATTCAGGGGAGTCATCTTCGGGGTTTTCCGAACTAGCTAATTTTGTATATCAATAATTTATTGACGTTTGCTAGACATTAAATGGACCTCGTAGATATAATTGTAAAATCTCCACTCGCTTCGCTCGTGTCAGTTTCAGGGTACTTATATTGAGAAGCCTGAACTCATTATGTTCGTGTTGGAGAATCGACACAGTCAGGCATATGCATTTATCGAGTCTATAGCAGTTGTTTCATGGAGTAGACCTACAGAAGTACCTTAAGTTTTAATAAAGCTAAACATCTGCTGCAGTTAAAAGACTAGAACATTAATTACAGTTAATAAAATAAACAATAACAAATGAGAATGACTTTAGCAGATAACAGATCGTTTGGGCTTTTTGTTTAGGGTCCATTAAGGGAATTAAATTTACTGCTACTGTCCATTAAGTGTTTAGAGAAGTCCGACATTATTAAAGTAAAACTATTCTACGCTTATCTCAATACGTTTATCTCTGTACATGTTGACTTAAGTTGTTAGACGTATTATCAGCTGTTTATCACCAGATCGTTGTCTATGCGTTGTGGGAGTTAAGTTAAATTATAATGCTTGTTAAATCTAATCAGTAGTTTTATTTCTCACATATACGTAATATAGAGGGAGTTATGTAATGAGTTAAGAAATTGATTTGGCGGATACATTAGTTTCTAGGTCTCATGAATTTAAAAAAAAAAGTGTTTTTGAAATAATATCCGTCTATTGTATGTGGAGTGTGTTCTACAGGCAAAATGAGGTGGACCGATTTTAATAAAACTTAGCTTTTAAGAAATGTTTTAAACGACGTAAAGTCTCTACATATTTAGATAAGAGCCTAAACTTAATTCGGTTGTGAAACAAGTTCTCAGAGTATTTGATTAAAACCAATCTTTTAATGTTTGGATTATTAGTATGGGTCATTAATTTTCGTAATGATTATCAGTCATTAAATTTCACATTTCACTAAAATTTGTACGTATTCGGTAGAGGGGATTTTATCTTATAACAGCGCCATAATCGATTTTTTGTTTTGTATTGATAACTCACGAACTGACATATTTGGAGAGATGACGACCAGTATGTTTTTTAGATACTTAGAAGCTACAGAGAGTCGAATCGAATCGAATTTGACAGCATCGTAGTTTTGTGTATTTTACTTAACGCAGCTACCCCCAAATTTAAACTTAAAAATAAAATAATAAGGCGTCCCGAGATATAGTCACTGTTAAAATCTATCTCCACGTTTTTCAATTGCAGAGCGATGAAATGTAACAGACATACCAAAAAACAATTTTTTGGACACAATATCAGCAAAAAAACTCGAAATAGATTTTTTTTAACCATCACAATTTTCTCTATACTATGTATGTGTGAGGAAATAAAAACAAGTTGATGGGTAGATCCAGCCCCATTATACAAAGTTTTTACCCATCACTGTCCTACGTATTTATAAGAGAGTAAAAAGGTGTACTTTTAGCAAATAACAAACAGCCTTAAGTAAATTCTAATTTGGAATTCTTATTGACGTAAGAGGCTTACGATTGGTTTTTCTAAAGACATTTCGTGTCGCTTCACTATTTGTTTTGGGTGGGAAGTTGTAACAAATTAATACAACATTTTGTCAAATATAAATAAGTAGAAACATTTTGATTAAATGACTAAACTTCAATTTTTCCGTTATCAATGTCGTAGAAAAACGTGTATCAACTGTATTATAGAATTACAAAAGATTAATACAAATCACTAGAGACGTTTTCCCCTTCTTCTTGTTTAAAGGCGAAACACCTTTCATTCATCTTTCGCTTTAGATGAAAATAAATTAATGACTCTTAGCCCGTGAATACTCTAATAGCATCAGGATCGGAACAATAGTTGGTCATGAGAGACGTCATATTATGAAAGAAGTGAAGTGAAGGACTACGGAAAACAGTATCCCCCTTTATAAAAAGTCTCTGCTCGATTTGTTCATGCCAGGGTGTTGTCTTTGGTGGGTTTTGTAGCTGCATTTATGTAAAGGAGCCTTCACTTAACTAAGGTTGTGTAGGTGATTCGCTTCTGCCGGATTTTTATTATTATACGAATATATTGGAGGTTAGAGTTCCAATTTAAATATGTGGTAATAACTTCGCTATTTGTCATTTTAGGCAGGTGAGGTTGGTACAATTACATGCAGAATTAAAATCTTCAATTTTTTATCCAATAAATTTGACTAAAATTAAGTCTACAATATTTGCTTGTGTGGTGTAAGATGCACGTGAGGTATAATTTTATCCGATAAATTATTTTGTAATTAATATTTCACCGAATGTAAAACTTGGTAAATTTGACTAAACACGTGAGGTATATTAAAAAAAAAGACTATTTTAAGTAGACGCCATTTTGCCATTTTTCAATTCGATTTTTCGGATATTAAATAGTGTTCTATATGAACACTATACAGAATTTCGAAGTTAACATAATTTTTGTTGAAGCCTTTATGCTTAAGTACTGACAACAACGATTACTACGACGACAACGGCGGTTGACAGACGGTCAAAAATAACTTTTACGGTCTCCTGAGGACACGTGAAGATACGACATCACAATGACGACGGTATATCGGAAATCATTTTCTCCGTTTCCGGAAGTAATGTAACGTCAATATCAATAAACAAATACATTGAATGTTTTGCGATTAACAAATTTACCCTATATCTCGTAAGATAAGTGTTGTAATTAAAAGGAAACGCGTCCAATACACGTAATCAATTGTTGTAAGTTGGGTTCAGATAAACCACGCGCCACAAGTTTTGATAATGAATTACTTTGACTACATGAATGTATCGCTATATTCAATGTGTCTGTATTACTGAAACAGCCAATAGAAGCTGATCTCCCTGTCAATAACCAGGGCATTGGTATTGCTGCTCGTGTTAAACTGACCTCTGTTACTATAGTCATAACTAGAAGTTAATGATCGAATGACACGTGATTTATAGCTCATTAATCATTTCACTTGCAAGTTAAACACCGACTGTCACTGCCATAACCTAGCTTATACATTGAATTATTATGCTGTTTTTTTTTTTTTTTTATCTATCGTTCTTGAATAATTAATATTGCTATTATATATAGTTTCATTTAATTTTGAAAGCGCGAGGGGGAATGTATTTTAGAAAGCGACGCTGACATTCGAGGAAGGGAGAAATCGTGGGTTTCTGAAAAAGGGCATGATGTGCTTTAGAAAACTGTACAACAAGATTGGTTAGTTTGAGTAGCTTTGTGGAAGGGTCGCGGGATTGAAACGTCTGTTTTGGGGAGGGGGTTGATTTTGAAGACAATCTTGGGAATACTTTGATATAGTAGTTGTCAGCAGGAGACTATTATTTGGAAGTAATTGTCTGGTAGACCGGGCTCAGGAGGTAAGTCTACATCTAGGAATAATGCAGACACGTGCCGATTACTCCCGGTCTCAAAGACCACACGTACCGCTTTGAGGATACAACTGGCACGTGTCCATTATTACAAATCACCGATGGCCATATCTTGAGCTCGGTAAAGTTCAAAGGATAGACAATGTTTTGTACAAAACTTTTGAATATTATGTCCTTTAAAGGTTAGTTTGGTCGTGTAATAATTTTAGTCGGTTAGTAGAGAAGGTCAGGCTGATGAACGTCGCAATGACGGCTAGTGTGGTCTAAGTCCCGAGAAAGTAGGAGTGTTCTGTTGATAAGATCGTAATGGAAGCTTATAAGGGGTTGTAGAAAGGATTGATTACTGGCCCTTTAACGGGCACGGTCATATAAATAGTTTCCGCCGGGTAGTTGAGAAGTCAGGTTAATGAAGAGATAGATGTTCCTAGATTGTCCTTGTACTGGGCAGGCTGGAGTGGGTCTGCTGTGGGACCGTTATCCTGGGTTTGTTTTATCCCGTACTTTATGTGTAAACAACATACAACGATGTGTAAGGCATTTGGTTAAGAATCACTCGTTAGAGTTGTATGCCGAGAAGTGGGGATAATTAAAAGGATAGTTGTTTGCTTAGAATTTACTGCAGACTGCAATAAAGTAGCGATCGTTATGACTCAACATGGCTTCAATAGATCACCTAAAGCGTGGAAAACACAAGTAAAATATCTTAGAATCATTCTCAAGATGAAACTCTAATTTACTCTTCATTCATCCCAATTAAGTATATCGTAAACAGACAGCAAGGAACTGCTAGCTCTTTCCTCTTATAGATTAAAATTAGTCCGCTCAAAATCCCATATTAACATACTAGCAATAAATCAGAATACACAATATAGTCAAGTCAGTACAAACTGCAAACAAATGATCAAGCAGATTCTGTCATTGATCAGGATTTCTCAGTGCTCATCATATTCCAAACTGTAGGGTAAGTTCCCCAGCGACTGTTATCTAATTCACGGGTAATATTGTCAATGATACTAGTGGTCTGTCTAATAACCTACCACCATAACAACGGTGATAGGTTAGGGGGAAAAATACGGATAGTTTTGCTTTGGAAATGTTTTTCCCAGGATGCGAAGAATTTCTGCCGCATGGAATACAGTTCATTCTAGATCGTATTGAAAATATATAACGATTCCTACGTCAATGGTTTTTGAAAATTATCTCATAAAAGCGAAATGGAAATTTATTTCATCAACCCTCCGATGATGATAACCATGTTATCGAAATGTACATCAGGGCATTAAGTGGAAATAATTAATAAAGAACAATTAACCAGAATAATTGTGTTTTATTAAGTTTCTAGTGATTGTGATTAGGGGCAAATTCGAATTAGTATTGTGAATTTCACCACAGTGATCAACAAGATTGTATGGAAATTTATTTATTTGTCCAACCAACATTTTTATTTTATTTTGAAATTCCCAACTATTCATTTGGTTTAAGGAGAAACATGTTCTCTTATCTTATTATAAAATGGCTTACTTGAACATGGGCTATTAGTGGTAAGGAAGGATGAAGAAGTTCCGCGTCTCATTAAGCTTTATGGATTTTGTGATGTTAACATCATGCCAATAGCAGGAAGTATTAATGACGTTTACAACCCGTCATCGCAATTGCTACATGTAACGAACCAATTATACGTGGAGATTACAGTTTTGTTAATTTTAATAGAGAGAATTAAAAATAATTATTAAAGAAATAAAAACTAATAAGTAAATGAATTACCTTATCGGTACGTCAACTAATCCTTCCTTTGATATACAGATTACTGCAGTCGCGATCGATTCACCAGGGAATACATACCGACCGATATATAATTATTATTTTCACTTTGTGATCGTATGAACATTAAATGTGCGTAATAGTGTCATTTCATGTTTTGTGTTATTATGTATGTACTGTGTGTATTCTATTGACAAGCTCCACATGGAACGATTTAATATAAAGTAAATACTTATACGATCTGAAGATGGACTCACGAAGCCCGAAATTGCAGTAATCTGTAAATCAACGGAAGGATTAGTTGACGTACCGATAAGGTAATTCATTTACTTATTCATAAATTTACTAATCCATTGGCTACAATGTTAAATTTGAAAAAAAAAAAAAAAAAAAAAAAAAACTAATATGTTGAAATAGCAGAAAGTAAAGTTTCGATTACTACCAATGGTAATATTTTAGTTTATCAACTTTTCTGTAGTTGTTAAGGAAGTCAACCGCTGTTTACGCTTACATAAACAAATTTGATGAGGGCCATCGTAGTACTTACCCAATACCATTTTGGAATCTAATACAGGTAGATCCTTTTGTATAATGCCCCAAAAAGTTGGTTTCTCTTACCTTGTGGGAAATGGTAAACTGTATTGAACAGAGTAGCTGCAGTTAGGAAGGGTGTGTAATGTTTCAATGTAAGCATAATCACTCCTACTAACCACTATATTTATTACTTCATGATATTATTTAATTATTAATTCATTTTATTACTATGTACAATATCTCCGATTTTTTTTACCAGTAACGCGTATTATACTTATAATTGAATTGAAAACCTCCTTTGTTTTAAATTATTTATTTTTAGAATGAATCTATTATCCTCTCACTTTCAAACTTGGTGTATGATTTAACAACAATATAACCTATTCCCTACATTTTTGAAGATGCTTTATGTCAAAATTTGAAATTTAATTTAAAAAGAAATAATTTTCCTCACAACCTGTAAAGTGTTATATGTTATAGAAGAAGGCGTTGAAAATGCTACATAATGACACCTCTCACATTTTTCTAGCTTAATAAGGGGAGGAGCTCTTAATATTAAAAAAGTTGGCTGTCGTGCGATTTGAAAAAACTTTACTTAGTCAATTTCCAAAATGATTGCAATTTAATAAAATTTGGTATTTTTTAAAGTCTATATAGAGATTAACTATGTACTAAATTTCATTGTTATCTGAGATGGTGAGGTTAAATTTGTATTTTCATTTATTTAATGTAAATAACCCTAATATAAAGAAATTAATATGAATTGTTTTTAATGAGCGCCATTTCAGCATTTTTAGTTAGATATTTGTGACCAAGCAAACTAACAGTCCCCTATACCAAATTTCATGTTCCTATATTAATTTTTGTGGCCGTCAACATGCTAAAGAACAGACGATTCAAAGACGGACGAACGGATTGTTGAAAAACTTTGCATTAACTTACTCACCTGTTCCCAAAACCAAATAAAGACCAATCAAAATTTGTCAGTTTAGTGTTACTGTCAAACGAAAAGTAAAAATGTTCCACGGACAGTTCATTCGCTTTATAAACGAAATCTTTTATTTAAATAGGGACTAATCATACTTATTTTTTGTCAAACCGCGTCTTCAGCGCAAGTCGTATCTTGATCAGCATGTTGCGATTAAAAGGATTTCCTCCACCACCTAATTATTCCTGAGTTGTATTTTTTTTTTTTAAACTTGTGATTTTTGACATATTTCAGTAAAATGTGAATGAAATCAGAAGTCCTGATTTAAAAGAAACGTGTATGTTTTTTATAATAACCACATGGCCGATTTTTGGAGAATAGAAAATACGTTTTGTTTCGTTCTTAGAGACTACACTTGAGTTACATGTTTTCAAACTCGTTGTAGCCAAGTTTGATAAAATAGCATTTTTAATTTTCTTTCTTTTGGCTTAAATTTTGAGCTTTCGAAAAATTAAAAAATCATGAGATATGGCCAAAATATATCCAGATACCAAATTTGAGTAAAATCGGCCCAGATAGAATTATTTCCAAAAAACACAGTTTGCGTCATAAAAACGGTTATATCCGGGAAAACTTGATGTAATTTCACTTTTAATACTAAACTAATCTGAGGATAGAACCCAGCTGTGACTTGATGGAACGATATGAGTGGTTGTTGGACATCGGCTCTGCTTTTGTCCCCTTGATAATTGAACTGGCCGTGAAGATAGGAGAAGTTACATTGTTCAAAATAACAATATTATTGTTAACTTCATTAAGTAATGAAGTAGTAAATTGTAATGTTTGAGAATTACAGTTTAATTATTCAAAACCCGTGTTATGCTGCAATTAAATAGAGGAAGTAATCAATATAATCGCGGGAAATAGAACGCCTGTTGAAATTGTTTGGCCAATTAACTGTGGCAGTTAATATATATCTAAATCAAAATGCGAAATGTAGTTGAAAAATGACCAGTTGGATTTATACAATAAACTTTGTTAGAAATTTACAAAAATTTTCTCATCCACCAAAGTTCATTTTTATTTTTCAATACTTACGATTTTACAATTCAACGAAAACAGTAGCCATTTTATTTGAACAATATAATTCAGCCCTTTCAAATCAAAATCTACAATTCACGCTTAGGGCGAGTGTAGGCACAAACGAAGCAAGCTTAGGTTTATTTTTAATATGTAAATATTAATTGACAAATATCGAAGTTACATTTGATGACGTTTAGTTTAGGTTGGTTTTAAGGATGAGTGTGTGATAAACCTTTATTCCACCAAGTCTCTATCTTGCAGGGTCGCTTTCACTTCTCCTCAAATCCTCCTCGCTTGCTGCAACTCCCCATCCACCGTCCGTCTCCAGGTCCTTGGACGACCTCTTCTTCCAGTCCAGAACCTACCTCGCTATATCATTTTGCCCTTCCTCAGCGTTAATCCAACCCACTTCTACGTCCACCTCTCATCCGCTCGCTCACACAGCTGTTGTGGACCATCTTATACAAAGTATACTTCCTGGATATTTATTAACAATGGTCTGTGTTGCTTCATTCTGCTAGAGACCTTACTAAATACACAATTTATTTCATTCCACAATTGAACTGAGAGGGTCTAGGGAGGGACGTAACTCCCAATTTAATTAAACGAATCAAGTACATAAAATCACAAATCAATATAAATCGTTATTGAATATGCAGTAATACTAATATATTCCCACTGATCATACTAATTAAAATTTGTACATTACACAATATAATGCTAATCCAATTAATTATTTTTATAACTTTCAACAACTGTTGGTTCCACGTGATGTACACAAATATCCTGCGGGGGGGGGGGATTAGTCACTGAAAAACATTTAGATATCAATCTGTAGTCCGTCTGTTCTTGACATAATTATGTGATGATAATTACAATAAACTGCGCCCTAAGGGACTGTACGGGATTGGCAATCCCTAGTTGGAGCTTCACCATTTTCCAACTAGTAATGATATTTGAACACTGTTACTAAAACCTCGATTTAATGAGATTTGATTTACGCAGAGGATGTGTTTATAGCATAAGCGAAGCAAGTTTTGGCCTTTATTTAATTATATAAATTATTTTTAAAAACACAGTTCATGCTTCGTTTTCACTTTTGGGTGACATCTACCAAACTGAAATTTTCGGTAACGAATAGACTATTTCAGTTGATTTTGGACATGTGGGGGAGTGAGGTAGTTTGTGTAATGTTTTCGTAGCATTTATTTACACATCCTTCTACACAAAAACGTCTCCAAACTGTATATCCGCGAAAAAGGAAAGAGTGTCATTTTCTTTATTACTTATTTTTTTCCCATGAATTTCTTATAAGGACATTAAGTGTTATTGGAAGGGTTTCGCTCTCCCTCTATACATTTATTTCTCCAGGGTGATTCGGAACTGTACGGCAATGTCTCGGGAAATAATTCTATAGAGAAAAATAATAAATTAATGCATATAAAAATAGCGCCCGTACTTTTCATCCACTGGTAATATGTAGCCATATGAACGATTCTACGTTTTGTGACTTGAAAAATTGTAAAAAATAGATGTCTTGTATTCTTTGAAACCCCAAAAAACGTAGTCGAAACACACAATTCGAAAATTCTAAGCGTTTCCAAACCTATGTTTATATACAGGGTTTTATATCTTGTCCTTAGCTACAGAAACATTTCACCATGTATAAGTAATGTCTATACAGCTCAGATTGAGCCATAAACTCGTCATTAATCTCATTTGATTGAAATCGAGTTTTAATGGCGGCTGTGAAGGTTTAATTATTTCCCTTACGTCCACAATTTTGCACATTGGTTTGGTGACCTTCAAATTTAACCAAAATTTGAACGAAATCTGTAGAATCGATTTTGAGAAAATTTTAAATAACAATTTAAAGAAGATATATTTTATTTGTAATTTTACGTAAAGTTCCCGAACTGGCGTTTTATTTGGGAGACGTCGACCAATACGAATTGATTGTGTCCTAAAGTTGTGTTTTAGGAAAAATTGAGAAAAATCGTTGAATTTTGTGAAAATAGAAGTTACTAGTTTTGGTACTTAACGTTAAAATTTTAAATTGCTGCTAGAATACGCTACAATATATATTTTATCAAAAACGGTCCACTCTTTTGAGCTGAAAAGATGCGTAGACGTCGAACGTTAAAAAAAAAATAAAATAATTGGAAATCAGTAAACTTAAAAACGCAAAAACTACATCTATCAAACGCCATCTCGAGTCATTTTTATATTACGTATACCAGAATAAAGTTTAATTACATTAAAAAAGTAATTCCCAAACCAAAAATAAAAAAAAGCAACGTTAAAAAGTTTAATAAACATTTAGGTATATTTCGGTAACATAATTAACATCTCCAGAGGGATATAAACTAATACTAAATCAAATTTGAAACTGAGATGGCTTCTAAAGCGTAAATAGCGCCCTTTCCCCCTCCTGATTAGTCAGACCGGTTTCCCCGCCCACCGACGTGCCGCTGAATTCAACTATTCTAATATAACTTGTATTGAAAATTTCAAAAGAAAAGAAAATTATATGTATATAATGTAGGAATGAATAATGTTTAGTTTGATTAAATAAATTAAGAACGACAATATATTGCTAGCTGAAATTGATTTGTCGTTGTATTCTGATAATGAGTCAATTCCGAATTATTCGTTATTTTCGTTGGTAAAACCAAGTTAAAGCACACATTAGATCTTTTTAAAAAAAATTATTTTGGTTTGTATGTTCTTATATACATATGGTAGTTTTTTTCTTTTATGTTTTATATATATCATATAAATATATATGTTTGTTCCCTTGTTTTTAAATTTCTTAATTGTAAGTTATATAACAGTAGTGTGACTGAGCTGAACGTCGCCCCTCCCAATTTGACGAGGAAATTGGTCTGATCAATATAGAGGGGGGGGGGGAGCTATATTGGAAGTCATCTCACTGTCACATTTAGTTTAGTATTGGTTTACATCCTTCTGAAGATGTATATTACCCTACACAAGGGTTTATTAAACTTTCTCATGTTAATTTTGTTAGTGTTTATTAGTGGTTTGGGGATTACTTCCTTTGTATTTTTATTAACCATAAGGGTCGTTGGATATTTGCATTTGTATGCATAATTACAGTTTTTGAAAATTTAAAGTACATTGAAATTGAAGAGAAATCCCTCATTTTAGGAGAAACTGATTTAATTATTTTGTCAGTTTAAAAAGAATTATCACTAAATCGTAACATTTATTTGTTATTATTTTTTAAAACTGAAATACTGCATCTTTCCCACAACACTCATCCGGGATGAAGGACGTATTTTTAAAAATATATATCCTGGAAAATGGTTTTCCTATTGAAATGCAAAACACTTTCACATAATAGAAGCTTATTTGAAAGTCTAATTCAAACTTTTTTACTGAAGAATCAAACAATTTACTGTTTTGAATAGTAAAGTATGGAAATGATTTTGTACATTCTTTTTGTATATGCAGTATTATTTGACTAATTCTATATCATATAAGTGTAGTTTTGCTTTTATGTTACTGCAAAATATTAATAATTTAAATTTTATAAAGTTTTTATTTCAGAAAATGGAACGAAATTTCTCTTAACTCTTGTAGACAAAGTTAAAATGGGTGTTTCGTACTGTTCGAAATGTCATTTTACAAGGAAATGTATATTAACACTTTCACCGCGGCGCCCTTATATGCTTTTTTGATACAATTGATTCCCTCTTCCTTCATTTTTACAAAATTATATCATTTGGATTTTCAAAAGGTTTTAAAATCTCTCATTTATTATCGCATTCTAAACAAAGGAAGAAAAGAACATAAAATATAAATAACTAGCTCTCGAATGCTTTAATAACGTCAGTATCGGAAGAGGACAAGATTTGGTTAAGAGAGATTTGTTAGGAAAGATGGTTGTTGATCTAACTCAAGACTACGTGAAAAAATGTATATACAGCTAGAATTCCTCGAGATGCAAAGTCCGTACTCCTTATTTTTGGATTAAGCTAAATGAAGTTTATATCCTACCCATCGTAATCCAACGTCCGTTAGTGGGACGGACGTTTCCATTTCACGCATAGCCTTACTATTTGAGAACATGGCGAGGGCGATCGCTGAACGCTTCATTAGATGGTCCATCCCAGCAGAGTGGTCATTTTACTTATCAGTATACGATGTATACAATAGTTAAGTTTGGTAATTCTTTAAAATTTCTTTCTCCGTTTTTTGATTAATCTTCTTTTTTCATGGCCTCAGGAAACTGAGAAAATAATTTTCGACATGCCGTCGTCCGTCATCATTTTTGTCATTACGTAAACGAGATATGAGTCACAAAAATTAAGATAGGACCATGCAATTTGTAATAGTGGACTATAGTGTGCTCATATTGGAGTTTTAAAAATATTGAATTGAAAATGGCGTACATTTTAATCAGTTTTTCATCATATCACGCTAAATTAGATACAAAATTTAATGTTTCAATTCTACATCTGTTGGCACCAACTTCACATCTATACGATGAAAAATTGCGACGTTAAACGGTTTCATGAAATATGAAACCGTTCTGATACTTTTTTGACACTCTGTATTCTGTTATAAATGTAATAAAACTTGAACACAATAACATGTTATAACCGGTATAACAGGTAGGAAACTGCTACAATTAATCAAAAATATTTAACAGGCATTATATTTCCCGCTAATACTTTCTTTATTTGATCGCAACACAACAAGGGTTTTACGGAATTATTGTGTCAAATTAAACTGCACGTCTCAAACATTGTGTTTTTACCACTTTATTGTTTAATGAAAATAACAAAACATCGTTATATACTACAATTACCTTCAGTCCTGCATATATCTACAGTGCTGTTTCGTTAGTCTCTGTCGGCTTCGTCAGGTTTAGTATCAACACTTACGCACAAACTACGCAGAATATTTAATTAATGAAAACAACACATCACAGACTTAGAATACGCTAAAAATGCCGCCACAATTAACATATTAGAAGAATTCCAGATCTACACAGAGTACAAGAACAACCCGTACAACATGTTAAAGGATAAATTGAATTTTTCTTCCAACCCGATCTATGACGTCAGGCTTAGTATCAACACTTACGCACAAACTACGCAGAATATTTAATTAATGAAAACAACACATCACAGACTTAGAATACGCTAAAAATGCCGCCACAATTAACATATTAGAAGAATTCCAGATCTACACAGAGTACAAGAACAACCCGTACAACATGTTAAAGGATAAATTGAATTTTTCTTCCAACCCGATCTATGACGTCAGGTTTAGTATCAACACTTACGCACAAACTACGCAGAATATTTAATTAATGAAAACAACACATCACAGACTTAGAATACGCTAAAAATGCCGCCACAATTAACATATTAGAAGAATTCCAGATCTACACAGAGTACAAGAACAACCCGTACAACATGTTAAAGGATAAATTGAATTTTTCTTCCAACCCGATCTATGACGTCAGGTTTAGTATCAACACTTACGCACAAACTACGCAGAATATTTAATTAATGTAAACAACACATACACAGACTTAGAAAACGCTAAAAATGCCGCCACAATTAACATATTAGAAGAATTCCAGATCTACACAGAGTACAAGAACAACCCGTACAACATGTTAAAGGATAAATTGAATTTTTCTTCCAACCCGATCTATGACGTCAGGTTTAGTATCAACACTTACGCACAAACTACGCAGAATATTTAATTAATGAAAACAACACATCACAGACTTAGAATACGCTAAAAATGGCGCCACAATTAACATATTAGAAGAATTCCAGATCTACACGGAGTACAAGAACAACCCGTACAACATGTTAAAGGATACAATGAATTTTTCTTCCAACCCCATCTATGACGTCAGGCTTATTATCATCACTTACGCACAAACTACGTTAATTAAATAAATAAAACAACACATACACAGACTTAGATAACGCTTAAAATGACGCCACAATTAACATATTAGAAGAATTCCAGATGTACACGGAGTACAAGAACAACCCGTACAACATGTTAAAGGATAAATTGAATTTTTCTTCCAACCCCATCTATGATGTCAGGTTTAGTATCAACACTTAGACACAAACTACGCAGAATATTTAATTAATGAAAACAACACACACAGACTTATACAACGCTAAAAATGGCGCCACAATTAACATATTAAAGGAATTCCAGATCCACACAAGTAGATTACAAGAACAACCCGTACATGTTAAAGGATAAATTGAATTTTTTTCCAACTTAATCTATGACGTAATCCCTAAACCTAACAATAATAAAACACAAGAAACTCTACAATGATCATACTTTGAACCACTTTACTATGTTCAATTATTCACTAGTTCAGTTCCCCGTCAGTCTCCTACTGCTGTAGAGTATAATGTGGCCACAAACTTTCCCAAATAATAATTTACTATCTAACGAAGAGTAACACTCAGATCTTGTGAAG
Organism: Aphrophora alni; assembly: GCA_963513935.1. NCBI lineage: Eukaryota > Metazoa > Arthropoda > Insecta > Hemiptera > Aphrophoridae > Aphrophora > Aphrophora alni. The sequence goes on along the minus strand of OY740772.1, from coordinate 103,259,434 downwards.
TGTTATGTTACGTATGTAAGTGTTGTCGGCCTGACGAAGCCGACAGTTATTGGCGAAACAGTTAACTATACTTAACAGTTCCAAGGGAATACGATAAAATTTAAACACAGTTATTTTGAACTATGTAAATATGTAGTATACAATAACTTCTCACATCTCCACGGCTAGTTCAATTATCAAGGACAAAAGCAGAGCCGATCTTTCCATCAAGTCATACCCGGCTTCTAGTTTCAGATTATTTTAGAATTGAAAGTGAAATGACTTCAAAGCTATTGTCAAAGTTGTCGATTAGTAGATATCGAAACACGTTCAGTGATCCGTGTACTTATGTAATGTTATGATATTTAGGCTAGTCGAAGTTCCAATATAAAATTTATATGTATATAAAAAAACACTAATACTTTTTGGTAATATTTTGAAGTAGTCAATCGCAATAATACGGAACAATTCCGTATAGGACGAATTATAAAAAAGAAGAATTAAATTTTACTTACACATTATATCGTTAGTTTAGAAATGTATAAAAATGCGACCTCCGTTTTTGATAGATCTCCAACTTTTATGGTCCGTTGTCCTTGTCGTCTGTACGCAAGCACGTGATAACGGTCACAAAATTGAAGAAAGTAAAAGGATAATTTATAGGGGACTATAGTCTGCTGAGATAGAACCCTATTGAAATTAAGAAAAATCGAATTGTGACAAACACTTTTTTGTTCTTATATCGTTTTTTATTTAACCTATAATAGATTAAATTTCTTACAAATTTCAATCCTGCATGCAATGGTACTTCTCTAGGATAACACATAGCGAAGTTAAGGTAAAAAATGTAATTTCAATTTCTGACCCAACAATAAAATACGATATTCGTATAGTTACGATATCCGGCAGGACAGAGTCACCGACACGACCGTAGCGAGTGGAGTTTTGTAATAAATACACATATACGAGGCCCGGACCTAACCAACTTCAAGTTCGAGGTTAAAACAAATTTTCTCTTCTGGACAAGACCATTTATACAATTGAATATTGAAGCACAAGAAATCAACTTTAGGGCATTACATTTTTTGGATCTCGTTGTAGGGGCCTATTACATTGCTTGCGGCTGGGTAAGTACCATGATCGCGCCCATCCAATTGTTTGAATGTAACAGACCAAACCGCCAAAACGCCAGAGTTGCTGTACTTGCTTCAATAAAGATAAACACAATGAACCTTGTGTTTCTTTCTTTAACCTATTAACTACTGACTTAACGGTTCTATGTCTTTGCCTGAAATATTATCAGTAGTATTGATCGAAACCTACTTGTTATATTTCATATATATATATATATATATTTAATCCTTTTTATTAAAATTGACAAAACTATAATTGCCAATCAAACTAAACGTGCTCTACATGTAATTGCGTCGTTACATGGAGCAATAAAATTGAAGTACGATGACAGGTTGCAAACGTCATTAATTACTTCCTGCTATTGGCATCATGTTAAACATGACACTATCCATAAATCTTAATGAGACCTGAAACTTCTTAAATCCTTCCGTACCACTAATAGCACATGATTAAGTAAGACATTTTATAAGGTAAGAGTTAAGTTGGGGATTTAAAAATACAATCATTTAAAACAAAAATCAATTAAGGATCAAGTGTATGATTGAGAGTGCTCAATGGTAGGACAAATTAATACATTTTCCATTTCTCTTTTATGAGATGATTTTTTAAAAATCATTGACTTAGTGATCGTTACATATTTTCAATACGGTCTATAGTGAACTACTTCAAACGAGACAAATTCTTTGCATCATGAGGAAACCCTTATTGACATTTCCAAAGCAAAACCTATCGGTATTTCTCCTCTAACCTGTCACCGTTGTCTGTGGGAGTAGGTTTTACAATACCGAGCCCAATTATTGTTGACATTATTAGCTGTGAATTAGGTAACAGTGCTAAAGAACTTACCCTACAGTATGGAAGATGCTAAGAACTGAAGGTTTCTACTTGACACATTGATTGCTGTGTGTATATACTTAACTTTATTGTGTGTTCTGACTTGTGTAATGAGTTTGCCTTTTTGTGTTTATTTTAAATAATGATTTATTTTTGTATGAATTGTTATTAGACGGTTTGAATTATTTATTTTAACTAATTCCTTTGTTTTTAAACACTAATTGAATACGTCTATTTTGCACTTTTGATGGACTGCGGGATGTGTTACTATTGATGACAGATGCTCGTGTGAAGCTTTTTGATCGAGATTACAGTTTTGTAGTGAGTTGGATGAAGAAGATTACAACCGTTGTCTATGACTATGATTTTGATTTAATGGGAAGAAGAAGTTAGTGTGAGTGTAATTGTTTTGGAAGGAGTTCAGCCGTTTCTTCCAGCTTCAGAACTATGTACTTTGGTTGTAGATGTTACAATTGGACGGATGTGACGAGGGGAAATTCTTCAGAAATAATTCCAAGATATGTGAATTGTGTTTGCCATTGTTATAAGTGATGGCGTGAAGATGTCACCGCTACTCTGTGTTGGACAAGGAAGAGTAAAATCTATACAATATTAAACGTAAACGATGACTTCAAGTCCATATTTGAGAGTCAAGGTCCTGACGAATTGTTTGCGGATACTGTATATCTATTGTGGACATGCCCTCCATGTCCAAAAGAGTAGTTGTGGAATGATGTCTGTCTTTCAAGCGTCTGCCTGTTGTCTGTCGTATATAACGGGTGGACTGATTTTAATTAAATTTAATATGTGGCATAATTTCGTCATATATCTCGTGAGTTTTTTAAATTAGTTTGACAAGTCAAAATTAGTTGAGTCATTTGTTTCTTTATCTGCCATAAGGCGAAGACGAACAAAAAGAAGATGACGAAGAAAAAGAGAAAAAACGGGTTTCGTCCAAACTACGGCTCTAGCGGTTTTGATAAAATTTTGCTTCAATATAGCCTCTAATTACCCAAATAAAAAACGTATTATTTATTGTCTGTCGTCATTAAAAGCGTGATTTTAATGAAATAAAATTTAGGCATAGGACGTGTTCATGGCACAATTGAAGTAAGTTTAGGTTCTTATAAAGTGTATGAATGTAAAAACACTACCATTTTTTACTGTTTGGAATTTTAGGGAATCAAGAAGTAAGAGTCATCTTCAAACATCTTAATCCGAAGGTGTTCATGTGACATATCGTTTAACACCTTCTTTTTTTCTTCTTTTTTTTTTTTCTAAAAACAGCGGTTGAATCAAAACTGAAAAAAGTTTTACCTTTTTCGAAATATCAGTAATTTTAAGATTTAACAGTCGATTTGAAAGTTGTAACGAGTAGGGGGTCAAGCGACATGTAATTTAACACTATATTTTTTAAAATTATTTTGAATTAAAAAAAAAAAAAACATTGATGGATACGAAAATTAAAAAAAGTTTTACCGTTTTAGAAAAAAAAGACGGTGTTAAATGATATGTTGCAGGATCACCTTGGTGTTAAGAGTTTTGAAGTTGGCTCCTATGCATTGGACTTAGAATGAGCTCCTATAATTCTACAAACATTAAGAAAGTCAATATTTTTACATTTATAAAGGTATGTTATTGGTTAAAAAACAACAATTGACATAGTTAGTCAAAAAAAAAAAAAAATAATAAGCGGAGGAGGGACTTTAAAACCACCTTGAATAATTAATTTTCGAAGATGATTATTTTCAGTTTTTTATTGTGTGCTACCGAAATGAAATTTTGGAAACTAATAATTTTGGTTCGTTTATATTTGGTTTTGGGAATGGAAAAGTTTGTGCTTTTTTTTAATTTGTGTAATTTTCAATCTCCCTTTGAAAACTGTTTCATGTCTTATTTTACCCGACTATTAGTATACATTTATTGCAATACTAATGTATTCTAGCAGCTGGAGTCCAGTAAACCACTGCCACTGTGATTGTGATGAAGTAACGTTGATTGATGTGGATGTGTGCGATGCAATTTATTCTGCTAATTTAATTGGCAGTGAATCTTTTCTGAACAGCAGGGTGCTTCAACACGTGACGTCATTGCTAAATAATTGGTTTAACCAGCGTCGAGGACATTCACAGCATTGATGATACTATTCAGCCTACCCTATCCTATGCTACTGTTTTTATTAATTGTAATCATTGCACTAACTTTCTGGCATACACATAAGTGAAAATAGATAATAAAATTAATCAACTTTAATGTAATAGCAGATATTTCTTGTTGAAACTCCATATTCAAGGATAAAATAAAGCAAAAGCTTAAAGTTTCAAATATTTAATAGTATAAATGAGCTACAATTGTTTCGCCTTGCGGCATCATCGGTCAACTCAGTTGTAGCTCATTTATACTATTAAATATTTGAAACTTTAAGCTTTTGCTTTATTTTATCCATAAAATTAATCGTTATCTCACAAAAACTTTTATTAAAAGGGTTTAAAATAAATATGTGTCTTTATTTTGGAAAGTGATTCAGGGCATCAGAATAAAGAAAAACCTTTAATTTGATATACATATCGACCTATGGTCTCATTTAAGATTTTCTTCTGACTTTCTGTGGGCTGTCCCCCCTTGGAGTTAAGTCTGTGAGCGTTACAAAACCAAACTATCTAGATTCAATACGGATATGCGGAGTTTCAATTTTCTAAATTAAAACAATATAAAAAAAGGTAAGGAGAAGGGTACTTAAAACTCACCCTGTATATAAAAAATGTTGACTAGAAATCGTAATATTATTTTAGTTATCATTATGTTTCGAAAAAACACAATTGACTGACAAACAGAAGTATTTTCATACGTATATTTATAGATAAGTTTTTTTAAAAATTTTATGCCGTAAATCATTCCTTGATATTTGCTAGCATATTTTTGAAACACTCTGTATAATTACAAGAATGAAAATAGTTATTTGTGCAACTAGTGAGCAAAGTGGCACTGCCTCGTGCGTCAATTTTATCGAGTTTAAAAAAGACACTTTGCTCACGAATTGCACATTATACTTTGTCTACAGTTGTTATTTTGTGACAAATAAAAAAAACATACTTCAGCAGTAACACAATTTAATAAAACATTAATTTATTACAATAGTGTTCAAACAAACAATCAATTAATTACAATTCGATCTTTAATAACCGCATTTTTCTTATTTTTCAGATTATTTAAAAATCTGTACTCTCCATATTTTAAAACTAACTACTCAAAATATAGTAGTAGTGCTAAACAACACATCAACACTGAGTAGAAGTTCTCACTTCAAAACTGAGGTTATTTATGAATATTACAAATAACTTAGGGGTATTGTTGAGGAAACGGGATTGCCAACGTCAAAACTCGGCAAACGAAAAATACTCTCCGTGTACATACACTGTCAATCATCTTCATGAATAATTACTTCCTTTTTCAACTTTAAAACGTTGTTTTGGTGTTTATTTATGTTATTTTACATGTAAGAATTAATCTAACCTACATACGAGACATTTCCTGTATATTATAAATCAATTCAAATAACCTTAACCTAAATTTCGTTTTGTTCGGTTGCCATTCGGAGTGAGCAAAGTAGTGGGCAAAGTGAAAATGTTGAGAAATCAGCTGTTTTGCAAACTAATTTAAATGAACAAAATGCCACTTTGTCAACAACTGTAGATAAATATAATTTTCTTTATTAATCAGTTTTCCCCTTATACTTCCTATAGAGGCCTTTACGCTCTTATTTTCTTTTTGTAAGGCGATGGATGATGACTGAGAGGTTTTTGTCTTTAACAACAAGGAAAAAACTCTTCTAAAAATGATTTTTTAATCTTTTCTACCGTCATATTATTTGTCAACATATAAGATTAGGTCGTGTGCAAAACGATAACCTCATGTTTTTTGTTGTCGTTTCTGTTTTGGGATTATTCCTACTTTGTATAGAACATCCTTTTCTGTGTCATTCCTTTTGGAAACCATACTGCTAAGATATTGAAACTGGTCAATTTATTGTATAATTATGGTATTCCTGGCTTCTTACAGATTCGTTGTTTTAGTTTTACCTCTATTCATCTTCTCACAGTTTTATTTATTCTAGACCAAGTCTTCAATAAGTCACGTTATGGACCATACAGCACAAGAAGTCTGCAAATTTGATCTTCATTTTGTTAGACTCGAAAAGAAAAATAACAGTATCTCTGATATTAGTTTTTGGTGGTAAATGTTCGGTTGCATTATGTCTATTTATCTATAGTTTTATGCAACTGATTGTGTATATATATATATTTTTTCTGATTGCAGGTGAATTTTGGTGGAAATTTATATCTCTTGGATTCTATCATTAAGTGTCTGAATCTAAATATTTGGTGAGTTATTATAAAGCTAGTATTAAAAAAATGTTAATGAAAAATGTAATATAGTAAAAAGAAGTATTCTTCGTGACTACCTGTAGGATGATTGAAAAAGCACCCCCCTTCTTTTAACTTTTTTATTAATTTGGATACACAGTCTGAATAGGAGAGTAAGTCTTTCTGAAAGTTTTTTGTGTCTTAATGTTTAAAAAAAGTCTATGGAACCTTTTTAAGCTCTCCCATTAGATCTGTCACGTTGTAGATCATACAGTTCAAGAAGTATACAAATTCGTTATGATTAAGTGTTTCTGAACCTCTTGTTGTCTGTCGTCTTATGACTTGGTTGAGGTTTCCATATAGACCTAAGTTGTGCGAAAACCACTTATCCTTTTTTAAGTCTTTATAGTACGTCATTTTGTGTGCTATACCTTTTGGAAACCTTACCGCCCAGATTTTATTGAAACTGAACTCTCTGTAATATAATTATTGTACCCCCTATATTAAGGTCTTCCTGACTTCTAAAGTTTAGCCTCATTTCTTTAGTTTTACCTTTGTAATATCTGTCAAGGTATGGGTCATAATCCTCACCTAGTACAAAGTATATTTTTGTTAATTGCTATTGTAAGCCTGTCCACCTCCTTGTGACTCTCAGGTTTTTCTAGTACAAACAAAAATATTTTAAGTAACAAGAAGTAACCTTTCATACAGTTTTTGTATACAAATTTAAACAGATAAATTGTTAATATTATATACACTCGTGTAACTCGGTATTGTGGCCCTATCTGCACGCCTAAAATAAATTGATGGAACCTCTTTAATTGGTTTTCGTAATTAAAATTATAATTAATTGTAATAACGAATTTTAATTGTCTGTAGAATAATCAGAGGGTACAATTGTATTGTGGTGGGAAATCAATGACGTATATTGTTTAAAACGTATAAATTAAGTTTGTAAAATGAACGGTGAATAAATAACGCACTAATTGGGCGATCCTTCTCCAATTTTTCATCTTTCCCAATTATAGTCATCTTTCTCTCAAAATGTCTTCCACATTCTCTAGCCATCTTGTCCGAAGTGTTCCTCCACGTCCTGGAGCTATCTCTTCCAAAGTCTCCCTTCACATATTCGAGCAATCTCTTCTGGGTCTTTCTCCACGCCCAAAAGCTATCTTATTTCTGAGTCTTCGATCAGATCCAAAAGCCATATCTTCGAAGTCTTCCTCTACGTTCTCGAGCCATCTCTTCCGAAGTCTTTCACTACATTCATAAGCCATCTCTTCCGGGTCTCCCTCCACATCCTCGAGTTATCTCTTACGGATTATTCCATCACAATCTCGAGTTTTCTCTTTCGGATCCTCACGTCGTAGAGCCAATTCTTCCGGGAGTTAACACCACGTCCTCAACCTATCTCTTCCATGGTCTACCACCACGTCCTCAACTAATCTCTTCCGCGGTATACCACCACGTTCTCGAGCTATCTCTTCCGTGGCCTACCACCACGTCCTCGAGCCATTTCTTAGGGAGTTAACACCACATCCTCGAGCTATCTCTTCCGTGGCCTACTACCACGTCCTCGAGCTATCTCTTCCGTGGTCTACTACCACATCCTCGAGCTATCTCTTCCGTGGCCTACCACATCGTACTTGAGCCATCTCTTCCGTGGTCTACTACCACGTCCTCGAGCTATCTCTTCCGTGGTCTACTACCACATCCTCGAGCTATCTCTTCCGTGGCCTACCACCTCGTACTCGAGCTATCTCTTCCGTGGTCTACTACCACGTCCTCGAGCTATCTCTTCCGAGGTCTACTACCACGTCCTCGAGCCATCTCTTCCGTGGTATACTAACACGTCCTCGAGCTATTTCTTCCGTGGTCTACTACCACGTCCTCGAGCTATCTCTTCCGTGGTCTACCACCACGTCCTCGAGCCATCTGTTCTGTGGTCTACTAACACGTCCTCAAACCATTTCTTCCGTGGTCTACTAACACGTCCTCGAGCTATCTCTTCCGGGTTCTTCCACCATGTCCTCGAACCATCTCTTCCGGATTATTCCATCACAATCTCGAATTTTCTCTTCCGGGATCTTCTTCACGTCGTCGAGCCATTTCTTCCGGGATTTAACACCACGTCCTCAACCCATCTATTCCGTGCTCTACCACCATGTCCTGGAACCATCTCTTCCGGAGTGTTCTTCCACGTCTTTGTCATCTTTTCCGAAGTCTTTCTCTACACTCTAACCATTTCTAGGTCTTCCACGACGTTTTCGAGCTATCTCTTCCGGGGTCTTCCACCACCTCCTTGTGCCATCACTTCTGAAGGTCTTCTACCATCTCCTCAAGCCATCTCCTCCAAGTTATGCCTCCACGTCCTCAAACCATCTCTTTCCGGTCCTTCCTCCACGTCCTCGAGAAATGTCTACCGGAGTATTCTGCCTCCTAGTAGCCAACATATATATTTTGCAGTAATTCCTTTCTCAATTCTATATACATGGGCAAGCCACCTGAATTGCATTTCTTTGAAATTTTTTATGAACTCGGGCGGTTCTGTTTTAAATTTTATTTGCTAATAGAAAAACAATGTCATTTTATAGTTCTTTGAAAATGATATATTGTTTATATTATTTGATTTATCATCATAAAAACTAATACTCGACGTTTCAAGAGTAGGCCTATAGTTCAACTCTCCTTGTTATTTGATAAACCTAGAACACACAAACAGTTGAAACCACCAACGTGGCCAAGCTCAGGCTTGTTTCCCTTTGTTACATTATAGAGTGAGTAGTTGTTTGTGCTGTAGGTTTATCACTTGAGAACGGGATTTCATTTATACTCCCGAAACGTCGTGTATACACAAATAATGGTAAATGATGGATTGAATCATTTTGATAATTTACTTTTTTAACTAAATTTCCCGTATGAAAACATCTCATTGTGTTATTTCTATCGACATTGATGATTATTTCTAATGGAAGATCACTTTTTAATTAGGGTCCCGTCCTAATCAATTTTTTGTATATTTTTAAAGCAAAATTATTAAAGAAATTCACTTTAATAGAGCATACGGTTCCTTCATTTGTAAAACATAATCTGGCATTAACCATAAATCGTATTTCATTGAGATAGAATTTTTAAAGCCGGTGGACAAAGTTTCCGTTCATTTTAATTTCTTCCAAGTTTTCCTAAACTTTAAATTATATTGTTGAATTATGCACACATATTTGAGTCGTTTTCTTCACATGATAGTAAAATTTGAACGAAATCAATAGCAATTTGACCTCATGTCTACTACCCTTTAATTTTGCGATAGAAAAAAAAAAGATTTATATTTACTTTATTCCGCCAAAACTCTCTGAGGAAATTTAACTGGAAACGGAGGATGCAATAGACAAAGACAAATGGACACAATCAGTTATCTGAAGACTTGTCTAGGGACTTCACCGAGTTGTTTAGAAAGTTTAATCATTTATTACTATTTCATTATATTTTTGAATGTTGAATGTTGTATGTTTTGTTTTGTTGTATATTTTGTATATTTCGCAGAGGTGAGCCTCAGGCAGGCGAAATTTTTCTATTAATAATAATTTCAAGGGAGCAACCATGGCACTTACCCAGCTCCATCATATACTGTAATACAAGCAGATCCTTTCGATATAATGATCAAACGTTGGTTTCCTGGGCCTTCTAGGAAATGTTATATCAAGGAGTCTTTTACAGTGGTGTAAGTTTGTTGAAATCAGCTGTGAACCTTGTAAGTGTGTATATCACTACTTATTTGACGTCGGTTAGGTCTTGACAGTTCTTGTATGATGGTCTTTACTCGCTTCGCTCGTGTGTCTCGTCCCTAACTGACATAAAATCTGTACATATATGTAGTGGACCTCCGCTCGTGTATTATATTTTCTAGTGAGTTAATAACATTACACTCAGAATTAAAATTGCTAATTTTTATGTCATTTATAGTGGTTACGAGTTGAATAATACACACGAGATATGAACAAAAAACCGGTAATAATGTACATGAGTGGACTATAGTTACCTGTACAACATTTCATCTTCCTACAGACGACAACGACGATGGACGGACTCATTCGGTTTCCTGAGGCAATAACTTGACGATTAGTCGAAAAACGGAGGTGGATTTAGTATAAGTCACCATACAGACAGACAGCATTCCAAAAGTATTTTTTTTAGGTCAAGGATATCTCAAAACGGATAGATTTGCTAAAAAAAAACATTTCACTAAATTTTCTATAAGCCTACGAGAAACTAAAAATTATAATTATGAAGTAATAAAAATGAAATAAAATTGAAATAACTGCCAGTTTTAATTATGCACGCAAGCAATAAACTTCATAAAAAAATGGATAAATATATTTTTTTAAATAAATAAAAATTTTGGAATTAAATTACGTAGCTGGAACTAAAATTGGTTTCGATAATTGTCTGATTTGAATTTAATTCCCTCTAGATGTAATATTTTAAAATAGCTCTAGTTGATTGTTTTGATAGTCCTATTAGCGGGTTGTTATAATCCTTATGTAAATCTGTTTTAAATTCAATCAATTCGTTCGCGTTAAATCATTTTCAAATTCAGCAACAGAGGTTGTGTTTGAATATTTTCAATGTTCTTGCTTTCACAGGTTAGGTTAACAGGGGATTTTTGTTAGTATGGCAAACCAGAGTGATCCTAGTTGGGTCTATGCCTTTCTTCGTGTAGTCTTTGGGTTGGATCTTTCGTGTTAGGTCTCTCTTGACCAATTTTTATTCTCTTACGATCCCGTGTTATAAGGTCGGTGATGACTTAATTGTTGTCACCGTATTTCTAGCTTTACTAAGCTGCATTCGCTACTAATTGTAGCTTCCCACTTTGAACTCGCGATGTTGGGTCAACACCAAAACATTTTGTTTCCTAATTTGGACATATCTAAAGGAATTCCGTTTTTTAAAGTTTTATTAAAATTTTAAGAAAACCAAAACATAACATTTTGAATTTTTCATAAATCTACGCTAACAATTTTCATGAAATTTTATTAAACAAATTAAGGTATTGTCCGTAGTTGGCTACATGTGATCGAAATCGGAATTTATAGTTTTTGGTTTTTGTACTCTATTGCGGGTCTGTGTTATGTTACGGATAGATAACGGTAAAAACGTGTAAAATTTCGTCAAGAGGTTGTTTTAATCGATGTCCGTGCATTGTGGCGTTGACGTAGAAGTTATATCATTATAATATCGCCGCCGCCGCGCCAGATGTACTATCGCCGTCCTGACGCGCATAGTATCTTTCGTTCTCGACATCGCTTGATTCTGTTATAAACGATTTTAGGGGATCAATAGATTGCTGTTGAGATACTCATTCCAACCGTATACGATTTCTGTATTTCGACTTCACTCTTTCACAAGAATAAGACGTAATTGTATTGAAATTTGTTTGTTTTCTATATAAACTCAATACGACTTTACAAGAACAACTCGAAACCAATCTATAGTATGATTAGAACTGTCGATTGAGACCTCAACGAACGTAGCATCTCTGAGTCGGGAGAGTTGCCGCACCTGACATCACATTCCCGACTAGGTGAAATATACTCCTTCATTTTTTAACTATTATATGGTAAAATATCTTTGTCTACAGTTGTTGACAAAGTGGCATTTTGTTCATTTAAATTAGTTTGCAAAACAGCTGATTTCTCAACAGTTTCACTTTGCCCACTACTTTGCACACTACTTTGCTCACTCCGAATGGCAACCGAACGAAACGAAATTTAGGTTAAGTTTATTTGAATTGATTTATAATATACAGGAAATGTCCCGTATGTAGGTTAGATTAATTCTTACATGTAAAATAACATAAATAAACAACAAAACAACGTTGTAAAGTCGAAAAAGGAAGTAATTATTCATGAAGATGATTGACAGTGTATTTACACGGAGAGTATTTTTCGTTTGCCGAGTTTTGAAGTTGGCAATCCCGTTTCCTCAACAATACACCTAAGTTATTTGTAATATTCATAAATAACCTCAGTTTTGACTTGAGAACTTCTACTTAGTGTTGATGTGTTGTTTAGCACTACTGCTATATTTTGTGTAGTTAGTTTTAAAATATGGACAGTTCAGAGGATGAAAACCTGTCAAATACTCCGCCTAAATTAGCGGAAAAAGCTAACAACGTTGTACTAAATCACCTTCCTGTCAAATCAAGGAAAAAGTACGACCGCCAGTATGAACTGTTTTTATCACAAAATAACAATTGTAGACAAAGTATAATGTGCAATTCGTGAGCAAAGTGTCTTTTTTAAACTCGGCAAGCCTCGTGCGTCAACGTTTTTCTCACGTTTAAAAAAGCGCCACTTTGCTCACTAGTTGCACAAATAACTATTTTCGTTGTATCTGATAGTGTTTGAGAGTTGCAACGCGTAACTGTTTTCTGCGATTACGTTGTCATCTGAAATGATCCTTACCAGTATAGGAGCAATTTAATAACGTATTCACGCATAAAAAACGCTTTAAAATAAAGCAAAATTTGTTTAGACTGTAGATAGTCATACAGACATCTTTCCAAAACGTTACTTTTATTAGATCAAATGATCTCAAAACGGACATTTACGCTAAATTTTCCATTTTTTTATTCATCACATAACTTTCTCTACAATAAGGATCAAACGTGTACTAAATCCACACGATTTGGGCCCGTAGGATTATAGGGACGGTTATTTTGATAACATCGAAGTCTTTTAAGCGGCAGTACAGACAGAAAGACACCCGCGTGAAATTACAATGGTCCTAGGTTTCACCGTCGACCCTAAAAAAAGAAAAATCAATGAAAATTCAATCCATCTTTTAATAGCTATTGAATTGTTTGTCTCACGTCTCACAAAAAACTGCTTTTGAAATCTATACGCTACGGATTTCTCTTTGTATGGTTAAATTAATTTAAACAAAGTCGCCATCCTCAGTAATACATGAGCTACAATAACTCAACTATAATTGTCATTGAAACGCGTTTGATTAAGTAAACGTAATTTTTGTGAGATCTTGTGTTCAAGTTTTATTCTATCTAATATTATCTAACACGTCAAGCTCAATATTAAATTATATTTCTAATTCTATTTTTGAAATGTCAATAGGGCCGCTATAGTTCCCTGTACTAATCTTCATGTTTCTATTTTAATTTTAATGGCCGCTGTCGTTATCACGTACAGACGACAAAGACAACAACTTCGGACTGACAAATCATTTTTCGGTTTTCTGAGATCATGTAACGTGATAATCAATACAAAAACCTATTCGAAATCGTTTGTGATTTCACCCTATATTTTGTATTCTCAAATTACCCAAGCGTTATTACAATCATAAACCTTTACAGTTTACCAAAATTCGTTTGTCGTATTAAATATTGGAAATCCTAAGATGTCTTTCTACGTTCATTTAAATTTATATCGACCCCCCCCCCCGATTTGACTGTCATTAAGAAATGTTAATTTTCTGACAATTAATAAATAAATAATTTAATATTATTCTTATTAGATTAAAATCCAAAATGGAATCAGGGCTTGCCGGCTCTTAATAATCATATTCATCACTTCGTTTTATTTAAATTTCAAATTCAACATTAAAAGCTTAAAATATGGAAAATAAATTATTGGAAAAAAAGTGGATAATAAACTTAAAAAGACATTATTATTGAAGTTATGAACGTTGCTGTCTCAGCTGTCAACCAGTCACAGAATCAATTTCCTACAGCATGCTAATGCATTATCTATGTAGAACTCCCCTTTCAAGACCTAAATATCTGACTATTTCATGCTGTCAGGTGTAAGTTTTTTAATCCAATTAATACAAAAAATTTAAGTACCTTTTTAGGGTCCTTAGATAAAAACCAAGGACCTTTAAATTTTCCCGCGGATGTCTTTCCGTCTGTAAGTTAAAACTAGTATAGCCTACAGGACGATAAATCCTATTATTTTAAACTTTGTATTTATATTTTTTGTATTGTCCCACATATAGGAAAAATATAGCGGTAAAAAAAGACCTTGGGTAGTTAAGGGACAAAAACTATGAGTTGAATTTTTTTTTTAACATTATGTCGTGTAAGATATCAAATAAAACTAGAATACATGAATATGTATGTTTATTTGGCAATTATTATTTTGGTGCTAAACCAAATTTAGTTTCACATATCAACCCCTCCCCCTCTAATTTGAACTCGGCATGATCTAAAAATCTGAAAAAAAAAATTATTTGTATTTAAAATTAAGTTACAGTGCGAAATCATATAATGTAGTTTTTTTTTTTATAACGAATACAACTTAATTTAACCATACAAAGAGAAATCCGTAGCGTATAGATTTCAATAGTAGTTTTTGTGAGACGTGAGACAAACGTCGTTAGTGCTGTCTTTTGAGTTATTACATAAATTGAAAAAAGTCCCGAGTGTTTTTCAAAATATGTCCACATCAAATTTAATTTAAATCGGTCCACGGGTTCGTATTGTAAAACGTTGCACACGCTACAAACAACATACAGACAGATATAATTCCAAAAACAACTTTTAACGATTTGTTTTTTACCAATGATACAATTATGCTTATGCTCGCCATATCAGAACACTGAAGCCAGTACAGTTTATAAAGACTGTTTACTGTTTACTGTGTCCGTTTGGCCCTTGTCGAACTCAATCCCGGAAGTGATAAAGTTGTTGACGGCCTTGTCCAGTTTTCAAAAAATCTTAAAGCCTTAATTTATGGAGAAATTTGACGAAGCTTCCTTGTCTTGAGATGTATAGACTGATCTAACATTTGTATGAATGCTTACGGTGTGTAAGTTAGGTTTATAAATTAGTGATTGTTAGTTCGAGTTATAGGTTAGTTGAGTAAAATTAAGTTTATTTTATTCAAAATGTTTATTTGAAAATGTGAGTTATATTTTTATCATATATTTAATTCAATAAGAAATTTCTGCGCTAGGCGCGTATTTCTTTACTATAAGGCCAATTTTAATTATTGGTGTCAAATTAAACAGTGTTACCTTGTAGATTTGGAGGAAATTATGTATTTTACTTGAAAATAAATATTTTGTAATACATTTATCATTTATTTTAAATAACATGCCCTGTTATTTGTAAATAACATGTTTCACAACAAAACGTCTTTGAAACAGCTGTTATATATATTCTAAAACACGTTTTATATTGTTGTTTTGTTTTAGAATTTAAAACAGCTGTTTACATTATTTTTAGGTTAACTTATATATTGCTTATTTTATTTGTGGGGATCCACCTTGTGTTGTGATTGATTGCTCACATCTTGAACTGTTTAAATTCTCAAATATATTTTATTTCGTTGTTTTATTTGAGAATTTATAACAGCTGTTTTAAACTATTTGTAGGTCAACTTATATAGTAATTACTTTATTTGCGGGGATCCACCTTGTGTTGTGATTCATTGCTTACATCTCGCAAAATTGAACTGTTTTAATTCTCAAATACATTTTATTTCGTTGTTTTATTTGAGAATTTAAAACAGCTATTTTAAATTATTTTTAGGTCAACTTATATAGTAATTACTTTATTTGTGGGGATCCACCTTGTGTTGTGATTCATTGCTTACATCTTGCAAAATTGAACTGTTTAAATTCTCAAATACATTTTATTTCGTTGTTTTATTTGAGAATTTATAACAGCTGTTTTAAATTATTTTTGGTCAATTTATATAGTGCTTATTTTATTTATGCGAATCCACCGTGTGTTGTGATTTATTGCTTACATCTCGCAAAATTGAACTGTTTAAGTTCTCAAATACATTTTATTTCGTTGTTTTATTTGAGAATTTATAACAGCTGTTTTAAATTATTTTTAGGTTAACTTATATAGTGCTTATTTTATTTGTGGGGGATCCACCTTGTGATGTGATTGCTTACATCTCGCTAAATTGAACTGTTTATATTGCTTATTGTTTATGTGTAACAATTGAGTTTGATTTTTTTTTATCTTGCAAAAAATAACGACTTAACTGTACATACTAAAAACAGGTTACTTGATTTATTGCTTACATTTCGGAAACGTTAACGATTTATATGGCTTATTGTTAATGTGTGACAATTGAGTGGGGGCTTAGATATTCTAAATACTGGCCGCAGGAAGCTACGTGGAAACAGTCAAATCCTTACTGGTCGACGAGAAAATACCAGACAGAAATCGAAGGGCACTGAATCGTGAATTGAACCAACATGTCTTGATGTTATTAAATTTCATGTTCATTTGATATTAACAATCCATATTTAGATCTTTCTGATGAGTGTAGATATTGCAGTGCTTTGATGTTTTATTGTGAGATTGGCAGAACGTCACAAAGAGAGCGTAAGGATATTTATTCTCCACGCTCACCTAGATTTACAAAACCTAATTACACCACTTTCACGACATTATCTAAAAAAAGGAGGGGGAAAAAAACATGAGGAGCTACAATAACACACTGGCCTTCGCTTTATTTGGAGCCTACACTGAAATGCCTCCTGGTGTGGGTCCTAACTCTTGGAATACACTGTGCCTACTACAAAATAATCACCCTAAAAGCGCGTCTGCTGGCTATGGAATGGATACTGATGCGGCCAATAATCATAGATTGAACCAACCTGCACATAGAGGAATGAAACGTGATACACTTGAAGTTGTCCATCATGTTCTGGAAGACTAGGAATGCCCATTCATTAGGTCTTATAAACAAATACGAGAAGAATGGCTTGAAAACGCCGGAAACGAAATTGTAAACCTGCGTATGGTTTCCCACGATGTTCTTGCGGCTGTTTTATACACTCAAATGTAGTTATTCAAAACTGTTTCGATTCTTAACTGAAAACGACTAGTTCTTTGAATTGTTTTCTCTTCGTTTTTCCTTAATTATATTTCAAAATTAATCTTAATTAAAAATGTGTACATTGTATATTTTCGGGTTAGATTAAATAGAAATAAAAGCAGTAATTCATCGTTAGATTTATATTACGTAGTTGTGGGCGAGGAAAAACGACTAATTTAAAAGTCCAGAATTGGATTGACAATTAATTATAAAGTTGGAACGATAAATCAATAATATAGGGACGCAGCTGTAAGCCCTCGACAAGAGTTAACCGAACTTATTTTATGGTTATGTGACAGTTTTATAGGATACCAAAAACGAGAATTCGGTCAATTTAACATGATGCGACTGTGTTTTATATACAGGGTGTTTCTAAAGTGCAGTGACAAACATCAGGTGCTGGTCCTTTACTTTGAGAGGGTGGTAAAGGTACGCGCCATATTGGATTTGTAATACTGTAAGAACAATATTAAAGTGTTTCCCAATCTCTTTAACTTGTTCTCTTAGAGGTATAAATTATATCTCGTTTAAGATAATTGAAAATGAAAAACTATTTTATTTTTGTTGTAATTTTTTATTGGGTTGGGTTGTAAATATAATAGACTGTTATGACGTTACAATTTATTTAAAAATCAACTAATTGTTTTATTGTAAATCTGACCAGAGCGTTTGTTTGCTTTTTGTTACTGTCCTACATACACGGAAACTTACCATCCCTCTTATTATTATTTTTTAAATATTTGAATTCTGTAAGGTGTATCTTATTTTAATTGTGGGGGACTAGGTAATAGGGGGGGGGGGTTGCTAAAATTTTCAAATAGCACGTATAAGGCTTGCAATACCTCATTTTAACGTATTTCATGAGTCATAAAGAAAATTAAATTCTGACCACCCAAATAAAAATGACGGTCAAAATAGTTATTTTATGTACAAAGCTAGATGGAAGCTATTATGGAAAATCGACTCAGAAGGTAAGGTAATAGATTTTATTTTTAAATGTCGTTTCACTGGTTCAAATACAAAACCTTTTTGTTTTGTGGGGAATTTTTAAATTACCATCTAACCTAACCAAACTTTTAAAAACATGTCTGAACATAGACTGTACTACTGATGTAGATACAGGGAGAACAATTTTAGCATTTAATATGAGGTTTAACACATTAATGCCATACAAGGGGATGTACCGTACCACTCTAGCTAAGGAAATAAAACAACACTTTTGCCCGCCATTTTGTTTTGGGTGGTCAGAAGTTAATTCTCTTCATGTCAGTTTCTTGTCTCACAGAGGCGTTTTAAAGCATGGTATCACAAACCTATAGCTGCTGTTTGAAATCTTTGAGCACCCCCTCTCACCTAAACCCGCCATTAAAATAATCTAATCCTTTGCTCGTTTTAGTTATCCCTCTCAACTAAAGAGTTTGCCTCAAATATTAAAAAAAATTAAGAGTAAGATTTTAAATCACTCTTAGTTCGCAAAGAAAGCTTTGTGATGGGTTAAAACGCAATGTCTCCTGAGATTTTAGGAGTCCAAGCGAACGATTTTTATAATAATGTCTGCATTATGTGCAGTACAAACGTGTGAACAGATTTTAATAAAATTAAGTATCTGGTCTTATTTTGGCTATATCTCGGGACTTTTTTATAACTAAAAATTTAAAGATAACCATCTGTCATAAGAAAAAAAGAGAAAATTACGATTTTATGTAAAGTGAAAATTTTTGATTTATTTTTGAAATTTTGGTTTGAATTAATTTATCATATTTTTTAAAAATTATTGTAAGTCTACTGAGGCACGATTTTAAACCATCTTTGAAAGAGATAAATTTCAAAATAAATAATAAACATAAGTTATACGCAGATACAATTTGCATTTTGAATTTATACTACTCAAAACCTATTGTAGAACATTATGTGTCTTAACATCGGGGGAAATGATTCAGGACATAAAAAAAAAAAAAAATCCTAAAACATATGTTTGAAAAGTCTTCATTATCCCTCTGTCGACCATGTTATTTTTTCGAAAAATAATTATAACAAAAAAATATTAAATTTCTAATTCGAATCTTGTTATAGGCTATAGACTTTTTTTATGCTACGTTTATTTAACCAATATACCAAAGTTTAGTTATATCTTATACATTTTCAAAATGGTGGCTTTTTGAAATTTTTAATATTGAAAATAACTCAAATCATTAACTTTAAAAATAATATAAATTAGCCGAGATTTTGAAAATTTATAAGGTATGGTTTTGATTATTAATATGCTGGTAAAACGTAACATGCAGAATGTGTATACCAAATTTTGACTAGGAATTTTAATAATTTTTAAAGTTATAATTATTTTAAAAACACACAAAATAGCCGTCAGAAGCTTGTTTCGAATATATGTTTATAAGAACTTTTCTTTATTTTGATTCCCTGAATCACTTCCTAAAATTAGAACACATATTTCGAAACACTCTGTATTATAGGTTTTGAATAGTATAAATACGAAATTTATATTATAATAGTGTGTAAATTATTTAGAAATGTATCTTTTGTTTTTCGAAAATGTGTACACCGATTTTTGACATGAAATCTTAATAATCTGTAAAGTTATCATTATTTTGAAATAAAACAACTACAAAATGGGCTACAGACGTATAACAAAGCGTTTTTAGACATATATTTGTAGATTTCGTCTTCTTTATTTTGATGCACTTTCGGAAGTTAGGACGTTATTATTTTTGAAACATCCTATATAGGGAGACATTTTAATACTTCCAACTGTGGGATACTGCTGTAATTGTTTTTTCTCACAAAAGTTATCGTTGAGTTTTTCGCGGAAATATACTTTTTGATGTCCTCCTCTGACCCTCTTAACGTTTGTCGTTTGTACTCACCAGAGGCAACCTCCTGGTGAACTCCCATTGGACGAGTTAGTGAGTAGATTACTACAACTCGTAATGTAGATAAATGTACTGGGCTAGAATTAAAAGGCTTAGCTCAATAGGCCAATGGTCACAGTCCCCAGGGCCGGTTTAATCTAGTCTATGGAATATTATATATCTCCAACAAATGGACAGATTTTAATCAAATTTTGTGAGTATATTTTTGCCATATCTGGAGAAGTTTTGCGCATTTTATTTTTCGAAAACTCAAAATTTATGTTAGATCAAACTTAAAAAATTGATGTTTTATAAATATGGTCTAACGGTCTTGATAAAATTTTAGTTGGAATGTACCGCTGAAGACCTAAATACTTTTTTGGGTCGTCATTTCTTACAATACTGGGTTGGGAGTATCGATAAATAATAATAAAAATCATAACAAAAAGCTGTGTTTAAAAGACTTAATTTCTCACTCTACGTTAAGTTTTGATATAATGTGTCTACTAATAAGCCGAACGTTATTTTAAATAGTTTATGAATTATTAAAAAGAGGAAACAAACCTTGATCGCCGTTACTAAAACCTTGATTTAAATCAAATTATATACTTAGGTTAAGTGTTATCCCTAAAAAATATTTTATTTTTAATGATTTCTGTTTGTAGTTTGAATTAACACATCTTGTACTTTGTTGTGTGAATATTTTGAGATTTTCATGTTTCAAGATTTCTTTTCAAAATGAAAATCTTGAAGTAGCTGCTCAAAAACTAAAACATAAAATTACACTTTCATGATAATAGGCTCTAACGCTTTTGATCGTGTTTTGCTGAAATGTTATTCGTAAGTACAAAATAAAAATATATTAGTCGCTTATTTCTTTAAAAAATGTCGGTTCCGATTTTATCAATAAATTACAATTGCCTAAAGCAAAAGTTTGACTCAATTTATAAAAATAGGCAATAACAATTCGCTCAAATTTAGTTGAAATCTGAAGATCAACAGTTAAAAACTTTTTGCATTTTCTACTAAAAATGTATACAATTTACAAAAATTCCAGTTAATATATTTATAAAAGGAATACATTAGTAAATATTTTGAAAAGGGGGTAACCTCTACTCACAACCACTAACCCAAACTTCAAAATTTCTAATGACACCTTATAGTTTTGATATCTCAATTTAAAGATCATTCAAAATATGGAATTTTTGTAAAAAGAGAGCCTGAAATCGTACCATCCGTTCAAAAGTTTTTACATCAATTTTTTTCAGAATTTTAGAATCGCAATTAAATGACAGAGTTAAAGGACGACACTTTTTTAAACTATTCAAAATACTGCCAAAGTAAAAATTAAATCCAATTTTACTGGTTATTTTGAATAATTAATTAAAATTTTAAACAAGAAAGTTTGTTGAAATTTGTAATTTTAGAAACCTAAAATGTTTTAATGGACCCATATAGCTTGCGACTCATCTTTGAAAAATAATTTAGTTTGGTATAACTTCGGTTGACCGGTTATATAGTTAAGACTTATATAATATAATAAGTATACATAATAAAGCCATATTTTTAACGATGTTAAGTTGAGAACATAGTGCCATTTCTTACACTTAACTTAAAAAAAAAAAAAAAAAAGTTAAAAAACAAAAATTTCATTTATGAATATACCTTACTTAAATATTTTTGCAAGAATTTAAATATCCATTGTGTTAAACGTAAACAATCGACAAAAACAGAAATGAACCTTCACCATTGTCAATAAAGACGAGATTATTACGATCAGTTTAACTATCTAAAATCAAACTTTTACATATAATTAATTGAATTAGTATTTGTAGAAGAAAATAAAATTTTCATAATTGTACACAATAATATGGCTTTATGTAATAATCACTTAACTCTAGACAAATCAAATAACAGATAAATTGTTTAGTTTGTTTTCTTATCTAATCATGTTAAATAAACTAAGACGTTTTGCGTCATAGTCTGACTGACTATCATTGAGAAATATCTGTTTATAATTTTCTCACTTTATATAAAGGGTGTCCGAGTTTTTAACGTTTAGAAATAGAGGTATATTTTTTGATTAAGTTAAGTTTATTCTGACGTGCGTGTGTGTATTTAAATACTATAAATGAGGAAATTCTTGAAGGTTTGTAGATTTTTTTTTTATAAACGCCACGAAGGATTTTAATGAAATAGGATGAATTTCGTATCTTTCTCTGTTCTATGTATAGCCTATGTGTGAAAGTAAAAACAAAAATTATATTTTCTTTAATATTATTCATTAAATTTTACTTAAATCTACCCTAAAACATGTCGTTTAGTTTGAACCAATCGAAGAGTGGCGTGAACCAAATGGTAGGTGATTGAAGATAGTTCCTCATTGGAGGGTTGCTTGACAGTTGCAGAGCCCGAACCCAGATGAAGTTAGAAAATTAGCCAGTCCATTCAAATTGATCGTACCAATTGGCCATGCGTTGATTGTAGAATACCGAAATCTGTACTGGACTTTAGATACGTATTGAATGCTTTTATACTCAACACATGCAATACGGTTTGCTGTGAAGTTATCAGAAGTAGGTTGTTAGATAACAGCACTAGAGACTCTAATACCATCCAGACAGGCAATCTAGTGGTGTGTGAAATCCAATTGTTTTATTTGGGTTCCTGTTCTCTCAGTTCGTTCTTCATCGTGTGGAACATGTTGATCTGTACAGCTGGTTGTACAGCTTTTTAAATCTGGGTGTTTTTCTGCGTGTGATATATGGAGAATTTCACGGCACATATTTATTGTAAATAGAAATTAAACTGTGACTAGTGGTGTGTTAATTAGTAGAGGACGTGTCAATTGATACATTCCCTGTATTGTATCAGTTGAGTGAAGAGGAAATTAAACTGTCGCGCTATTAACATGTAGTGTAGGTCTGTAATAGTCATGTGTGTATTACTGTGCGTTTATTGGAATAGAGGAATTAATGATAAAGACTTAACGTAACCTTAAGCAAGAATGCTGTAAAACTTATTGGAACTCATTGATACGACTCACAGATCAAGAGAATGATAACATTATTCTTTAATATCATGACTCAAACGTATCACGAATACTGAAATCATAACACGTTTTGTATCAATATTGGTTCTGGAGTTAAATATTGTTAATGCAAAAACACAAAATGCCCGACAGACAGAAAATAAGCGGTTTATTACTCATGTTGTTATTAGGTTTTTTGTTTCTTTTGATATCCCCCTATCACCTCCCGAAGTTTGGCAAAACATTTTATGAACACCCTGTATAAAAAAATCGAAAAAAGGCGTTCCAAGATATGACTAAAATTTGAACGACAAATTCCAAAAACTACTTTTTTCGAATCGTGGGACTTCAAAATTGACATAGATTTTCTGGCCCCATCACATAACTTTCTCTATGTGTGCGAAAGTAAAATCCCTGCATTTAATTGACACATGTGATTGATACCTATTATTACCACTCAGTTCAGTCTTACTGGTTTTAATTAATTTAAATGGAAATTCCAGTTCTTTCAATAATGTGAGTGACACGAATTAAAATGTTAGGACAAATATGCAGAAATCCGGTGACTTTCTCTCTGAAAGAAGGACGAATCTGTAAAACATCACACTTGAAGAATCCTTATGAAACATAAATGTGTGCTACTACTGCTATCTTGCAATGGAATTTAGTACCAATCATTTATAAATTAAAAATTTATTTGATTTCATTGTAAGTTTTGGTAATTGTCAAAAACATTTAACTTCGTTTCTGTCGTCGTTGTCGTCTGTACGTAGTTCCTATTGAAATTTAGAGAAATCTAATTAAAAATTTCAAAATGGGGGCCATTTTAAACGGTTCATATCTCACTTGTTGAACAACGTACACCACTAAATTAGATTCAAATTTATGAATTACAATTCTGCACGTAATGGTAACACTATCTCTTTTCGATGACAAATGACGAAATTAGTATCAAAAATTTAATTTTCCTGTCCTTCTAAGAAAATATGATCAGTTAGGAGACCCAACAATGGTCGTAAGGGCGTACCGACATCATGAAATTATTTATATTTGTGCACAATTAGGAAGTTCAGAAAACCTGTGTAGCCTAACAATGTTAAACCAACTTACCCTACTGAGTAAGATCCCTTGTTCTACCAATACAATTTTAACATATCCTACAAAATCCAAGAAACCAATTTCAAGGCACTACATTTGGAGCATCTGCTTGTATTAGTGTATATGATGGGGCAAGCTAAGTAACATGATGGGTGCCAAGGAATTTATTAAAATTAATATTAATAGAGAAAATTCGCCTGCCTGTGGCACACCTCTGTGAAACCAACATACAACATTCAAAAATATAATGAAATAGTAATAAATGATTAAATTTTCTAAACAACTCAGTGAAGTCCCTAGACAAGTCTTCAAATAAATGATTGTGTCTATTGCATCCTCCGTTTTCAGTTGAAATTTCCTCTGTGAGTCTTTGAGGAATAAAGTAAATATAAATCTTTATTATTTATTATTGCAAAATTAAAGGGTAGTAGAAATGAGGTTCAATTGCTATTCAATTAAATTTTAATAACACGTGAAGAAAACGACTCAAACATGTGTGCAATAATTCAATAATAAAAGTTAAAGTGTAGGAAAACTTGGAAGAAATTAAAACGAACGTAAACTTTGTCCACCGTCTTTAAAAACGATTTACGGTTAATGCCAGATTATGGCTTCCAAATGAAGGAAACTTATGCTCTATAAAGTGAATTTCTTTAATAATAATTGTTTTAAAATGTAAAAAAAGCTGATTAGAGAGGGACCTTTTTTAAGAAGTTATTTTTCATAAGAAATAACCATCGATCTCATTGGAAATAACACAATGAGGTAAGTTCATACGTGAAATCTACGTAAACCAGAAATCTAGTTCAAATAGAAAATTACGTTATGAATATGGTTCAATTGATCATTTACCATCACATAAACACTGATATATGACGTTTAGGGAGTATAAAATACCGCTTTCAGTGATAAACCTAGAGCACACAAAAACATAAAACACAAACATAGCCTAGGGCCATTTTTATTCTTTAAAACTTTAGAAGCCAGGAATGTAAGTGGCACAATTATAGAACAGAGGGTTCGGATTTAATATCTGGGCTGTGAGGTTTCCAAAAGGGATAGCACAAAAAATGACGTCCTAAGACTTAAAAAAAGGAAAAGAGGTTTTCGCACAACTTAGGTCTATATTGAAATCTCAACAAGTCAGAACATGGCAACAAGAGGTTCAGAAAGATTTAATGAATTTGTGATTAATGATTAGGCTGGATGAGTACCATGATGGTGCACTTCGATATTTTTTAATTATAACGCAAGGATGTCCGAGAGGTTTTTCGCCTTGAAAAAGAAACAATAAATTTTAGTTTGTTTCTTTACCAAAGTAGATTCACAGTACTACTAATTATTGCTCTGTTTAATCTTATTTTGTGTCGCCATCACGGTACTTACCCAGCCCAATCATACAATATAATGTGACCGTCTCCACTTCTTTTGACCAGCTGGAAGCTCCCGCTGGCTGGAGACCGCGTACACTTTAGCCGAATCTTGTCAGGATTGGCCAAGGAGTCGGGTTAGGACGCTAATGAACGCACGCAACGCAAGTGAAATTTAATGTTATATTTTATTTTAGTGCCGAATTAAAGATTACAGAATTATTTATAACTTATTAAAAAGACATAACGGCAAGATAAAGCCTTAATAGTGGCCGAAAAGCATACCGAGTAATTAACTAGCACGTAGCCGAAAATGGACTGACCTGACCTCGTCCCGTAGCGGTCTTTCTTCTCGCGGCTCTCGGAAAAGACTCTCGGTCGGCTCGCTAGCTCAAGCCCTCCACTCCTCGTCTCTCCCCTCCCCTTCTTCTACGTCATATTGCACTGCTCATCAAAATCGCAAGTGCCAATTCATATTTTATTATTTAGAATTCCTTTACATCCTAATTTATGCTTATTATGGTTTTGTTTTGGTGGGCTCCTTGGCTGGGCCACAATAATACAAGCTGATACTCTAAATCTAAAAGTTGGTTTCTTGGGCCTTGTAGTTAAAGTTAAACTGTATGGTACATCAAGGTGTCTTATCCTGTAGGGTAGTTACTTTGTTAAAAACAGTTGTTACACAGGTTTTCTGAACCTAGTAATTTAATTTCTTGACTCGGCTAATGCACAAGCGTGCCTCGTAGATGTCTTTATATTATAAAAGTGTACACGGTTTAGTTTCTCAGATTTGAGGTTATAGTTTTTTAATGATCTTCCACTCGCTACGCTCATGTCGTTGACTCTCTCCTGCTGAATTTAGTAACCTATATGAATATCAAATTTCCTAGTGAGGGTTCGAATTTATATTTTTGTCATTAACTGAGCTATTTATCATCGTAGAGATGTTAAAAGCAGAATTGAAATATGTAAATTTTTATCCAATTTAATGAAATTGAATAACAAACGAGAAATTAACAAAAAGCAGTTTAAAAGGACTGCTTTTAAATTTTGAGATTTAAAATTCAATTTTCACTAAGGACTACGAATCCACTACCAAGTTTCATGATTCTATCTTAATTTTGTGGTCGTCACGTACAGACTGACGTGTCGAAAATAACGTTTCCGGGATCATGAAATGTAAATATCAGCTGTAAAACGTAAGTTGAATTCTTCTGCGATTACTAAACCTACTCTACACTAAGTAAGACAAAGTGTTGATGGCTTTAGGTTGCGATAGGATAGAACAAACACAGACAGTCTCATGAAACTTTGTACTGTTTATCATTCAATGTACATAGTTGTTTAATAACACTTCTGTGATAGATATATGCCGTCTATTGGATGTGTCAAACATGTTTTGAATTACTGAAGATGGGTGATTTGTTCCGTCAAGTCAAAGTTACACACTGTCTTTCAGAAGTTAAAACTTGTATTGACTTTAGTTTATTTGTTTTTTAACATAGACAAAAAATAATGTACATAAATTCCTTAGGATGAAAATGTGCTTCATAATTTTAAAAAGATTTTACGAAGCCAAGCTTCGTACAACCAAATTAAACAATCCTAGTTAGGTACAACCAAATCGCTTATGGTTATCTGTTTTTTTCCGTTCAAATTTCAATTTTATTTTATACGGATACATTTTCAGTTACCTTCTAATCTTGATGCTACATTCTCCTTATTCAGTGTAATTTGATAAAACTTCCTTTTTTTTCTTTTTTTCATTTAAGACTTCAGCAAGAACAATTTTATCTCTTACGATTGAAGGACTTCCTGGTTTCTTGGTGTCGCCAACGGTGGTTTCAAACTTAGTAACAAGTTTTTACTACGCGACTACACTACAAGTCTCTCGAATTGTTGCGAGTACGAACCTTTCTTAACCCAGCTGATAATCTAAGTTCACATTTATAATAACACTGAATCAACGCGATGCGTGTTTGTAGAGTTAAAATCATGATGGAATAAAAAACCAATAAATTGGTGAGCTCAAATTTATCACCTAATACGATTCCAATATTCCTATATTTAAAGTTAGTCAACAATTACTCGTTGCTATGACAACAAACAAATAGCAATGAAACAGCTGATGTTTTAAATAAATCCCAATTATATCTGCATACAATAAAGTGTTTTTCTCTGGGATTGGACAATATAGTTTTAACTTACTTTTGAAAGACCACGTTTAATTGGGTGTTCTGTCACCATAATAACCAATTTTACATATTTATTAACAGCTGATTCATTTATAATACCATTAAATTAATTATTATTGAGGTTACCCTCAGGAACTCATTTAGAGTGAATATGGGCTTGGCATACCCGAGGGGTTGTGCTTGTCGGGCATTTTTCTTCTTCTTTTTTTAAAGCCCAACGAAAAAAACAAATAAAAATGTGTTTCTTAGGTTATGTTTCAAAATTAAGAATTGATATTTTATTAATCTTCATAAAAAACACCTTTTGCTATTAATAATACAGGACCTATATTTATAACTAATTGTTTATATGATATCTGGAAATTTGAAATTCTTCTTACCAAAGAAGCTGAACTGATCTTCATAATTTAATAGTAAACTAAAACTAAATTTGTTCTTAACTAATTATTCATAGGAGCTGTAAAAACGGAGATGTTTTAAAAAGGTAACTTTTGCAATTTAAATTGATTATGCCAATTTTCACTGACCTCCAAATAGGGAAAGTAACACGTTGAGAAGATTATCATGCTTTTTTACTTAATAATTATAAACTTGCCTATATTGCATGGATTTTAATTGTTTACATCGTTAAGTACTTTTAACAAGCTAATATTTAAAAGAAATTTAAAGGCTGTACGACTTTACGGGTTATTTCTACAAGACCTCAAATATTATGTTTCGAAAAATGCGTTTTTAAGTTTATGTTTCAAATATTTTAGACTTAAAATTTGACATGCTCTTCACAAAAAGCATCCTCTTCCATAGTCTCATTTAAAATCCATACAATAATATCTATACTTGTAACACATAGTTTAAAATGAGTATGTGTATACACTGAGGTTGTGTGACCAACTTACTGAATAAACGGCAACTTTAAATTAATCTCATTTTTGTTGATCAATTTTGTTCATAACTATTTTTTTTTAAAAGTATAGCAATGAAGATTTTTATTTTACAATTAAAAACTGAACTATTTTTCAACTTAAATTTGTTAATTTCAAATTACGCCCACCTCAAAATTGTTGGGTAACTTTAAAACTTTTCCACGGAAATAAAGTCACCCACTCTCTCACACCAATAATATTTGATTTCCTATTTTACTTCATTATAAAGTTAATGGAGAGATAGAATGGATTGTAGACAGTCAAAGATCCACCTAAACAGATCTGATTAAAGAAAGAGGGTTACAAGGTTAGTGCTTTCAGGGGCTGTGAGTAAGGGTGTGGCAATCCCGAAGGGCTCTAACTGGATTGTACCTTTATCAAGTAGTCTTGGGTTAGATCCCTTTCTTTCATATTTCCTATCAGGTCTCTATTCCGAACTCTAACCCTATTACAGTTAAGTGGTAATGTATTCGAGGGCTAAGTGGATATTATTTTATGCTCTTTCTTCCTTTCTTTTATAAGGCCAATACGACCGAGAGTTTTTTATCTTAAAAATATATATATATATATATATATATATATATATATATATATATATCATCAATATCGATTCTACCAATTTCGTTAAAATTTTACTAAATTACGAAGATAATGAACCTTTGTTAAAAATTGCAAGTAAAATAAAAAAATATTACGTTCCTGGAATAATTCGCAAAAAATAAAAGTGAATCTAAAAACTCATTTAAAACCTCGCGAGGACGTGTTTATGGCACACACGCGGCAAGTTTAGGCCCTTATTTAAATATATGAATTTTTTGTCAAACATGGATTTTGGTTCATTTTTACTTGCTTTTCTTTAATTCACTTCCTTGATTGTTTGTCATCAAATCTTACAAGCTTACTTCCTGTTGTCATAGAAAGATGAAGTTTTGCTCATTGACGCAAGTTAGGTGACAATACTATGTTCCATTGTTACTTTGTATATCTCGATATTTTGGTTATGGTGCGATTTATTTGTTACACTTCGATGTATTTTAATATCGACTTATTCGTTATATTTTTATGAATTCAAATTACTTTGTTATACTATCGATATATTTTAATAAATTTAGATAAAAAAATAAGAAAAAAAATATATAACGTTAAACTGACAATTTTGGTGATTATTATATTTTGTTCTTTCTATTTGGTTTTTGGGGAAGAGCAGTTTAATTTCCACTCTAAATTTGTATTTCATTTGAACGATAATCGAATCTAAAACAAATAATGAATACATTAAATAATAGTGGATTAAATTGATTGATACCTTTTATCGATTATTAAATTAGATCGATACTCTCTACTGAGGTGTAAGTTTGAGGAGCAAGGAATTGACACAGAGCGGAAGCTGGCCGGCCACCTGCCTGTACATTCTACAAGTTTGTTGCAAGGCTCTTCTACGTCCTTCAACTTCTAGGCGCCGTACATGGTACACTCACTGCTAAAACTTTACTGTCCATTGGTGCATTGCCCTTTGTCTTAGGGTTGATTTTTTTGTCATTGCATCCTTAATTTAAACACCTTACTGAAGAATAATTGAATTGCTCATTTCTGGTTTGATGACAGTCAGAATTAATGAAATCAAACGTCGTTTTCAATTGAGTTCCTAAATGAGTTTGAGGAAAGATTGTAAGTTAGTGGTTAATTTTAATCTCCACCAATAAGAGCAATGATAACAGCTGATAGCAGTGTTCTTAATTGGTCTTAATCGATCCCCCCCTTATTGTTTAAAGGCAAAAAACCTTTCATATTAAAAAAAAAAGTACTTATAATAATGAAACATAGCAATCGTACGCTATAATAGCGTCGGAGTAAGAAGAGAAAAACAGTTGGCCATGAGAGACCTGATAGGAAAGAGGAAAAAGAGGTGTAACCCAAACTATATAAAAAAGGTTTAAAGTTTCTTAGGGAATATAATGTTTTGTCATTGTAAATACACACAATCAAAAAGTCACTCAAATAGGCATTGAATTAATGTAATTTGATTAATTATTACGGTTTATATATATAAAACAAAGAATACAATTATTTTTCAGTCCGTTTATTTTTACAGAAAAACAATATTTTTTGTATTATGCATAAAATAAAACGCGATGACTGAGTTTTCGAGATACTGAGTTTATATGGTTTCTATTTCAACCCAATGCCAAGGGAGGCTGCGCTTCGATAACTCAGAACTTTAATAAAAATCCACAGATTCACCTTCATCTCGTCTAAACGATGAAATAAAACAGATAATTTACTTTGCACAAAATTTGTCGCACGTACGTAATTTTATTGCTATAATTTTTATAATTTTATTCAAGGTTTTGCGTTAAATATTCCTGAACCGTAATATTTTTTGAGGTCAGTTGGAAACAATTTTACGCACGTGTCTGTAAGTCGCAACCAGTCGGTATCTTGTTTACGTCCAGACGGAAACGACGAGAATAACTTCGGACGGACGATTTGTCGAGAATAAATTTTTCGGTTTTGCAGAGGCCATGAAACATCGTGAATATCAGTTTAAAACGTCCTTTATAGCTAATTTCATGATTCCATTTAAATTTTTTTATCCGTAATCTTGTTTACGTACAGACGACAATAACTGCGAACGGGCGGCTTGTCGAGAAAACTTTTTTCAGTTTCCGGAGGTCATGGTACGTGAAAATCGTAAAAAAAACCGGATCTGTCGTAATTATTTGCAATTAGGCTAATGAGTAAGTCAAAAGTATTGGGTTGCGTCGTGAAAATTATCTAGTAAATAACACCACTATACGTATGTATGGAATATTACAATAACTTTAAAGTTCGTATTGATGTAACCTTTCTAACCAGCAACAATGAATTTACTGATTGACTTATTATATATGCCTTTGTAAACAATATGTAACGATCATTTGATTTAGGCTTTGTGTATTGTCACAACACTTACAGTAACCACTTTTATTCAATAAGTCATTCAATTAATATTTTATTGACGACACTATTTAAATAGCATTTTATTTCGTTATACAGTAGTAAACACAAGTGGAATATGAAATGTTATGGTTTGATTCCTTTGGTTTCAGTGTCTGTATTAGGTTATGCTGTACTTTCAGATCCTCAGGGTCTCACTTATAGTGAGTAAGGGCTTGAGAATCCCGAGGGAACCTAGCGGGAACTGTATCTTTTTTATCTGCAGTCTCTGTTAATCCCTCTTCAGATTTCCTAGCAGGTTTAAGAATCATCTTTTGTTCTTTTTCGACTGTAACACTACTAGATTATTGGAGGGATGGGGGGTCTTTTTTTATGTTCTTGTCTTCAAGGATTTTAAACAATAATATATATATATATATATATATATATATATATATATATATATAACAGTATATAATAAAGACCCATATTTTACTATTCTCTGTTTGAAGTTATTTGTTAATGTTGGAAGTTCAATTTTATTATTATACATTTTTCAGACATTTGCCATTATTTGTGTGTTAAAAATTCAAAACACGACGTTTCGGGAATAAGAATCAATACCCGGGAATTGATTCTTATTCCCGAAACGTCGTGTTTTGAATTTTTAACACACAAATAATGGCAAATGTCTGAAAAATGTATAATAATAAGAAAAACCCATAGTCCCACAATTATAAGTTAAGTTTCGATAGAAAATTAACTCTGTGTGAAATTTTAAAAGATAGAGCAATAAGCATTTAAACATAGTTAAGGTTAGAAAAACCAGTGTTGGTTAATAGAGTCTTGATAGGATAGATGAAATAGAGGGATTTAACACAAAACTAAAGGTGTAGTTCTAGGATTGCCAAACCAGTGAGTCCCTGAGAGTGGTTAAAGAAATAAAAATCACATTTGCTTCAGACTTCATTTGTACAGATTTTCAATAAATACCAAACACATATATAGATTAGGTTAAAACAAGTGAACCACTCAAGTTCACTAAAAGTGTGTTAAACATATTTGGAAGCAGTTTATACACTTTACTTTGAATTAATTGCTATATAGAAAATGAAAGTTTAGACAAGAATTTCGATATCAATGAAACATTGCCTTATTCGGTTTCCAAGTATGTCTCAGCTAAAGAGTACGTTACGTAATGAACTTTACGTTAAAAAAATCTTTCTGATTTATATCGTAGGACTACGGGTAGTTCGTTTAGTGCCTCCAGAATAACATTATGGAGTGTGATAACTGTTTGCTTTATAATGATGCAGTAAAATTTATTGTGAAAACTCTAATAAAACTCTAAACTCATTTCATTATAAAACTCTAATTAGTCTCCAAAAATCATTTGTCAAGATTATTTAATAGAAGCAGGTTTCTGGATTCCTTTTCGATTTTTTTTCTTTCTTTCTATCCCTGTTCTTCCACTTTGTTACACTATAGACCACTGAATAAAGGCAGATTTTGTGAAAATATGGACAAAAATCTTCAGACACGAAATTTGTTGGAAAGTTAGGTTTTGGAGTTACTTCAATGGGGGGGGGGGGATAGGACACTCCAGCTCACCGGATGGCCCCGCGGGGTGGGGGGTTAGTAGGTGGGACAAAACTGTTTTTTTGTCAATATCTCAAATACTAAAAACTAAGCAAGACATCAAAAAAAGCTTGACACAAAACTTGTAGATGACTAAATTTCCCATCAAAGTGGTCCTTGGTAATTTTTCCATCAAACGCACTGAGACAGAGAAATCAGCCTCAAAGTTGAGATCTTTTTTTGCAATTGTTTGTATAAGGCATTTTTACGAAAGAAAAGACTTGCATTATTTTGAGTTTTGGCCGATTTTTGTAGAGGAAAAAGCACTAAATATGGGCATCTAAGTGTTTGTACATGTAATATCACAGTATTTGGATATAAATGTTTGGATGTATATATTTATTCACACAACATATACACACACCACAACTACAAAAAGGTCGTCTATTGTTTTATATTGGTCTACACAAATTATGACAAATATCCGATTAAACTATGTTAATGATATGTACAATTACCAAATAACAGTAAAACAAAATTAGCTATAAGTACAGAAATTATCTATGGATTTTAATGAAACTGTATGAGAAGATAAATTTTATGAAGATTTCCAACCATGCTAAATTTTGAATATATATATTTGAAAAAAGTAAATAGGGTTTTGCTAAAAACGTTAAGGTTCAATACTGAAACATCGTAGAGTTGAAATTTCATTTAAATTTATAGCCTTTGAAGTATGTTGGGGACCTATATGAAAGGATTACTCCATATTTGATTATCTTGCGACTTGCTTCTGTGGCAAAGCTCGTAATTATTGCTTTCTCATTGTTAATGAAAATCAAGTAACTTCGTAATAAAATTGAAGGACATACACTTTTTCACGCCCACACAACTAATTACTTGTCACCATCTTCATAAAAATAATATTACAGTATTAAAAAAAATTAAAATATTTATGTACGATTAGAGTTGCTGTGTTACACCTTTGCAATTAAATTCGTTTTCACATCAGGTCTATGTGGGAGCGGCCGTGCTTGCAACAAAAACACAAAACAAAAAACAAATTAGTCGTAGATCACCCTACCCAAAGTAGGCCTTGTAGAATGTCGAATAATACTCTATTGTATTAATATAAAGAAAGAGTTGTGAAAAGTAATTTAAATAACTAAAAATAATTGTGATAGTGATAATAATTTAGAGTAAAATAGTAATTTAGTCTGTATGTAAGCACGGTATCGGTCATAAAAATTAAGATAGGAACATGAAGTTTGGTATGGGTGAGTATATGGTTAAGGAATGGAAAATCCGTAGGTAGGTGTGGTTGTCGTACATTAATTTTAAAAGTTTCTTCACATTTTATTTCACAACCGTTATCTTTTATTAATAATCAGTCATTTGAAAATGGTGATTTTCATGAAATATTTTAAAACCTGTTTATAAAAATGAAGATAAAGCAGATTTTACTAATTACAGTCCTATAGCCCTTATACCTTTATTTTCAAAAATTAGTAGTATTAAGGAGAATTTTAAATTTTTTAGATAAGCAGAAAGTTTTAACAGATTGCCAATACAAATATCTACAGAACCTGCTATATACGAGCTAGTCTATTCTATATGGTCCATTGATAGTCAAGTGGCGACAGCTCTCAAAAGTATTTGATTGTGTCCACCGTTCAATTCTCCTAAGCAAACTTAATTACTATGGCATACACGGAAAGTCAAATGACTGGATACGATCTTATTTATCTAGCAGAAGACAAAGTAGTGTTTACGGACTCAGGTTCGTTCTGGGATATCAACCCACGAGGAGTTACCCAAGGTTCAATATTGGGTCCACTACTGTTTCTGACCTATATAAATTATTTGCTTTATAATGTTTGCAAAACAAAAGCTGTACTATTTGCTGATGATACCACTCTTTTGAAAAAAAAAAAAAAATTGGAGATTTGGAGAAATTTATGACATCAACATTAATAAGGGACAAATTTAGTTCGGTCTTAAATTAAATACAAGTAAAGTCCATTTATTTATTTTTAGTTCCAAAAGTTTCAAAAATAAAACTTTCTTTACCTTTTTACAATCTATTGCAAGTACAGACTTTACAACGTTTCTTAGTGTGGTAATCGATGAAAACCTAACTGATGTAAATATATCCGTTCTCTTTCTGGTAAACTTGACTGCTGCTTGTTTTGCACTTCCTGCTGTTTCACAAGTTTCCAATGTCAAGACAATATATTATGCACCTCAGATATGCAGGATCTATTTGGGATAATTCTGAAAAGTCGGTCATTCATAATTTTCCGAATTCCAAAAAAAAAAAAATTAAAATAAAATAAAATAGAATAATTTGTAATTTCAACAAAGAAATGAAATATTTTAATACTGCTTTGTATTTACATTTTAAATGTTTTATTTGTGTTACTCAGCATGGGTACTCCATGCGCAAGGAGCTACGTAAGTACCCAATTCATAGACAGAAAGTATTTTAACGCGCTGTGCACTACTCTGGTTTGTAGTTACACCAGGTGTCCCGCGAAGAGGTGGCTATTATTGAATTAATATACCGGAGATAATGGACACTACAAATTTAACACTTACATAACTATGTTACATAGATATGTAAAAAAAAAAAAAACCCTTGAGTTTCATTTTTTTATGATAAATCAAAACAAAACGGTTGAATAACAAAAAGAACATTAATCTTCCGCATAGAACCACTTTCTCCCACAATGCATTGGAATTAAAACGCGCATTACCATCTATTGAATCTCGATCAGCTGTTCTTTTGTTAACACACAGCATTCAAATAATTTGTTAGCTGTTTTCAATCAGTTTATATGTGATATCTAACTTCAAAACAATGAATTTTTCTATTGAACAAAAGTGAAATATTGTTTTTGAAAATGAATGTGATAAAGTATTTTCAAAGAACCTACACAAATGTGGTTCCTCCATCAAGAAAATCAAATTCATAAATGGAAAATGAAGAGACATGTGTTACTTTTATCTAAAGAGGCCTAATTAACGTAGAAAGGTTTCATCCACTATTGGAATATTAAAGTCTGTTCAAAAGTATGCAAAAAAAAAAAACCTTAAAGACATTTAGTTTACGAACTGATGGAAGATGATCCAGAGAGACAGGAAGGAATTGTATTGTCAGATGAAGCTACATTTTACCGAACAGGATCTGTAAACATACATAAAGACATAATTGTAAATGTTATAACACTTAAAATTCATATATGTTACAAGAAGAGTGCTTGAAACCAATTTAATAACTATTTGAGCTGCCGTCACCAGGATGGTGTTTTGTCGTATGACATATCTCATCAGACAATGACTGGAGTCAGATAAACAATAATATTAACGGATCACATAGTTTTTTATCTTACTGAGCCGGAGATATTCAACATTAAACATTTTAAAGTCCGCCATTTTGAAAATGTAGAAAATAAAGTTCTAATTTCCTGTTATACTGGTAAAAACGAAGC
This sequence comes from Aphrophora alni, assembly GCA_963513935.1. Lineage (NCBI taxonomy): Eukaryota > Metazoa > Arthropoda > Insecta > Hemiptera > Aphrophoridae > Aphrophora > Aphrophora alni. The sequence continues at coordinate 103,222,798 of OY740772.1, read as the reverse complement.
GTTTCCAGACCTACATTTATATAAACCTTTTATCTTATTTTAAGTTATACAATCATTTTCTAAGAGCTTGCCGTGGAGTTTCGAACCACCATGTATATAAATTTCAAAGACAGCGTCCAAAGTTCATTTTCGCTTTCTTATTTAACAACTACACCGAGATGACATTTTTGGTAATAGTTAGTTTTTATTTGGTTTTGGAGATGATCGATTCGTGAAGTTTGTTGCAATAATTTTGCACCTATCATTTAATGAAAACCCCAAATACTTTTGTGTAAAGCCAACAAGTTTGTATCTTTACACACCCTATATACTGTTTGACGTTATTATTTTTATTTCCACAACAATCACGTGTTTCCTTAAAACCTAAGTAACAAACAACACACAACTTGAGTTGTACTGGAACAAGACCCCCATAAATCATTGTTACTGTCTTCATTGCTCAAAGTTGGACAATACAAGGAGCTGTTGACACAATGATTCATGATCCTGTAAAGTACGGGATAACACAAGCCCAGACGAACAATCCAAACCACAATTTGATACAAAATGTATGTGGAGTGTATCATAGTGAAACTAGAAATGGTTTGTCATACATTTCAGAGTTTGTAGATTGGGATTCATGTAAACGAAAACGTGTTTAATTATGTATTAAACTTTTGTAGGTTATAATTTGTATCTGAAATAATTTTAAATTCCCTCAGGAAACAGGAAAAGTGATTTCCGACATTCCGTCCGTTATATTTGTCGTACATTAGCGGCCACAAAAATAAAGATGGAAACATGAATTTTCGTATGGGATGGGGGGGGGGGTTTCCTTATAGAACCCGATTTAAAAGAAAAAAATATAAATTCAAAATGGCGACAATTTCAAACAGTTTTTGTTCATATCTCGTGTTGTTAGTCAATTTATAACATACTTAATTAAACAAAATTTGCAGATTTCAATTCTGCATGTAACAGTACCAACCCCACCCCTGTACGATGACAAATAGCAAATTTATTGTCAAAAATATAATTTCTATCCTTGACCTTAAAAGAAAAATGTGAATATCGTTATGAGATCCAGTAGTCACTGACACGAGAGTTGAAGGGAGATTGTTTAAATATAAGAGGACCGTTAGAGCGTTGCGATTAACACAATTACAGGTTCAGTAAACCTGTGTAACAACTGTCTTAAACAAACTCACCCTACTGGGTAAGACCCCTTGATCTACCAATACAATTTAACGTTCCTACATGGATCAAGAAACCATTACATGTAGAGAATCTGATTGTCATGATGGCTCTCATCAACCTGTTTTGTAAATGGATGTGCAAAAAAGTCAGTACAATGTTTTTCATCATTGTGAAACGATTATTCAGAACTAATTTGTAAGACTCAATAATTACTTGTACATAATTACTTGTAGGTTATAATTTGTATTCTGAAATAATTTTAAATTGCTTCAGGAAACAGTAAAAGTGATTTCCGACATTCCGTCCGTCGTTTTTGTCGTCCAAAGCACAATAAAAATAAAAATGGAAACATGAATTTCAGTATGGGATGGGGGGGGGGGGGTTCTCTTATAGAACCCTATTTAATAGAAGAAAAATATAAATTCAAAATGTCCAAATGGCGACAATTTTAAACAGTTTTTTTTATGCATATCAAGTTTGTCATTCAACATATAAGACACTAAATAAGATACAAATTTGCAGATTTCAATTCTGAATGTAATGGTATCAACCCTACAGAAGTACGATGACAAATAGTGAAGTTATTGTCAAAATTGTAATTTCGAACCCTGATCTCTCAAGAAAATGATATTTTATTATTATTATTAAGACTGGGGAGAGTGTTTTAGACCGCCTCCTGCACTGCGACCTAATTAGATCTTTTGTGCCCCCCTCTTGTTCGACTCAGGAGAGATCTATCTCTTTAACAAAATTGATCAAACCTCTGGTCGGGAGGTTTAGTAATTCTTCTTCCGAAAGGAAGATAAATTCTAGAAATTTATGTCTCTTTAGGCATAAGGGCGGGCACTCCATGATGATGTGTTCCGCGCGTTCCACCTCTTCACCACAGTACCTGAAGTGTCATCATCCACCAGGCCCACTTACTTAAGTGATACCTGCAATGGATATATCCTGTTAGTATACCACAGAGGAGTTTTAGCTATCTTCTGCTTAGGTTTAGCACTACCTTCCCCCTCTTTTAAAAAATGTGATATTAGTATAGTAATAAGATCCGGCAGGGCTCCGAGTGGGGAGGCTTCATTACATTTGTGCAGCTTCTAGTCCGAGAGAATCTAGACATTGACACGAGCCGACACCTACGAAGTACATAACTGCAAGTTTCAGAAATCTTGAGTAACAACTGTTTTAAACAAACTTACCGTACTGATGTGACCGTCTCCACTTCTTTTGACCAGCTGGAAGCTCCGGCTGGCTGGAGACCGCGTACACTCAGCCGAATCTTGTCAGGATGGGCCAAGGAGTCGGGTTAGGACGCTAATGAACGCACGCAACGCAAATGAAATTAAATATTATATTTTATTTTATGGCCGAATTAAAGATTACAGAATTGATTATAATTTATGAAAAAGACATAACGGCAAGGTTAAGCCTTAAAAGTGGCCGAAAAGCATACCGTTGAATTTACTAGCACGTGGCCGAAAAATGGATTGACCTCGTCCCGTGGCGGTCTTCCGTCTAGCGGCTCTCAGAAAAGACTGTCGGTCGGCTCGCTAGCTCAAGGCCTCCACTCCTCGTCTCTCCCCTCCCCTTCTTCTACGTCATATAGCACTGCTCATCAAAATCGCAAGTGCCAATTCATATTTTATTAATTAAAAATCCCTTTTCATTACATTCTAATTTATTATTATTAGCATTTTATTTTGGTGGGCTCCTTGGCTGGGCCACACTGAGTATGACCACTTTATCTACCAATACAATTTAACATGTTGGGCCTACAACTTTAGGAAAGTATATTTAAATAATATACCTGTACTCGTATTATAATATTCTTATTGTTCTATACATTATTCCCTCCGCCCTTTGTAATCTGACTTAAAACTTAATTAAACTTAAAAAAATGTTATTTAATTAAGTTACACGATTTAATTTGCTTTTCCTTTTTAAAAAAATTATAATTTATTGTGTGTTTTCAATGCCATTGTTATTTCAATTTCGCAGGTCTTTATTTAAAAATAAATAAATTAGAAAAATATTCTTTTGTCTCGGTAGTATACAACATTTGATTCGTCTGCAGTTAATTAGCCTTTGAAGGAAACGGGAAGGTGAGGGATTTGTTCAGCCTTATTTGTTCACAAAATTGCTTTTTTTAAACTTGAATTTTTAATTCTTTTCGTCTTTTATTTATTTCATTGTTCCAATAATTATTTTAAATGCAATTTCAAACAATAAGCTCTGATGAAAAATACTTTTACAATGAATTCCAACTATCATTAAATCTATTTTTATTGTAATTTGAAATCCATCTGTAGCTTTGTACTAAATTAAATATTATAAATTCTTGGGATAAATATTTTTCTTTTCGTGCCGCGTTTTCGATAAACTCTTGTTGTTTTCTTTTTTAAATTTATTTAGCGTATTCATAATTATTATACAAACGATGTAATGCAATTTTATTAGAAAGATTAAAATTGAAACAGTCAATGGAACAATAAATAAATAAATTGTGAAAATACGACATTTTGTTAACAAAAAATATTTATTATAAAAGTAGCACTTCTGTGAACATTGTCTTTTTAAACTTTATAAACTTTTATGGGCCAATGAGGTACACCTTCTTAGAAATTTTAATACATTCAATAAATATTTCTTTTTTTCGTTGTATAAAGCCGAAAAACCTCTCGGTTGTCATCGCCTTATGGAAAAAAAACCTAAAATACTGGACTAGGGGGTATTAGACTAGGGAGTCCATCAATATTTTAATAACGTTAGGATAGCTAAAGAACAAGGCCAAAAGAGACCTGAAAGGAAAAATATAAGTGAGAGATCTAACCCAAGGTGTAGATCCAACTAGAGTACCTTGGGATTGACTATAGTAAGCCCCGAGGGTATAAATATTTCTGGTACACCCATTGCGGCCACTGCCTAGATCGACGTGACACAATAATAGTAAATAATATCACAGCTATTATACACGTAAATAAAAATAAACTTCTATTGTAAGTGTGTATGCTTTATTAGTTTATCATTGATTTACCGCCTCTTGTTTCTTCTTTAGTAGTCAGGACTACGTGATTACAGTATAAAAACATAATTATATTATTCCAGCAAAGTAAGATTGTTTAAAAGAGTTGCTGCACAGGCTTTATGAATCTTGTAATTGTGTAGAGCTATATCACTACTTTCTTGACATTTGTTAGGCCCTAACTGGCCTCGTAGGTTTGTGTATATTAAATATGACTTATACAAATCAAATCTGGTCGCTTTTGTCTTAGAATATGTCACATATCACAGTTTCTTTGTAGGTCAGGGTTAGAAGTTAAATTTTATATATAACTTCGCAATTTGTAATCGTAGAGACGTGGGATTGATACCATTCATGCAGAATTGAAATATACAAATTTGTATGTTATAGGTTGAATAACATATGAGGGGAACAAACAAAATTGTTTAAAGTGACGACCATTTTGAGATTTTCAATTCAGTTTTATTAATTTCAACAGGGTTCTATGTGAACACTCCTTATCATATTCTTTTCTTAATTTTTGTAGGCGCTATCGTGCTTAAGTGTTTTTTTCGATTTTATGAGGCCGTAAAACATAAAGAGACTATTACCAAAATACTTCGGATACTGGACAATAAGTTACAAAAAAACATTTATCAAATTGCTTTTTCAACTGTGTGTTGTGTTCGTCACACACTGTTCAGATTTGTTTAAAACAGGATTATAATGTTAACAACTAATTTTCGGCGACCTAGAACATTACACTGACCTATATGATCTATTTCGACATGCTCGTAAACACGTTTGGATACGGCCGTCACCGATTACAATCACAATCTATCAAAGCGAGTCCGTGTTATTTTTTTTAAGGTTATGTAACGCCAGTGGCATGATTAATTGATTTTTAAATATGAAATCTGTGAACATATTTATCACTTGGATTGTATTTTCTAACACTATTAATCTACTTGGCCGGCCATGACAGTAAGTACGATATATAGGTGGCGCCGACAGACGGCATTAGCTATAATTATTATTTAGCCAACACTTCCATTATGCAAATATTGTCTTAGTTTTACTTGATTGTTTTACACAAGTTGCCCTTTACTTATCGGGTTTAGTCCTTGACGTTTGCAGTCATTTACTTTGTTGATTTCCGATTTCTCTACTTTACAACTCTTGAGGAATCTTACTTTGCCTTCAATCTTCTCCCGTCTTCTCCATCCTTTATTTTCATAGCTTTTATTCTTTTTGTAATTTAAAGGCAAACACACTTTCGGTTGTGTAGGGTTATAAAAAAAAGGAAGAGAAAAGTATAAAAATATAACCCTTAGCACTCGAATTCTGTAATAGCGTGTCAGAGTCGGAAGATAACATAAGTTGTTCCTTAAGGCATGATGTAATGCCACCGTCCATCTAAGTCTTGGTTTATCCTTTCGTTGTGTGGTGAATGGTGAAGCACTTCTCTCAGCAGCCTTTCGGTTTTTTCACATGACCAAACCATTTTCTTCTTTGAGCTTCCACAAATGGAACCATTACCTGACTTTCAATTACCTCATCCATCTCTACATCGTATCTCATTCTCTTTCTTCTCTGGTTGACAACCCTTGGAGCTCCTTAGATGCCAATTTCTCTCTCATGTAATAATTTCTATAACCATAACGCATGCATCTTCGTCATCCACCTCATCTAAGTCTTGTTCTGCTTTTTCTTCTTGTTTCTTGTGTGGTGAAGCACTTCTCTCAGCAGCCTTTCGGTCTTTTCACATGACCAAACCATTTTCTTCTTTCAGCTTCCACAAATGGAACCTGACTCCCAATTACCTCATCCATCTCTACAGCGTATCTCATTCTCTTTCTTCTCTGGTTGACAACCCTTGGAGCTCCTTAGATGCCAACTTCTCTGTCCTGTAATAAGTTCCATAACCATAACGCATGCATCTTCGTCATCCACTCCCCTCTAAGTCTTGTTCTGCCTTTTCTTCTTGTGTTGTGAATCACTTTTCTCACCAGTCTTTCGATCATCTGGTAGAACCTTGGAATCCTTCACAATGCCAATTATGTTTTGACATAATGTTTCACAGTAAACGCATTCTTTCGGACTGTGTTGAAATTAAATATCTGCGGGAAATTTAAATTCGGCCGACACGTTGGGAGATGATGAGAAGGATAGTATACAGTCCTTTGACGCATTTTTTACTTACCTATTGTGTACAAAGAATGGGCATCGTCGTCTGTACGTAAGCACGATAGCGGCCACAAAAATTAAGATAGTGAAATGAAATTTGCTGTAGGGGTCTATAGTGTGCTCATGTAGAACCCTATTGAAAATCAGAATAATCTAATTGAAAATGTCAATATAGCTGCCGTTTTAAGCTATGTCAATATAGCTGCCGTTTTAAGCTATGTCAATATAGCTGCCGTTTTAAGCTATGTCAATATCTCGTGTTTTATACAATTTATAATACATTAATTGCAGATTTCAATTCTGCACGTATTAGTATCAAACCCATATCTCTAAAATACCAAATAACGGTGTTTTTTCTTCAAACAATCTAATTTAGAACACCAACCCTTAAGAAAATTGAATTGATATATCGATGTTCTGTAGGGCCGAGTTACCGTCGCGAGTGAAGGGGCTATTTAGACAGATGTACAGGTTCGAAGTCCAGAGACGAGACACTGACACGAGCGAAGTAAATAAAAACTTTAAAATATATGTACATGAAACTGCTATGTACCGACGCCAAGGTGAAGAAAGTAGTGTTATATATCTGTGTCAACAACTCTTTTAAACAAACTTACCCTATCGGATAAAAGGGGCTTTGACCTACAACCAATACAATTTAACATTTCCTACAAGGCCCGGAAAACCAACATTTTGGCATTACATTTAGATGATCTGCTTGTATTACATTGTATGATGGGGATGAGTAAGTACCCTGATGGGGCGCCCATATACTTATATCATTGTTATCTATTTATATTTTAAAATTATTTGATAATAATAGGTATTTTCAATATGGATTAATCGAATATTTACCATAATTTGTGTATTTGCAAACTAATACACAACGTTTCGAGAGTATAAATCAACTATCGTTATCAAGTGTGAAAATAGAACAAAAAAGATATTGTAAGAAAGAAGAAAGATAGCCTAGGAGCCAAGGGCCATGTTGGAAACTGAAACTTAAACTATAATACCAGAAAAGAATTCAAGCATAAAACTTGGCCTGAGCAGTCAAAGATAAGATTAAATACAAACGTGGTAGATAAAACCACAACACACAGGTCTACAGTACACAAAGGACGGTAAGCAACTAAGTAAAAGGATGAAGCCAAGAGAAAGTTGTCCTAAGTGTTTATCGGGGAAAACAACCTTTTCTCACCATGATACTAAGAGTTTAAGAGTTTTTCTTTTAAGAGTTTAGTTCTCATCGCGTCATGATACCCATTTGTGAAATTCAGCCTTATTTAAAGTAGAATTTTTATTTCAGATTTTTAATTCAGTTTTTATTTAACGGAAACCATAATTACATTATGTCTGGCTAGTAGAATTAGCAGATACTTTATATATAGGGCTTCAATTAAAAAAAAAAAACAGAAAAACAAGTGTTCTAGTTTTACACTGGATAACGAGAGTTCTTTTTAGTCTCGAATTGTCGTGTATTAGTTTTCATATAAACAAACAATGACAAATGTTCGAGTAAACCACATTAATAAGTGTTATGCAGTTTATAGTTTTTATGTTTAGGAGTTTAGTTTTAACGTCTTAAAAAAAGTTTTATAATAATCGGATATGGTTTTATGAGAGGTCCTACTGTTAATTGTTACATAGGTTCTAGTGTATACTATATAGTTTTGTCTAATTAATTCAACTAATTAATATTATCCATAAATGGAAACTGTTCCTCATTGAGTTGTTAGAACTGCTCTTCCTAATTACTTAAATGCTTCTCTAAACCCTCGAAACATCTGTTAGAGGCTGTGACATGATGTATTAATTTTGTAATGGCTCCTCGTTTGAGGATTTGTTGGTGTGATAAAGTTCTATTTATATTCAATCCTTACAACTCTAGACTTTATATTGCTTACTGACATTTTCAGTAATATATTTAGCAAACTAGGATTCAGAGACTTGTATAAAGCAAGGAGGGGTAAAATGAATATCTTTCTGTTAAGCTAATTAATTATCTAAAATTTGTTTCTATTTACTTTTTCACGCATAGAGAAAGTTATTTGACGAGACCAAATTGATTACGTTTTGCGAAAATATTCACTTTTAGGTCTGATTTGCTCTTTCAACGAACGCAGTAAATTAAGTATTTTATAGGACATGCCCGATTTTTTGTTTTGTTAACGTTACCGTACAAATCGGTACTTTGGAGAAACGGCATCTAATACGTTTTATTTCGCCCCTTAGGTTTATACTTGAGCAAAATGTGATCAAAATAGTTCGAGTTGATTTTGAGATAATCGTAGTTTCGTATTTTTTCCGTATGGCAGCTGCCCATAAATTTGGAGTTATCATGAAAATAATAATAATAATAAAATAAAACCCAAGTTTTGAATGACGACGGTCAAATGTTCATTTTTGTTCTTTGTTATATCGGCGTTAACCTTCATCTTTCAATAAAGTTTAATATGGCCGATTTTGGGAAATTACATTTTTTGTAACAATCCTTGGCAGATTTTTAGGATTTGTTACCGTTAACTTACGGACTAAATTGGGCAGTTTGACAGATACCCCCAAATTTTTAATACCCCACCCTTAAATATTCCCCAATTGTTTGCCTTAACATAACTGGTGGCATAAGGACTACCTCAACGGCACCTTTGGAAATGCGTCTCATTATTCAACCTCTGAACATCAGAATAATAGAGAATGCTATGCTGTGTAACATAGGTTAGTGGAAATGCAAAGCCAGAACATATAGGTACGGGTAGTAGAGGTAATATGATGAATGATGCAGTAACTATGGGTTAGAGAGTTGTGTGCGTAGATTAGGTTTGATGTGGTGTACGTAGTGGTTTATTCTAAAAGAAGTGAATGGAGAGGAACCTGTTATCAACGAATTGCGGTATGTTGGTTGCCTATACGGATCGATATAGGGTAGGTGAAACTGTTTAACCTCAGGAGTGTTTCTGAAGGACGTAGCGATCGAAAGATTATTGGCAATGACGCATTGGTATTTCAGGATGAAGTATCTAAGTCTGAAGGAGGTGATCTTCTCGGGTAAGAGTTTAGAATGTTCTCTGACAGTCTACGGGTTCTAAATTCATCCAAGGTGACGTCTGTGATAATACATGAATGTAGAGTCACGCTGATGATATTGGCTCAGTTCAAAGATGTGAAGCTGATCTTGGCGCCGAAACATTGCGGAATTTCAGGGAATGAAAGTGGGATGAGTTAACTAAGAAGGAATTCCTTTTGTAGATCCTGAGCACTTATTCCCGATTTCGAGATAAACTAGTAGGACGAAGATCAGAGAATGGGCAAGGGAAAACACAAAGGTTCTTGGAGGGAGAGTGTGGATTGAAGAAGATCGATTTCAGTGGACTTGATGATCAAAGGTGATGGGCTCATAGGTCTAGACTGCGTAGCATTTTATGATCTTCTGTGAAGGATAGGGCGGAGCAAGATAAGAATAACTGGGTGTGGACATAATAAATATGGACGAGCTACGAGAGATTGCATTTCCTGATCTGCTGAGATTTGTCAAAAGGACAGTTAGGCTTTGGAAGTGGTAGTATTTAACAAGGTTATTGCTCTCTAAATGAGGTGGTAGGTAGAAAGTGCACATTAGGCCTAATTACGGGGACGAATAGCCCTCCTCAATACAGAATAGAACAAATACCTACACATTTTGAGTTATTAAAAAACAATTTTAATCCCGAGATATGGCCAAAATATGCCCACATTCCAAATTTGATTAAAATCCTCGTGTTTGGGTTGTAGAGCAATGCACAGATGCCAGCCGGTAGAGGACATCATTCTTTTTAGCAGAGCTCCTCAAAGCGGATAAATTCGCAAAAACTCGACATCAATTTTCTGACCCACCCACACAAAACTTTCTCTATCCTAAGTATATTTGAGAAAGTAAAAAACACTTTATGCCTGGATATGTATCTTTCACATATCACCATTGTTTTCCAGACTACCATACATTAGCCAAGTACAGTAATGATAGAACGGCAGATGATTTTGTTTGTTTGTTAGTAATTCCAAGATAAATATTTTCAATTATCGCGGAAAATAGAATATTTATTAAACAACCACATGTGAGTTTAAAATCAACAAATATTTTTATTTAAGAATTCTAAAGCAGATCAAAGCAAATCAACAGTGTGCTAATTAACTTGGCAGCGAATAAATTAATTTTATTCAAAACTTTTCATTAATAATGTTCATGAAGTTTTTCCTATGCAGTTTATAGGTGGTAGTAATGTTCATCTGCTCTCTAGATATAAAAATAATGCAAAAACGTGACATTTTTTAAATGTGTCATTATGCATTACGTGTTTGGTACCATTATTTTCCAAATTTATCCAACTTTAATGTAAGACTGTTGAGACTTAAATTTTTATTGCGTTTATAATAAACTAAAACTTCATCAAAGTCGTAGTTTTTAATTTATTTTCTTTCGTTTGTTACATTATGCCAGGCTTATTTTAAATCCTTTATGCCAGACTGAAGTAAATGAACCCTAACCTAACCTAACCTGAAACCCGTGGGAAACCAGTATTACAATCTCTTCCTGAAGTACAGCGGGCGTTCTATAGAACTCATAGACAAAGTATAAAATATGGTTGATTTCATACTTTGCCTGCCAACTTTAGCCAATTTATATAATGCCTAGACATTGTATACAATATGTTATTTAACAGATTGCCGTTATTAGTATGTATAATAAACTGTCTCTACTAGTCTCACTCGTGCCATTTCGACATTTTTGTTTTTTAGGGTCTATATGAAATAACTTTTCGTTATCCTTAGACCATAAAATGTAAAGATCAGTCAAAAAACAAAGGTCCACATTTTTGAAAGTTACCTACATTTTATACACTGGGTACAATTTAGCTTTTTCGATGGTGTTGGATCTGTGGAAAATTGAGGAAGCGGAAATTATTTGCCATCCTTTGGTTTCATTGTTTATCTTAAAATCAGATTTCTTTACTTAAAATGGAGCATTGTTTGATGTAAGCCATGTTGGCGTCAGGGGAGTTTGTCGTCTACTAACACACAAAATGCATTAGCCCTCTGTAATTGATTCTGTAGGCGATTGATAGCATAGGAACTATGTTATTCAGTATAAGACTAACTAATGCAATCACACTGTGTATACGTCATTCAGTGGTTTACTATTTATCCTATACACTTCTCCGAGTTTACTAACATATATTTTACGAAAATTGCTCTTTTGTCATTTTCGATGTTATAATTGATAGGAGTAACCAGTAGAGTAAGTTTGTTTATAACAGTTGTTACACAAGTTTTCTGATAGATGTAGTTATGTATATCAGTACTTTGTTGACGTAGGATAATCCTTAGTCGCTTCGCTTTTGTTATTATTCCGGCCCCAGAGGGCCTTGAAGCTGTACATATTGGCTTCCACTCGCTACGCTCGTGTCGGTGACTCGATCCTACGAATATAATATTTCTTAGCCAGTCTGTGTTCAAATCATTATTTTTACAGAAACTTTGCTGTTTGTCATCGTATTAGCGTGGGGTTGGTACCATTACATGCAGAATTGAAATCTGCAAATCTGTATCTAATTTATAACGTTATAAATTGATTTAAGACACGAGATATGGATAAAAAAACGTTTTTAAATGGCGGTCATTTGAGATTTTCAATTTTATTTTTCTGCATTTCAATGGGTTCTATAGTCCCTTCTACCTAATTTCTCATATTAAGTATCGTAGCCCCTGTATCGTGCTTACGTACAGACGAAACGACGACGGAAGGATGGTATTTTGAAAATATTTTTTCGGTTTCTCGAGGCGAGGGAACGTGTTGATCAGTCAAAAATCAGAGGTCGATTACCAAATTTACCCTATAGTTCGTATATTGTTTAAGTAAAAAATCGAGGGAAATGGTGAAGTAGACGCTCTAACTGGTTTGTGAAGAAGATTGAAATAAAAGGCAGAGGTTAGTCATAAGGAAACGAACAAATGCTCATACTAAGATATTTTATTCAGGAATAAAACTGAATGGTCATACTGAAGAACATGTTACAATTTTATTCTTATGCACATAAATTATAAAAAAAATATATTAAAAATGTGACTTTGCTATCAAGGTAATTTTATCATTAACACAATGTCCAAGAATTTCATAATGTTAGGATAAAATTCAGTTCTAGATTTAAACATACCAATAACTCATTTTTGAAACTAAGTTTTTTATGCTTGATTACAGGATTGGGCACAGCTTTCGAGAGATCTTTGAAGAAACCAAAATAGTAAGTAATTTATGAATAATAATAATTTTTTTTTTTATCGCATTACAGTAATATAGAGAATATTATTGTGATGAGCCAAAAAACATCGATGGATCTTAGACATATTATGGCCATATCCCAGGATTAATTTCACAATTTGGAAATAAATAGAGGGGATCGTACAACATTCATTGCATCGCATCCCTCATATCTATAAGGCCAATCCTTCTCCTGGAGGCTTCTTCTCACCACACCTTACTCTATACCCTGTTTCCAAGTCCTCATTCTCTGAAGATTTTGAGGATGATAATTTATCAGCCTTTTTGGTCACCTGTTCTCACTCATTTGCATCAGATACCCGTTACCAGATACCAGTTACCAGATACCCGTTACCAGATACCAGTTACCTAAGAAGTTGCCGCTTTTCGATCTTTTCACTTAAAGTTTCTATAACACTCGCCAGGTCCTTTAGAACTTTTATCCTGACGTCGTCCAATCTGGATTTTCTGTAGGATCTTCTCCTCCTCTCCTCGCTTCTCCTCGAGATTGCCCAACACTCCGAAGATTTAGTTGCAGGTACAGATTGTATAATACGTTCTTAACTCATTATAATCCTTGAAGACTGGAGCAAAGAGTGTAACGTCTTCCCCTTGTGTAATCTTTAGTTAAACACCGTTCTCGTAGTTATCGTCCTTACTCATAATACTCCCAAGATGTTTATATTCCAGCTGTCCAGTACGATTTAATCATTGCCCCCACCTTCTCCTTAAATAATCATTGCGTACCTTAAATAACCTAACCGTAAATGTAGTATCAACTTGATCTTCATCAAAAAGGAGCGTATAGGGTTGGTGCAATAAGAAAGAACACAAAATTTGATTTGATCAAAATCGGCTCTAACGTGTAGAGCTTAAAAATTTCTCACGTGTAGTCTCTAAGGATCCAAACAAAATGTATTGGTCGCCATCTTTCTAAAAATTCTTATTCGTGATTTATCGATAAAAAACCAATTAAATTTGGCCATGTTGCTGTTATAAAAACTTAATTTCTCAAAATGGACTCTACAGATTTGGTTTAAACTTAATTTGAGAAATTTCGTACTATGTTTTGTACAGATTATGTTTTATTTATTTTTAGAAAATAATTTATTAATGACGAGTCAAACTTAAGTTTTTGCCTTGGGATCTCCTATATTTCAAATGAGTGTTTTAAAAATAAAATATTGTATTTCCTCATTTAAATAAAAGTAAAATCAACATCAATATATCAGCCAGTTCGCTTAACCTATCGTACAAAAACAACAACCATAGCCAAGAATTTACTGAATCAGGCTTTAGTTCCCCCTTGGCATTGTGCAGCCTGGATGTTGTGAGATAGGAAATGGATTAATACTGTATTTGGCGATTGAATGGATTTACTTTTTTTCTCAAAGTTGTATTCTAAAACACATTCTGTGGTGAATAAGTCTTAATTTTTTTTTCTCAATTATATTCTAATTTCAGACTTCAACTGTGTGGAAGTCAAACATTGTGTGCAAAGAAATCCCAAACACTGTTATAATTCATAAATAAGTTTTCATCGTTACTTGTTGTTTTCAGTTATCTCTGTCTAATTGCTTTAATCACCTATCATATCATACCCCACACCTTTCATGTTTACTTGGTAAGTGTAGTATGAAGGTTAGGTTAGGATGTTGAATGTAGTGTGAAAGTTAGGTGGGGGTACTGAATGTAATTGGGAAGGATACAATTATACGTAAAGTAGTGATATATACCTGCAAATTAGAATGATTTTAAAGGGTTGTTAGCTGCTACTTAAGTGACTGTGCATAGGTGTAGATTATAGTTTTATGTTAACAATATTAACGCAGCTAAATTATAGGAATTTAATAGTTGTTAAATAATTCAAAATTTGTGAACGTATTATTTGTGAGAAATTTACATCTTACAAGGCAAGCTAAATATTTATTTAAAATAATTTATAATTCCACTTCATTTCACTCCCGATAGCTAAAAACATTTGTCATAAACATTTTAATTCACGGCCTGCCGATTTTGATAAATTCACTTGTCTTAATTTTAATAACGAGCTTTATATAATCACGCTTAAGTGAAATGTAATAGTTCAGTTAGTGTATTAAATATACCATATGACAATTAAGTCTGGAACCTATTTTTTAATTTTTAAACCACAATAGAAAAAAATACCAAAGTTCACACGTGCTTACTGGTGATAGTAACGCACACATCTGCTCAATTACCGACCGGATAACCCCTTTGGGGGACGGTCCACAAGGAGTCAGACAAAATTCTTAAATAGCAGCATAGGTCGAGTTTGGTATCAAATTAAAGGTCTCACTTAGCAGAGTACAATGCCACAAACCGGACTTCAAAAGGTGGATTCATTCAGTAGTTATAGCTGTTTGAATTTTAAAACTCGAACAATGTAAATTATTAAGTATTACAAGTAAACACCAATTTTTAAGTACCTGTGATCAATGTAAGTGTTCAAAATGTTCCCCTCCCATCATCTGACAATGTGGTAATCAAAGCCAGGAATAACTCCTCATCAATAATTATTACCAATAACACAACTACTGTTAGAATGTGAAAGTGGCTCTTTGGGTTTACTTGTAATACTTAATAATTTATATTGTTCGAGAGTTTTAAAATTCAAACAGCTATAACTACTGAATGAATCCACCTTTTGAAGTCCGGTTTGCGGCATTGTACTCTGCTAAGAGAGACCTTTAATTTGAGACCAAACTCAACCTATGCTGCTATTTAAGAATTTTGTCTGACTCCTTGTGGACCGTCCCCCAAAGGGGTTATCCGGTCGGTAATTGGGCAGATGTGCGAGTTACTATCACCAGTAAGCACGTGTGAACTTTGGTATTTTTTTCTATTGTGGTTTAAAAATTAAAAAAAGAGGTTCCAGACTTAATTGTCACCCTGTATATTAATTATATATATATATATATATATATATATATATATATATATATAATACACTAACTGTATATATATCGTCTTACTAACACTTGAAAAATGATAGGAATTGAAGTGTTCTTCTACCGTCTACGCTGTACTTCAGAGCTGTGTAAAAGCATCAAAACACATGCTAATGTATATTGCATCAATTCTACTCCCGAAAAACTTGTGTCATGAGAGACAATTCCTTCACATCAGACAACAATGGCTTAAATTATATTCATCTAACGTTAGATTGTATTTTGAAATAAGAATATATTACTTCTTTCTGGTACCATGATTGCTGTTGATTGACATATTGTGAGTGTTCCCTAGCTTTTGTAGGTTTATTTATTTTGTAAATCATTCAAAATATGAAATTACACGAATTATTATTTTACTGTGCAGAAATAATTCTTTTCATTTGTAAGCCAATGATCAATATATTTCCAGATGACATTTTCGAGCACGTTATAAATCTATTATATCATTTAAAAATATACAGTCGCATGTATTTTGTATTGAAAATTTTGAGTGAGATTATGATGAACAAGTTATTGTAATCATTTTCTCACAAACACATCCACAGAACTAAATATATTTTTTCATTGTTGATTAAGGACAAAAACCTCTTGGTCATCATCACCTTTTACAAAATAGAAGGAAAGAATATAAAATAAAGACCCCCTATCCCTTAAATAGTTTAATAGCGTCAGGTTCGGACGAGAGCATGATTTGGTCAAGAGAAACTTGATAGGACAGATGAAATAAAGAGATCTCAATCAAGATTATATAAAGAAAGCATTAAATCCAGCTGGTTTCCTCGGGCATGCCACAGCCCAACTCACTATAAGTGAGCTCCTGATTGGTATGAATAAAATATTTATTTCGGAAACAAATCTATCTACATTCATTTTTGTTTCACCATCAAAGTAAAGGCATGGTTTTCCCCATACTACTTGGCCTCCAACTTAGTCCTGGAGTTACATAATAGCTGTATCTTTTATAACATCTATGGTAGAGTTCTTAGGTAGTTATTGCTGACCTAAGGTTATAGCAAAAACAGTGTGGTTTCTTCTGATCAGTGAAATGATGATGCGCTGTTCAGTTTCTTTCCTTGGACCGCACAAATGGCCTCACCAAAACACATTTATCTGCATCAGATGTTTCCTGAAGTGTACCTTATAATAAGTTAAACTGTCGTCGTCAAGTTCACTATGAATTATATTTGCCGTAGGTAGTTTGAAGAGTGTCTTGAAAAGAGTTTATGCTGTATTTGAATTTCAAAATTTTCTGTATTATTCTACTCTCCATTTCTTTATAACAACCCACTCCCCACTCATTGTCTTCTGGAGCTCACTGTATGGCAATCCCGAGACCTACGTAGATTTCCTGAGTACCCTATAATAAGTTCCATCGTCCTCAAGTTCACCATGAATTATATTTTCCGTAGGTAATTTGAAGAGTGTCTTGAAATGAGTTTATGCTGCATTTGAATTCCAAAGTTTTCTACTCTCCATTTCTTTATAGCAGCCCCCTCCCCACTCCACAGTCCACGGGAGCTTATTGATATAGAATCCCTAGACTCTGCGTGGATCTACACCCTCTCTTTCATCTTTACTATCACGTGACTCTTGAATAACTCTTATTCTCTACCGACCATGTTGCTATTAGCGTATTTGAAGGCGGTTTCTTTTCTTATAACTGAACTTCTTAATTTATAAATGTACAATATGAGTAGTTAAAAGGAGGTTAATTGACTACGGTGCAAAGGTTGAATCTCTAATACCCGTCGGTGTAATTAAGTTTTTGGTGTTATCGTTGTTGGGTTATCTGTTGAGGAGTGTTTTAAGATCTGTTTTTGTTAAGGCGATGATGAGTGTGACGGGCCGGTTAAGGATGAACCTCTCGGTGAACTCATGTGTAAGCTTTCTGGCATGTCGGCATGCTTTCAGCTTCGACTGGTGGGCTACCCAATCCAGTAACGAGTGCTGCCCTCGGTATATTCAGACGGTTACTCATTATTTGTAGTTTGAGGAACCTTGTCGACATGAGTAGCATGGGAGAATGCTCGACCTGTCTGAGGTTTCAGCCTCTGGAGACATTTACCGTGGAAGGTTTCGTGATGGTAGTGGTGGATATTGTTCCCCTTTTATTATTATGAGTCGGGGGGGGGGGGTTCTGGCGTTTTGCCGAAAAGGCTTTTCGTGCGTCGGTTCTTCTAGTGCTTCTAAACTAGTTTATTTTAAAACACAAAATTTCATGCAGGTAAAACAGCAACTGTAGGGTTTACCGCTGCTTCTCTCTGTGCCTAGGAATCCAATCAAAATTTTAACTTGTTGTTGTACGAGGTTTTCTCTGCATTTTCTAACCACTAATGAAATAGTATTTCAGGCTAGTCTTTAGGGTAGCTTGTCTGCCCGTGTAAATTGAGGCACGGCTACCGTGATAGGTGTTTCTGTTGGAATCTGTGCAGCCCGGAATCAGTAGTGCATTCTCCGATTTTGAGACTAAAACTATATTTTGGTTTTCACTACATATGGAAGAACTAGTTCTATTTCCCATACTATATCCGGTGAGTGTAGTTTGGGTTTTCTGTTAGTCCATTTCTCCAGACAGTTGTTTAGGAAATAAAAAATAAAGTCCAAAAGTAATATTATTATGTGATTATTCCCGGAATACGGGTAAGTTGGAATCAGGAGCGTCTCTTAATAATTATATTTTTCATGAGTTTATTTAAATTGTCTGATTTAACATTTATAGCTGAACAAATAGATAATAAATTATTGAAAAAAGTTAAACAATAAAAAGCCATTATTATTGAAGTTATGAGCGTTGATGTTTTAGCTGTCAACCAGTCACAGCATGCTAATGCATTATCTATGTAGAACTCCCCTTTCACGACCTAAATATCCGGCTAAGTATTTCATTTTATTTCTGTCAGATATAAGCTTCTTAATATAATTAATACAACAAATTTAAGTACTTTTTAAATATCTCAAAAGTGTCAAGACAGTTATGTGATGGGACAAAAAATCAAAGTTAATATTTTCGAAGAAATATATGTTTTGAGATTCTCTAAACCTAAAAATATATTTAAAAAAAAAAAGTTTGTCTGTCTATCATCTGATAATATGCTACACGATATTTAGGTCATATCTCGAAGCAACGTTTAAATTTTTTTTATATAACCCAACATTTGAGAATAACATTCAAAGGCCAAAATAAAAATTCTGACTTTGATCAAATTTCAACAATGTCTCTACGATCCCAATAAATGTAAGGTTTAGTCGTATATCTTCAAAAATGAGATTTCGGGAGTTCCCCAAAAAATCGTCCATAGAGCTTTTTTATAAACTGTCTTTCCCTAAATTACATTTAATGATTATGGTTTTGACTAAACGGTTAATCCAATGCAGATATTTAAGGCTTCATGCCTTAAATCGAACCTTTTGAATATCGTCAGGTGTCCTAACATGTTTTATGTTGCCCCGGTTGTTTGTTTTTGTAACCTAAATTTATTCACACAATTTTCTATCTTGTTAAAATCAGGAACTCTTCCATGTATTGCGTCTTCTAAATAGACGTTGGGTTGCTGAATCATTGGTTTTTTAAACATTTCTACCACAAATGCACGGTGCTCAACTTAGTGCACTGATCCGCGTTTACTTATATGACATAGAATAAGTGAGAGGTTATGGGGTAGTTTGTTTATATTTTATCGTCCTAGTAACCAAGTTCTACACTAATCAAAACCATCAGTTAACTCAGTCTACCCATTATATAGTACCAAAAAAAAATGACGTATTACAAAAACATAGTTTCAATAAAATCTGTTTAGAATGGGATTACATTGGCACGGAATAAAGATGTAGATGAGAGCGCTAATCTTACCGTGTTTGTGATAGATCTGTTAAAATGAATTAAAATTTTAAAGAAACTTATAATACCAAACATTTGAAGAAATGGTTTAATAATTGTAAAACTGAAGTAGATTATGACACAAGAGAATGATAAATGTTTTAAGAGTTGTAAAAGAAATTCGCAGATTCGTTGGAACGTTATAAATAGGGTTACGAATCAACAGAAAAAAGTTGTCAGAGATATACATTTACAAAATAATGATGGAACAATTATTACAGTTTATATATAATTAGTCGCAGGTAAATTCAAAGCTTGTTTTAATTCCATAGAAATACTTCTGAATATCTTTCAAGGAAACATTCACCAGGAAATTTAATGTTGGATACAACTTTTAACGAGCGTAAGTCTTATAATACAATGTTGGAAACTAGTTATCGGAGAGAAACAGAAATATGAATAGGAATAAAATGAAACTGATTTACAATTTGTAAAGTTTTTTTATTGATGTTTGGGCATTTTTCTATTTATTACATATTACGATTAATTTAGCGAAATTTTGAATGTAAGTTAAAAACATATTTAAAAAAAGTAGACAAAAAAGTTGATGAACAACCAATTTGACTTTAACAGAGGGTTTTAATACTGAAAATGTCCCTCAGGGATAGAAATGTCCCTCAGGGTCAGCCATGGCAATCCCGAGGAAGCCCAGATTAGATTATATTATATTGGGGGAGTTGGACTCGAGGCCAGCTGATAGGTAGATTTCCGAGCTTCTGCCATTAGGCGAATATCCAGTAGCAGAAGCCCTAGCAGAAACACTATTGTGGCTATAGAGTTGTTAACGAAGGTTTTGATTGTACAGAAACAAGCCAGTAGCCTAGTTAGTTTCCTGTATGCTGTAGTCTTCCTTGCTTTCGGCCTGAGGTCTAACAACAGTACCGTGTAATCAAAGAGTGATGGCCCACGTTGTGCCAGCAAGTCATCTGGACACAATCAGCGCACCCATTTGGTTTTGTTGAGCACTTTTTTCAAGTACTTGTTGATTCTAGGTAGGAAAAGAGAGGGATCTAACCTACGAGTACATGACAAAGGTGTGAAAAGTACTTGACGACCAATCTAATATTCTGTTCATTACATTTATTAAATTTAAACATTGTATAACTTGGGTGCAGATCAGACGTAACGTGGTTCCGGTCGCCGGCGCATGTGAACAACATTTATGAATAATTTATTCCATTAATTAATTGTGTCTTGTGACATCGTGATTGTGAAATTGTTTTTATATAAATGGAATGTTGCTTCAAAACCTGCGTAATAATCTTGTTCTGCTGAATAATTACATTAGCTGTTCATCTTTATTATGTCCTTACGTGGGGCGTCTATTTAAATATATTAAATTTTATGGCGGCCGTATAATGTAACTGAGATATTACGTTTTTTATAACAGTGGAGAGTCTTTTTTTTTTTTTTTTTTTTTTTACCGATAAATCACGAACCCGTATATTTGGAGAGATGGCAACCAATAAGTTTTGTTAGTGTCCTTAGACTTTCCACTTGAGCAATTAATTAAAATCGTTTGAACGTATAGTATGATACCTCGATATTTTGAATTATGGAAAAATATGATCACAAAAAATTAGATTTGAATCGATCAACGCGCTAAAGAGCACTGCAGGGACGACAGACACTAGACGGACATCATTTCAAAAACACATTTTAGGGCTTAGGGTCTCTTAAGCCCAAAAACGTGTTCTTGGAATGATGTAATAATTTAAAATTTCTGGCAAATCAAACTTGAAAATTAATAGTTTTAGTAATCTATTCCACTTGTAGTACTTTCTCTTCTATAGAATAGAAGTAGACTAATCTTTATTTTCTGAGACGAACTTTGGACCACAGTGTTCTCTCTCTTACACGTAACCTCAACAATGACAAAATATATTTAATATATGATATCAAATGAAAACATGTAATAATTTCAAAATATATAATTAAAAAACACAAACATATGGTGGAAGTGAATAAATGTTTTACTATACACACATTCATATGTATGCTGTCAAATAAACTAGAAAGAGAGAGAGAGAGAGAGAGAGAGAGAGAGAGAGAGAGAGAGAGAGAGAGAGAGAGAGAGAGAGATTATAAAAATATTGTGACGCTTCTTTGCGTATTACCTAATCGATGTCGATATTTACAACTTTATTTGTTTTTATGTCTCCTGAGTTAAAAAATAGTTTTTTTGGCGCCAAAAAATTATAATCCGTTGTCTGACGTGTGTACATTGCTCTACAGCCCAAACGATTTGAGTAACAACCATTTTGGATTAGCGGCCATAAATAAGAAAAATATCCGTTGAAATCGGTCCAACGATTTTGATTAAATTTGACTCACGTGTAACTTCTAAAGACCTAAACATTACATATTGATTACCATTTCTTCAAACAGGTCAGTTCGTGAGTTATCTTTAAAAAAAAATCCAGGTGGCTGTTTTAGAATTAATTTATCAAAATCTGCTATACCGATTTTAGTGAAATGTTCAGATTTTTGATCCAAACTTGTGTGCAAAATTAGAAATTAAATAAAAATTACGGTTCAGAAGGAAAAAAAAAAGATACAATACAGCTGTTATTAAATAAACTATTTTGAACACATACGACATGTTCTGAGAACGTATTCATTTTTAATTTTTGTTTGTAAACTAACTACCAATCTAATAATTTTTATGACGATTTGTTTTATTTCTTTTTTATATGGTTTTGAGGATGAATGAGTGAGACAGTTTCTACAGTGTGTTTGCATCCTTGATTAAGATTTTCAGAGGACAACAAGAGGTAGTTTAAAAATTAGT
The DNA here is from genome assembly GCA_963513935.1 of Aphrophora alni. Classification (NCBI taxonomy): domain Eukaryota; kingdom Metazoa; phylum Arthropoda; class Insecta; order Hemiptera; family Aphrophoridae; genus Aphrophora; species Aphrophora alni. The sequence goes on along the minus strand of OY740772.1, from coordinate 103,200,496 downwards.
TTTCCAACGTTAAAATAAAGTTATCACAAGTGGTTACAATCTAAAAGTGAAACAAACATAGCACTTCTTCGATTTATTTGTCGTATAAAGATGGTCCTTTGTAGAGCAGTACAGACAGGTGGCAAACAAAAATAGACGTCTTACTGCCTCAAAAACATAATACGGAGTTTTATTCGCTACTATTCATTTCAAAATGTTTTCATTTTTCTACAAACTGCTCTATTGACAGAAATTATCACCATTTAAACAATGCAGTATAGTATAGGGTAAGCTTGGTAATAGCAAAATATTACTACTGTACCACTATTTTTTGACTGATCTTCATGTTTAATTATCTCTAGAAACCAAAAGCAATTCTGCTAACTGAAGGCAATTCCGCTAACAAAAGCTTATTATAGAGTCAGGGAGAATTTAAATGATAAATTTATACGTAAGTTGAATTATTACACAATTATTGTTTTTGTATTGTTTGTTACTGTATTTGTGTTTAGGACAATGTTACCAGTTTTATAGCTTTTGATAATTTGTAAAATGTTATGTGGCAAAAAACTAAACTAAGACTTTAGAGATTTTGCTTGTTAAGTACCATGATGACAACCATCAACTTGCTTTAGGGTACATGGTGTAAAGAAAGTACGCATGTTTGAAATATTTTTGTTTTTTTGGTACTATGAACATAAAGAAATAGTTTGTGGAATGTTATCTGTCTATCGTATATGGTCGTAAATGGTGGTCTGTTTACGATCACGGGCCCGCGACCATTCTGGGCATCGGAGCGAAGCTGAGAAATCAGTATAGCTAGAAATGGTACCGCGGGGTATCGGAGCCCTGGCGGAGCTTCGCTCCGTCACTCATGTAGTGGAGGTTGGACTCGTGGGGGTGGTGGTTCTGCTGATGGTGGATATTCTCCTTTCCTCCTTTAGATTAGGTAAGTTTTAACATTCAGGGGTGTCGTTGATTTCCAGGTGGGTATCATTAAATATTATTACGTTAATCATTGGGACACTTGGCACTAGATAAGGCCGCACAAACCTTCAAATAGTGTCAGACACAGAAGATAATAAAAAAAAGAAGAAAAAAAGGCTATCGTATATGCTATGAAACTAATCGATTGATTTTGATTCATTTGGTATGTGGGTAGGTATACTTTGGTCATATTTCGATGAATGTTTTTTTGATTGTTCAAAATTTACTAATAGCGCCAGTAAGAAAAAACAACACAAAATTACGTTTTTCTCAAACTCGGCTTGAACGATATTGATCAAATGTTTCTCAAGTGTGACCACTAAGGGATCAAAATTTAATCTTTCCAAAAATTACTAGGCCTAATGGAGAAGAGAGATTAAATTTAGAACCTAGTAAATATTAATGTCTTTTATAACATTGTATAGGATATGTTTCTACCTTTTATAATCATGTAACTAAAATTATATACAGCGAAAGGAAAATATTAAACAATACAACTAAACTCCAGTGATTTACCGCTTGGGCGGTTCTTCGCAATATCAGAACATTTGATCTCTTTGGGCTTTTAATTTTTTGTAAATGGTAATTCATGTCCAAATACCACAAACTGACAATATTTTATAGTATACATCATTTTCTTGGAACTACATATTCCAAATTATCCTACCTGTCATAGTTTTTTTTAAATATATTACATTCTACGAAGTTGTAACCAAAGCGGACATTCATTTTTTATCTGCGTGGTTACAGATAATAATGTTGAATGATAATTTTTTTATTGTTCAAAATTTACTAATAGCGCCAGTAAGAAAAAAACCACACAAAATTACGATTTTCTCAAACTCGGCTAGAACGATTTTAATCAAATGTTTCTCAAGTGTGACCACTAAGGGATCAAAATTTAATCTGTCCAAAAATTGAGTAATGGGTAAAAGTACGAAAAACCGGTCTTACCCCAGTGGAGCTGCATGACCACTGCGTGTGTTATTGCATCCTTAGAAGCTACATTTTGGAACCAATTCTCTATGGGACCCAGACTAAACCTAATCTTATTGGTAAGGTACAAAAATTCGGCGTCCATTGGGCTGACGCATAAAAAAACTCACACCAAATTTTATCAAAGTTAATAACCAATGTGTTTGTTTATTTGCGTTCTTAGAAGTTACTTTGGAACAAATTTTGTGTTTAGATCTTATGACAGGTATCCTACATTTTGTGTTCCTACATTTATGAGGAAAATATGGCCACGTATTAAATTAGTTAAAAAATAAACCACTCTTTTGGGCTGTAGGGAACTACTTAGACGAAAGAACATTTTGTTTGGGCTCAAAATATCATTACGGAAAACGTAAAATCAGTTTTTCAATCACACACCTAAATAAGTTTTCTTTAAGTTGTGATTCGTGCGAAAGTAGTAATAATGTAATATTTTAAGAAAGCATTTGAACCATTTAAAGGACTGGCTTTGATCACGAACGATGTTGAGAGCATGTTGCACGTGATCTTCCCATGAAACATTGTAGTGTTTGAGTGAGAGAGAGACAGAGAGAGTGCGTGTCTGAGAAAATTAAATTAAGAACAGTAAGATGTGAAGAGATCATTGCCAAGAATTTGTGTTAAACTTCTTGATATTTTAATAAGTTTGTTTAAGCTAGCTTTTTTGTTTTTTCATTTTTTTTCCCTCTTATATTATTTCAAATATTTTTTCTTATAACAGCTCCCTTTTGTCTTTGCGTTTTCGTTATGTAATTCCTTTCAACAAAAAATGGGATCTAGATTGACAAAATGTGTTTTTCTCAAAACAGGATATTAAGCTATTGATGGAATTTTGCTCAAGGGAAAAAAATACAAATTTTTTAGTTAGTGTTAAAAATCGGCCACAGTGCTGTTGTAAATAACGTATGTCTCAAAATTGACTCCTAAATTCATTCAAAATTTTGTCAAACCCAAACTAATGTGAAAAATCGCAAGTAAACAAATATTACTGTTCAGGAATAATGTACGAAAAAAAAGCACCTTTGACCCCTAAAGCTTCATTTAATCCAATACTACAAACGCTGAGGCAGGATCAAAGCACGTAGAGGCCAGTATTTAAATACAATAAAGATGGCGGCTCATATTAACTTTTTGAGTAACCGAACTGATATTTTTGGTGACAATAAGTTTTGGTTTTAGGAATGGGTGATGGAGAGAGTTTGTGTAATGTTTTGTACCATTTTTTACTTTCTTACATACAGACAAAGATATATTTAAGGTAATAGTTGATCAATAATTGCGTTTCGATCATTGAAAAACTGCAGTTTTATTTATATATGTTTTGGAGGTATTTAAACCTATAGTGCAAGAACAGCAACTAATAGTTTTCACAGAGTCTATCTACTTCCGACTATAATTTACGAAGTTCCCATTTATTCCTCGTGGCGTAGGTTTATCAATTTGTTATTAAACGATTCTATATATAGGGTGATTCAGAAATTCAGGAGCTTATTGCTAACATAAAAACCAATGAAAAAGTTTATGTAAACATATTCTAGCCGCCATTTTGTATTTTTAACAAAAAAATTATATCTCGGAAAATGATATCGCTTTGGAATTTTGCTTGCTACTTATAAAGACCCTATTTGAGAAAGAAAAAAATCAACTGATTTTCTTTACTCATTTCAAAATGGCGGCATTTTAAACTTGTTAACGTCGAATATCTCGGAAACCGTTAAGTTTACAAACAAGAGACAAAATATTTTCCTTTTTTAACGGCAAATAAAATAGATTTATTATTCTTTCTGTAGCTTATAGTATAAATGAGGTATCCAAAAAAACTAAAAACTTTAATTCTTGTTAATTATCTGCAACACACAAAATCAGTCTAGAATAAAATTTGAGCAGGAAATGATATTTAATCATTTTGTTTTCAATGGAAATGTATTTTACAAAAAAAAAGGAAAAATCTCTATGACGAAACTATAAGAGCTCTTCAAAGTGGCGGGTGTCATTCAAAATGCAATCACTACGCATTACTACAAAACTTAGAAGTTTATATTTGTTGTTACATATTGTATCGCTATCTCAGTTGTACTTTGAACTACATTACAATTTGGGTGTTGTTGCCAATTAATTATCAATATATTCAGTTTTTTTGTCAGTTATCCTTTAAAGCTAGAGAAAGAGTTAAAAAATATTTTGTTTGTTGTTAAAAAAAGGAAAATATTTTTTCTCTTGTTACTAGTTTGTAAACTTAATAGTTTATGAGATATGTGACGTTAACAAGTTTAAATAAGCCGCCATTTTGAAATGAGTAAAGGAAATCGGTCGATTATTTTTCTCAAATGGGGTCTTTATTACACTAAGTTGTATGCAAAATTTCAACTCTATATCATTTACCTTTAAAAAGATATGATTTTGTTTGTTAAAAAGACAAAAGCGCTGCTAGATAGAAAACTAAGAATTTTATGAAGCATGTTTATATGAACTTTTTCATTGCTTTTGCGGTGAAGATAATCTCCTGAATTCTTGAAACTTTTTTGGAATATCCTGTATAGATGAATATTGTTGTTTTCAATCTACAGATAGAAACAAAATGAATGTTCCAAATACAGACGAACTGTAGATTTATTTATGTTTGAAAAAAAAAATTGTATTTGTCATTTCTGTGCCAAGATAAAGCCTACATCTGGTTCTAAAAATATAGTCAACGATGTCTCGTTTGGATCACACGCGTGTTGTCATTTAAAATAACTTGTTCTGTTTGTTTACAGTTACATGATTTAAATTGATGGAATTACTTATTCGTTTGCGACCAACGAGGGTTGTAACACTAAAGTCTTATTTTTAACTTATGATATATGTAGAAGCCTCATGGGCTCAGTAGGCGCTTGATAACCCCTAGATACCCTACCTGGATCTACACATTTTTACCACGTTTTTATTAGTTCGGTTTCTGTCATATCTGTCTGTCTGTCCGGGTGGAATTTTGCAATCGAGTTTAAACTAACTTCCCGATAAGCTAGAGACCTGAAAATTTGAACATAGGTCAGAATTGGATGACAATACAATATTCAGTTCGTTTCTTGTCTTTACATTTGTTTAAAAAACAGGTAATATTTTGAATTTCAGACATTTGCAGCTACAGTAAACAGGATGTGAAATGCATTGGGAATATCCTATATGTCCCTGTCAGAGTCTCATCAATTTATACAAAACCTATTGAAATCTTTCAGCCGGAAATAAGACTAAAAAACAGAAAATAATAAATCAAATAAAATTTTTTTAACATACCACGTTTTTAAAACAGTTCTAAAAAGTATAGAATAATTTTTCACGACCCTTCTACAATATTAAGGGGGGATTGTTAGTGGCTATGGATATATTTGGAATACTTGGAGAGAAAAACGTGAGGCGCAGCCAGTAAATAATCCGGATGAATTCACAGCTAATTTCAGTGAATCGGAAATGAGATTTGCTGTAATTTAATTTATTTACTCCTCCTTAACTATCATAGATTGCCTGCGCCCCACGTTTTTCTCGGTACGTGGTACGGTATGTTAAAAATTTTTTATTTGTTTTATTATTTCATATTGTCTTGGGTTAGATCACACTCACCTTTCCTATCAGATCTCTCGTGACGTTTTTTCCCCCTTGACTTTCCGACCCCGACTCTTAAAGTGTTGATGATTAGGAGTCTTCTTTGTATGATATTATTTTCTTTTATTCTGCTACGTCGAGCTTACAAAGGATGTTGCAACTTGGTTGTAGGAAGCTCACAGTCTCACGAAGTAGGCCGAACATTGAGATCCGGTAGCTGAAGTAACCGTAGGTCAGTTTGGTGGCCTAGGAGGGTGCACCTCACCAATTGTGCCAATACCCTGTAGATTTCAGATTCCAATTAAAGTACGCATCCTCTGAAATCAGGTAAGAGCGCTTGTTCTCCAGAGACAACGGTGACGGTGTCTTCGCATCCTCAACACCCCTGGACACGACTAAGTAAGGATACACACAGTGAAGAGAACGGTTGTGTAATACAAAAAATCAATGTTTGCGGATATTTTGGTTTGTGGTACCCAGAGTCTAAAAAAGTAATTTTTGGAATCTGTGCAGTGGTCTACAGCCAAAACGAATATACTAATTTTGTTCAAATTTATAAATTTATAGCCATATTTCGAGGCCTTATTAAAAAAAAAAAAAAGATGATATCTTATTTTATTATTTCATAATTCAAAAAAATAGAATCTAACGGTTTAACAGGAGTGTTCATTTTGTCTTGTGTCTTAGTTTAGTGTATGACCTTGTTATCACTCATTGTGGAGGTTTAACCGATATAATTTTTACTGACGAAAATTACATAATTTCTAGACTGGTTTGGTTGATGGGATTGTGCGTTAGCTATATTTTTAACATGTTGATACAACGTTCAGACGTCACAGGGACGGCAGAGCCTCGTTTATCTTTAAAACAATCTTTAAAAAAATAAGACCCTTATCACACCGCAGCATGACACTTCACACCACAATATGAAACACTTCATATCACAACATGACACTTCATACAACAACATGACACCTCATACCACAGCATGATACTTCAAATTATAACATGATACTTTAAATTATAACATGACGCTTCACACCACAACATGATGCTTCAAATTATAACATGATACTTCAAATTATAACATGACACTTCACACCGCAACATGACACTTCAGACCACAACATGAGGCACTTCACACCACAACACGAGGCATTTCATACCACAACATGACACTTTACATTATAACATGACACTTCACACCACAACATGATACTTCAAATTATAACATGATACTTCAAATTATAACATGACACTTCACACTACAACATGAAACTTCAGTTCACAACATGAGACACTTCACACCACAACATAAGACATTTTATACCACAACATGACACTTCATACCACAACATGACACTCCACACCACAACATGACACTTCACACCACACGGTAACTTTGGTACTGTGCACTGGACGATGTTGTAATGAAACGGAGGTTTCTCGTGTCCAATAATCGAAATTATTCTTTTTAACAAAACTTGATGAAAATTAGCTTCATATGACATCCAAAGAGTATCGATAAAATTAGGTTCCTCATTTGCTTTGGCCAACAGTTGTTCACAAAATTGCTCACGCAACACAAAATCATTGGGTTTTTATTTTTGAACAATTTGAATTTTTAGGACTAAAATTTAAGATGATGTAGCATTCTTTACACACTAACGACCGCGGTGAGGCAATTTTTCGCACTCAACGACAAGGACTTAACAACATGGCAGTTTGCTATTAATGTTTTATGGGGTGTTTACAGTTAGCTTCAAGACCGAACCAGTCTCTAAGGGTATACACTAAGAGGCGGGATATGATACTGTCGCCGAAACTCTCGTTTAGAAGCAATCAAACTGTCCACCATGCCGGTAAAACGCACGCACGACAACAGCACGCTTTGCACAGCTCCATGGCAACTAATTTTCCCGTTTCGCTGCGCCACCCTAAACTTGCATTGATCGTGTTATACACGCGCATTCACAGAAATCATATTTGATTAAAATCTAGCTTCTCATATTTCAAGGTTCATTATTATTATTTTTTTATGTCAATTATTCCTGAACCGTGGTAGGTTTTTTACTTGCGATTTTGCACACGGTCGTCAATATTATCATTTTACTAAAATTTGAACAATACAGCCGAATATTTTGAGAAATTAATTTTATAATGAGTCCTTGGAGGTTACACGTGAGCACAATTTTATCGAAATCGTCAGAGCCGGTTTTGATAAAATTATAATTTGATGATTTTTTCCAACGACGCTATCCTTGAATTTTTAGTTATAGGCACTATTGGAAAAAAAGAGAGAAAAAAAGAAAAAGAAAATGACCTAAGGTATGACATTAAATATGATCACAGCAAATTTCGATTAAATTCGGCCTAGGCTTTTAGCACTGAATATAAAGACGTCACTAAATTTTTTTAAAAAGTAAGTCAGGGGACTTAAAAACATTTTTGGAAATCTATTTTTATCTTTCTTCTCTAAACGTTTTACTTACGTCAATGCAACTCTTTTATAAGTTTGTTTATTTGTCTTGTTTCTCCAAAGTTCCTTTGGATTCCATGTAGTCTTTGGATAGATTCCGTTCTTTTATGTTTCCTATAAAGTCTGTCTTGACCAATTTTTGTTCTTTTCCGACCCTGACGTTCTTTTTTAATTATGCGTGACCTCTCTAAACAACAAGAAGTCTATAATTTTTTTTTTAATTTTTTTTTTTTTATAAGCGGAAAGGCCAACGGATTATTATTTTAGGTTAGTATTTTGTTATTGACTACAATGTTTGTAATGTTTACATCCGTACGTTAGTTATTACATTTGTGTATACTTAAATGTGTTAAAAGTTATTACAGGCAATTAAAAGGAACATTAATCTTTACGACTAGAATTATTAGAATAGTTTCATTTAAAAATTATCATCGTCAAAGGTAACGAGACAACAACTTTGGAGAAACCAAGATAAATAAACAAACTTATAAAAGAGTTGCATTGACGTAACACGTTTAGAGAAGAAAGATAAAAATAGAATTCAGTTTCAGTATTAACAGTTGAAACCAGGAAAGCATTTAAATACTTTGTGACCTAAACACAGGGTCCAGTTTATTGACACTTGTCAATTGAATTTCAGTTATTGTATTTGTTTATTGTCAGAAACACTTCTGTTATATTTGAATAATTAAATACAGTAAATAGATTTTGTGTCAGGAGAAGGTAAATGAATACACCCTGTATGACACGTGTTATATATGACACCTTTTATGTAAATATAATAAGTTAAAAGAATAAATAAACGGTGCAAATATATTGCACAAACTTTCTCACTTGTACATCCCCCAAAACCAAAACTATTCGTCAAGAAAAATAAACAATGTACGCAACATAGTGCCTAAACTTACCTCCGTACATCGTATTAGATTGTCGAAACGAGTATTTAACACGTTCACTGCTGAAAAATAAGTATATACCATCACCTATTTCTAAAATATTTTATGTGAAATCATTTCAGTTGGTCTGGCGCCGACTTTTGTCGGCGCGCGCCTCATGGCAGCGCTAGTGACGCCCAACGTGTTAACAACGCGAATCCGAGGTTCATTTTTGTTGTTTTGCCAGTTAAACCAGAAGCGTAATAATGGATTTTCTGCTATTTTTCACATTTGGGTTGGGTTCTTCATATTTGTTTAAAGTTTCAACAAAATCGGTTTAGCTGATTTTAAGAAATTACGTCTTTTATAACATCCCATGGCTGGTTTTTCTTATTTTTGGGTTCGTAGTAAGCACCATGGACCCTTATACTTTCACGCACTTGTCTGTCGCAACTAGTCTACACAGACAATACAATGGAATCCTTTGGAATTTGATAAAACTTTGAATTTATATTCATTGTATTGTCCCACATATAACAAAAACTATTGGGGGTAGTTAAGGGTTAATGACCATAATAACAATATATCTTGTAACAGCTATCGAAATGTTTGTCTCACATCTCACTATTTTCGGTAAAAAAAATAAGTTTAAAAAAACAATGCCACAGTTTAACTATGTTTAGATACTTTACTTTTAGGATGTAATTTTGTGATAAAATTGAAGTTTTCTTAAATTTTTTATTGTTTAAAAAATGTTAATGTAGTATTTCGTTTATTTATCGTGTACTATTAAAATTTTAATCAATATCTCTTTGGTGAAAATTTGAACTTAGTGGTATATAATTTATATCGTCATTTGTTACTCAAACTTTCTAGTTTATATGTTGAATAATAGTAAAATATAATTATTTTATTTATTGTTTTATACGTATTGCCAGCAGGAAATATTAATTAATTTAATAATTTTTAGGAAAACCGTCGTGTTTTTAAAAAAATTTCTATTAATTGAATGCAAATAAAGTGCAACTTTGTGTCATAAAACAAATTCGTTGACATTGTGCAAAGTACAGTACACTCACTACTCAAACTAATGTATTTTTTAACTATCTACATTTGTGTTTCCCTACAAAAGTAATTTTTACTTACTCGTATATGTTATTTGTTGGAGTTTGTGTTATATGTGTGGTAATTTAAATTTATTAAAACAAGCCATTTGTAAATTTTATCTTAAAAACGAAACGAAGGTTTTTGTTGAAATGGGTTGAATGTTCTATTTTCGGGTGAGGGGGTTAAATTTGTTTCACACTCAATTATTTCGAGTGGCCACTTTCTTCTCTCTACTGTAACAAAAATCAAAAGTCAAAAGAAACATGCAAAAAATATTGCACCAGCTTTTTCATTTTGGATCATTAGGTCGGACGAGTTATTTGGACATTTGATTCTAGCCAAGAAAAATGATTTAATAAAATATTGTTATGAAAATTAGACCTAACGTAAAGATTTAAGATTGTTCATTTTTTAACTTGTATTTAAATTACGTTTTTTGTTGTCGTTTTAGTAAGAATTAAATCTTTTAATGTTTTTCTCAGCGAGACTTTTAAAACTAGGTGTCATATGATATACATCCTGTTAAAAAATTTTGAGTTACCTCCCACATAATGAGAGGCCCAAAACTAAAAATGTTGGAAAAATTAAAGAAAAAAAGTATAAAAGAGGGTTTAATACCACATTTTCTCCAATAATATTTACACGGAGAAAACTCAATATTGTAGAAAGTAGTATTTTTCCTTCACACAATTGTATAGTATATGGTTGTGTGTGTGTGTGGGGGGGGGGTGAAAGCTAATATAATTTTTTATGATTTCTAGTGCCTTATGACCACTTATATTTAATTTGTGAAAGTTACTTTCGTCAAAGGCATTCTTTTGGTTAGTCAAACATATTGATTTCATTACAGCTGTTTCGGTTTAACAAAACTATCATCAGATGAATAAAAAAAGCCATTTAAAAAACATAAATAACAAACATATAAATCGTAAATAAAACGATTAATTCTATAGTACACGAAAAGAGATAGTTTAGGTATACTGTTGAGTTATGTAGCCTACATTCACTGAAAGCTGTAGTAACCTAAGAATATGTTTTGTATTCATCTGATGATAGGTATATTTTACAGAAACAGCTTAAAATAAAACTGCGACTAACCAATCTATTTGTGTGTGTGTGTGTGTGTGTGTGTGTGTGTGTGTGTGTGTGTGTGTGTGTGTGTGTGTGTGTTTAAATTGTTTGTATAAAAGATATTGAAGGAAGTTGCAATTGTGAGTGATATTCCTTACAACTGCTTACATAAATAATGGAAGTGAAAATTTTGTTTCTGGATTCGAAAAGTTTTACCATTTGAATTGTTACACAAACTATCCAAGAGGAGAATATTGATAATTCAAGGAAACGTTTAAAAATGTTCTCACTATTCCTTCAAACAGGAAAAAGAAAGTTTAATTATCTAGTTGGTAACTATGGGTAACACGTTTTATGTTTACTGTTAATATTAAAAATCAAAACGTGGAATCAGTGTCGGTTACTCAATTAAATCACGAAAACCCCTGCAAAATTAAAGCAATAATAATAATTATACCCTTAAGGGATCAATATATTGAGTAAGGGAGTGGCAATCCCGAGGGACTCTAGTTGGATCTACAGTTTTAGTCTCCTTAAATCCATCTCTTTCATCTTCCTTATTTGGTCATTCTTAACCAACTCTTGTTCTCATCCGACTCTGACACTGTTACAGCATTCGAGAGATTAAAACTATTACTTATTAATTGACAGTGTTATTAAATGAACTATTGTGTAGTGTACACAACACTACAACGTAACGCAAGCGGGCAGAACATTGTCTCTGCACTAGAATGATATTTTTAGTTCCAGAGCACGCGCTAGGACAAGGATATTGCAATTCATCGGCCGGCAGTTAGTGGTAAAGTGGAGGGGGAACTAGCTGGCTAGATCTGGCGAGAGCACAAGTTAGTCGTACCGAAGCACTCGTAGCGCGTAGTGGTTATGGCTGTTATTAAAATGAAAGTTAGTGAACTAAAAGAGCTACAGTTTGACATTTGAGAAGAAGATAGAAATATAACAAAATGTGAACCAATATCTCAGCTTAGTATTGTGGAGATAACCAAATACAAAAAATTGTTGTTGTAAAGGCGAAAAAATCTTTCGATCATCGTAGCCTTATCTAACTCTTTGCCTTCGAATACTCTAATAGTGTCAGGGTTCGATGAGAACAAGAGTTGGTCAAAAGAGATCTCATAGGAAAGATGAAAGAAAGGGATCTAACCCAAGACTACATGAAGGGTGTGGACTTTGTTAGGATCACTCTGGATTTAATTTATCTTTAAAAACAGAATTTAAGTGTGATATTCACGATTAACATCCATGGGTTTGTGGATGTGTAAGCCACAAATAGATTGAACTGTTTTCCTTGTTTGATATGTACAAAACAAGGAGGTGAATCCAGCTAGATTGTGGTGTTTATATTTAGTTCATTTAACCAAAACAATAAAAATCGTTTCCCCTATTGATACAATCTTTTTAAATATTATATTTTATAATGTTTGTAATTTTGTTATAAAAAAATAACTAGTATTTCTTCTGAATTTGTTTTATAACAGAATCAAATTTATATTAAAGTTAATATTTCTAAATAAGGTGTAAACTTTAAGTGGTTGTATTTCTTTACATACATCTTTGAACAACCATTTTAACGATTTAGGTTTCCGCCACTGTATTGAATAGAAGTTTCAAAGTTGGTTTTATCAAGCTCGATGTTTCTAATTTTAGATGGAAGAAACAACAATTATTTTAAGATATAAAAGAGACACCATTCTTAGCTAGCGAAGTTTTGTGCTCTTCTTTCAGTACTAAAAGTTTACGTATTACTATTAAAAGCAACTCGCAAGTGAAATCGATAAGTCTGTCGCAGGTTATACACGAAGGCCTTTGTCAGTTGTTAGAGCGATGAAAATAGGATTTGTATACAACTGCAAGTTTCCTGTGACAGCGATGAAGCAAGGTCAATATGTATGTCTGAGGGGATATGTTTGTCAATGACACTTTTGTTAATAAGTTACTGAGCAAAGCGAAATACTGTGTAGCTCGACCATTCCACATTTCACTAGTTAAACATTTACGATCAGTTCAACATTCTAGATTTCGTTCAGATGTCACGTTTGTTAACTTATCCATTATCAGTATTAGATGATTCTTTTTGAGAATTTGTGGGTTTATCACTATAAAATATAAGGGTCTAAATAATAGCACAATTAAGAGTTTCATTTTAATGTTTGTAATTTGATTACCTAGGGTAGAATTTACTAGTATTTCTTCTGATAATTTGATTCTAGAGAAAGTTGTAGAATTTTAATGCAATCCGTTAAAAAGTTAATTATAACTTAGATATTGTAGCTCATGTATCACTGAGGATGTCGACTTTGTTGTTGAAACGCGTTTGATTAAGTAAACGTAGTTTTTGTGAGATCTTGTGTTCAAGTTTTTTTCCCTATCCAATCTGCATTTCTTTACACACCTCTATGAACCCACATTTTAATACCTTTCGATTCGTCACTCTGTGAAATAAAACTTTCTCAGTTGGTTTTGTCAAGCTCTCCGTTTCTAATTAAAAAAAAAGAAAGACAACTTTCAGCTATGCAAAGCTTTGTGCTCTTCTTTCAGCACTAAAAGTATACATATACCTGTTAAACGCAAGTCACGAATGAAATCGATTAGTCTGTCGCAGGTTTTATAGGAAGAGTTGTATTAGAGCTGCGAATAGGACTCGAATACAATTCCAAGTAACTTTGAAACACAACTTAAAGGAAGGTCGATATCTATTTCAGAGTATATGTTTGTCAAAGTTATATGCGAAGAGCTTTCTCAGATGTTAGAGGCGGGATGAGAATTGAACTTGAAGACAATTCCAAGTAACTTGCAAGTTTCCTGTGACAGCAATGAAGCAAGGTCAATATGTATGTCTGAGAGTATATTTGTGTCAAGTTATACACGAAAACCTTCGTCAGTCGTTAATACAATGCAAGTAACTTGCAAGTTTCCTGTGACAGCAAAGAAGCAATGTCAATGTGTATGTCTGAGAGTTTATTTGTGTCAAAAGTTATACACGAAAACCTTCGTCTGTCGTTAATACAATGCAAGTAACTTGCAAGTTTCCTGTGACAGCAAAGAAGCAAGGTCATTATGTCTACCAAAGAGTTTATCAAGACACGAAAGCTTTTGTTGAATACAATTGCAAGTTTTCTGTGACATCATTGAAGCTTAGTCATTGTTATATCTAAGAGTATATGTTTGTCAATGATACATGTCTTGTGTCAATAATCTACTGAGCGATACGATGGACTGTTTTGCTTTCGTCTCTATGTTTATTATGCAGTTAAAGCCATTTATTCTAGTCTGTTATCAAATGTCACATTTCTAATATTATTCATTATCAGTATTATATCATTCGTTAGTGCCATTCTTGCGGGTTTATCACAGTAAAATATCGCAAGAGAGTCAATTCATAACAAACTGTGTAAAATTATTGCACAAACTTTCTTTCGCCCATCCTCCAAACCAACCGATACTAATTCACCAAAAATGTCAGTTCCGTAATTCAAAAAAATATCAGTTTAAAATTGACTACTGACATGAATACTGTCTCTGAAAATATATTTATATTTTTCAATAGAGGATAAACTTATAAACGTGTGTTCAGTAAATCTCGTATTTAATTAAAACTGAGCTTTTAACGAACAAGAAGGTCTTCCTGGTTTCTTGATGTCTTCAACGGACCCGGTGGTTTAAAACCAACTAACAAGGATTTTATAAATACAAATAAAAACTGGAACACAAGTCTTACAAAAATTACGTTTACTCAATCAAACGCGTTTCAACTTCAACTGTGTTATAGTTTCGTTATTGTGGCTCGTGTATCACTGAGGATGGCGACTTTGTTGTTGAAACGCGTTGGATTGAGTTAATGTAATTTTTGTGAGATCTCTTATTCCAGTTTTTTTCCTATGTAATATTATCTCACAAGTCAAGTTCAATATTGATTTATAAGCTTTTTATACGTGACTACACTGTTCGTCCCTCAAACCGTTGCTAGTACGAAACTTTCTTAACCCGGTTGATAAACTCCGTTCACATTCATAACAACAATGAATCAATGCGATACATGTTTGTAAAGATAAAGTCATGATAAAATTAAAATAAAATCATTTAATTAATTGTAATCTACTACAAGTTTACAGCATATTAGATTTTATTGTTTGTAATTAGTCAAGAATGAGAAAACTCAGCTCTCTCTCTCTCTCTCTCTCTCTCAAAGCTCTGGATCCAAGAAGCCTAGAGCTATGAATTTTTTAACTTGGGTTTGGGGTAGGTCTGCAGACGCGTACTAAGAAAGGGTTTTGAAAATGTTCCACTCCAAGGGTGTTTTTTTACCCCTAAAACAAGTATCATATCTTTGTTGCTTATGGGTCGATATTGATCAAAATTGGTGTGTTGCTGTATTTGGGGATAATTTCTTTATAAAACTATCTCAACTATCCCCAGGTGAAACTGGGGCCATCAGCTAGTAACCAAATTATATCTCTAATAAAGAGTTTTTCTCGGAGATTGGACAACAAATAACGAAACCATAACCAAATAAAATTTTTAAGTTACTCTTGAAAGATCCGGTATTCCTACAGTTGTTGTGACACATATCTGTTGTGGTTTAGTTCTCTTTTAAAAAGCAAAACATTTAAACTTAAGCCCATAAATGGAAATGTTTTCATTAGAAAATATAAGTATTGATTTTTATTAGGCAGAGTTTTTTTTACTTTAAAATAATTTACTCTTAAACAGTAGAAGAATGTCAAGAAGGCATTGTATCGTTGGACTAACTGAATTAATTCAGAATTATGCAGATTGCTCCAACTGTCTTAATGTTAATCTACATTTTATTATTTAAATCTGTAAATGGAAGCTTGAGTTTTTAAAAGTTTTGCGTAAAATTAATTGTTTCTTTTTAATTTATATAAAGAGCGTCCCTGAAATACGCAATTCATTTTGCGTCTGTTTTTCTGTTAGTGTTTTTTTTTTCACACATAGTCTGTAGGTTATAGAGAAAGTTATGACGTGATGAGTTAAAAAATCGATGTTGAGTTCTCAGATATAACAGTTTTAAAGTCCCCTGAGTCCAATAAAACGGTTTCCGATTAAAAATCAAATTTCTTATTTGAGTATATTGTGATCATATTGCGGCAGTTTTTTTAATAACTCCAAATTTGGGGTTAGCTTGCCTTAAGAAAAATACAAAATTACGATTTTTCAAAATAGGCTCAAACGGTTTCTTTCAGGTTTTTGTGAAATATGAAGATTAATAACTCAACCTCGTGTGCAAAATTGAAATTTAAAAAAAGATGGTTCTGAAATAATTGTGAAAAAAAAAAAAAACTACATTTTAATCAGATACTTACCGTGATGATGTGTTTATGGCACAAGCGAATTAATTTTAGGCCCTCATTGAAATATGTAACTACTCTTTCTGATTGACAACTAATGAATGAATTTTTGAATTTTTGTTTTGGGGCGAGTTGGAAATATTTTTGCACTGTTTATTTTACAAACAAGTTTGTAACTTCGGAAAAGGATGAGATATCGTGTCCACATTCCGTGTACACATGTTTTATGCAACCTTTTAATCGAATGCTAAAAAGTGCTAGACTTTATTTTTTATATTTATAAAAATGGCGGTTGTTAAATATTTTTAATTCCGAATATTTCGAAATCAATTAAGATCACAGAAATTTTACAGGAGATTTAGTATTTTGCATTTTTAACAACAAAAAAGATGACATCTTTATTTTTATTGTAGGTAAAAGGATAACTAAGTTGTCAATAAAAAATAGTTTTAAATTACATTGTGATTAGTGAACCAATCACAATTTTTAACCTCATCATTCAGTCAGTACTGGTGTGGCAATCCCGAGGTCGTAGCGGATCTAACAGAGCCTAAAATTGCTCCATTTATCATAATCTCTAGATTTTAGTTTTACTTGCGATTTTACACACTGGTTTGGGTGGTAATTAATGTTAATATTCTACCGCTATTTGAATGAAATCAGCACGGTAGATTTTCAAACACGACTGTTAACGAGTTCTTACTCTTTTTTGCAAATTCTCAAACGAAACCATAATCAGCTTATGACGATAAGTTACGAAAAATAGACTGATCTTTTTTTTTAACATGCTTATATCACTTTTTTGTTGAAAGCAAAACACTAAATAAGAATCGCCGGTCTTAAAATAATAACACAAAACATTTCTCTCATGTCCAGTAGGATTGTATTTAACCTTAATCGCTACTGTCTATTATGTGGACTTAGATCTAAGTGACGATAACGCTGGCCGAGATTTACTGGTATTATCATCTGACGGGACAAATGAAAGCTTTTAGTAGCGTCCCATTCCCACTTATATATAATACCCATTAATTTAATTATTTCCTTCAAACAGAATTGCTGTCATTGTCGAGTGCGACGGAAGTAAGTTGATGTTAACTGGCGCCATATTTGTTCCTACCGGATACAGTTTTTTTGCTATCAACACAAAGCCCACTACTACAGATAAGAGTTTTAATCCAACAACTGTTTTTGTGTGTACAAGTAATTATTGAGTCTTACAAATTAGTTCTGAATAATCATTTCACAATGATGAAAAACATTGTACTGACTTTTTTGCACATCCATTTACAAAACAGGTTGATGATTCTCTAAATGTAATGGTTTCTTGATCCATGTAGGAACGTTAAATTGTATTGGTAGATCAAGGGGGCTTACCCAGTAGGGTGAGTTTGTTTAAAACAGTTGTTACACAGGTTTACTGAACCTCGTAGTTGTGGCAATCGCAACGCTCTAACGGTCCTCTTATATTTAAACAATCTCCCTTCAACTCTCGTGTCAGTGACTACTGGATCTCATAACGATATTCACCTTTTCTTTTAAGGTCAAGAATAGAAATTATATTTTTGATAATAAATTCGCTATTTGTCATGGTACAGGGGTGGGGTTGGTACTGTTACATGCAGAACTGAAATCTATAAATTTCGTTTAATTAGGTATGTTATAAATTGACTAACAACACGAGATATGAACAAAAAACTGTTTAAAACTGTCGCCATTTTGAATTTATATTTTTTTCTTTTAAATCGGGCCCATCCCATACGAAAATTCATGTTTCCATCTTTATTTTTGTGGCCGCTATCGTACTAATGTACGACAAATATAACGGACGGAATGTTGAAAATCACTTTTCCTGTTTCCTGAGGCAATTTAAAATTATTTTAGATACAAATTATAACCTACAAAAGTTTAATACATAATTAAACACGTTTTCGTTTACATGAATCACAATCTACAAACTCTGAAATGTATGACAAACCATTTCTAGTTTCACTATGATACACTCCACATACATTTTGTATCAAATTGTGGAATGGATTGTTCGTCTAGGTTTGTGTTATCCCCTACTTTACAGGATCATGAATCATTGTGTCAACATCTCCTTGTATTGTCCAACTTTGAGCAATGAAGACAGTAACAATGATTTATGGGGTCTTGTTCCAGTACAACTCAAGTTGTGTGTTGTTTGTTACTTAGATTAAGGAAACACGTGATTGCTGTGGAAATAAAAATAATAACGTCAAACAGTATATAGGGTGTGTAAAGATAGAAACTTGTTGGCTTTACACAAAAGTATTTGGGGTTTTCATTAAAATGATAGGTGTAAAATTATTGCACAAACTTCACGAATCGATCATCTCCAAAGCCAAATAAAAACTATCACCAAAAATGTCATCTCGGTGTAGTTGTTAAATAAGAAAGCGAAAATGAACTTTGAACGCTGTCTTTGAAACTTATATACAGGGTGGTTCGAAACCCCACTGCAATCTCTTAGAAAATTGATTCTATAACTAAAAATAAGATTAAAAGTTTATATAAATGTATGTCTGGACACGCTTCGTTTTTACCAGTATAACAGGAAGATAGGACTTTATTTTCTATCTTTGGATACAAAGTATTTGGATTTTTGAGAAATTACGTGTTTTATAACATCCCCATGATAGAGATGTTGGTGTTTTACCGATAACTCACGGACCGATGTTTTTATGAGAAATTCCGAACAATCCGTTTTTTTTCCAGATCCTTAGAAGCTTAGAAAATCGTAATTTGGTATTTTTACCTTATGGTATCTACCCCAAATTTTAAGTCAATAAAAAACACCTCACGAGATACATATGATACAAATTTGATTAGGCCTACGCGTGAGGGTGTAGAGCTCATGCGACAGTGCACAGACATTCCAAATACCAATTTTTGGACTGAAGGAGCCTTAAACCTATCACATACCTTCCTCTATTCTATCTATATAAAAATAAAACAACATATATTTTCAATGTAATCCTGACTAAACATTTGTTACTAGCTAGGATTTACACGAGACTGTATAAAATAGAATAAACAGCTGTGTAGTCTGAGTAGTGACAGCTCCAGTATGTTTTTACGCGGTTAATGTATTCCTTTTATTATTTGTCTAAAAAAAAAACAACGGAAAAATGAAATGTAAACAAACTAGTATGTGCCAATGTAGGCGTGCTCATCCTACAAAATGGTAATAATCGTTTGGGCAACTTTTTAAATAATTTAAAATTTGATAAATAGTTGTGAAAACCAGTGATGAAAATAATTTATAGCAATAGTTTTAACGACATCGAATATTACTGCAATTGCGTACTAACACGCACTGAGTGTAGATCTAGGGTAGTGGTGAACGTGTGTCGTAGTTAAACTGAAGATGGGGGTAAGGGCGTAGTCAGTAGTTGACTAACAAACAACTCAATGTTCTATACCCAGTATTCAATATTGTACCACATCCAGTGTGATTTTTTTAATCTGGCGGGCCTGTAGTCTGATCTTCCACACATTGTCAGCAATATAAACTTATTTTTTACATAATTTCTCGTCTTAATATTTAAGAATCGATATGAAAATTTCGTTCGGTATGTTGTGAGTGATATTATGTACGTGTTGAAACCCGTCAACGTATATTTACGTTATGGTTCAAAGGCAGATTGGATCACGTTATTTTAAGTTATGTTATGATTATACTTACCCAGTTATACGATGCATACTGCAAGTTAGGTGATCATACTAAATTTCGACCTCTATTTATTGTTTCATGGCTTCAGGAAACCTGAAAAGTAATTTCTGACGTACTGTACGTTGTTATTGTTGTACGCAAGCACGATAGCGGACATTTTATATATCTCTCCCTCCAATTAAGAGTACAAAAAACTTCATAGGGCTCTTCTATATCAATTTATCTTCCGTAAGAAATATTTGCTGCAAAATGTGTTTATTTTTGGGAAAATATAGTTTATTAATATTTTTGATAAATATTTGCTTTTGTGGTTGTATGTGTGTGAAAGTTTTGTCCATGATTTTGCGCTGTTTATTGTTATTATGTAGTCATTTTACAACGTATATTGTAGTTAAGTAAACACACAAAAATTCGACCTCTGTTTTTTTTTTTTTTTTTACGTATCTTCATGTTCATAGCCTCAGGAAACTGAAAAATTGATTTTCGAATTCACATTCGTCGTCGTTGTCTTGATCATCAGAACGATAGCAGTCACAAAATTTAAAACAGGAAAATACAATGTGGTCCAGTCGGGTATAGTGTGTTATGAAATTCTATTGAGATTTAGAAGAATTGAAAATATCAAAATGACGGGCATATTGAATAGTTATCTGGTGTATATTCAATTTATAACATAATAAATTTGAATATTTCAATTCCCCATACAATGTTACCAACCTTACGATGACAAATAGAATTGTTTGAGATCTGTGACCTTCCAAGAGAATGTAATATTCGTATACTTACGAGATCGAGTTAGCGTCAAGAATGTAGCGACATATACATATGTACAGCTTCAGTCTAGGTACTGATACGAGCGTAGCGAGTGTAATCCTTTTAATATATACACATATGATGTAGGAGACTCAGTAAATTTTTGTAATACTTGTTTTAAACAAACATACCTTACTGGATGAGAATCCTTCATCTACCAATACAATTAAACAAGCGAAATAACCATCTTTTGAGTTTACATTTAGAAGATCTGCTTGTATATTGGGACTGGTTAAGTATCATGATGGCGCCCTTTAAACTGGATTTGTTTTAGAATATTTTAAAACAAAAACAATTTTCATGTGTCTTTTTCTAAATCTTAAGTTTACACTGTATCGCTACACAAGCGGTAAAGCAACTGTATTTTGTCTCCATCTAAGAAAACATATTCAGCCAGTGACACGTTTTCGCGAAATAAAACATCTGAGAAATTCGCGATGCTTTTAAAGTTGTCGAGAACTAAAAAAGTAACAAAACGCACGTTCACAAATACAATAGTGGTATCCGTGACAGCGTGTGTTTAAATTTCCCTTTTAAGGATATACTCTAGTTCTTCTTTCCACTAAGGCGTTGTATTGAACGGAGAATGTATTTTAATAAAACTAAAGTTTAACGAACAACATGTTATTCTGATCAGTTTAGCAGTTAAAGTTTCGAAAAATATGGAGCTTTTGTTTAGATTTGTTTTGAGGAGTAAGAATGTCACATTCATCCCAAATATTAACATGGTTATAGAGTAATAACAATAAACTGACCATTTGCATGATACTTGTTTGTTATCCCCTTATATACGCAGTATAGGGAATATTATGTGATTGGTCAAAAAATAGTATGTCGATTTTTGCGGATATATTCATTTAAAGGTTCCTTCAGTTCAAAAATTGATTTCCGGATTGATGTCAGCCGGTCTTCTGTGCAGTGCTTTATAGTTCAAAAACCGTGAGATGATAATTAATCAAACTACGGTACCCCTTGCTCGAAATCGAACAATATTTCGTATAAAAATATTTTTAATTGTTGTACATTAATTTGAAGAGTTTATTCATCCATTGGTCCAATTGGTACAATTTCAATAACTTCTGCTGGAATCCTTACTGCTCGTTTTTATCAATCAATGTTAGTTTCCTCATTGCTAAGTTTCCACGCAATAATAATTAATATCATATAAATAATATATGAGATAATATAAAATATAATAATAATTTATTGTTATAAAGAATAATTATTCTCATATAGTTGCGGCGATAAACACGCTTCGGTATAAGTTTCTGTTCCCACTAATTGGAGACATATTTACTATTAAAAATGCAATGAGAAACAGTTTAATAAACGTAAAGAATTTCATGGAAAAGAACATTGCAACGTCTGTTAATTGAACTTAAAGAAAACCTCATTAAAAAAAAAAAAAAAACATTGTATATGTATGCCAGTAAAAATGAACTTATAAAAATCATTTTTAGTGAAGATCAATAATTACAACACAAATAACATCACTTTAATTTGCTTTAAATTATTTTTGTTTATGTCGATAATATTTGATTGGTACAGTTTAAAACGTGTATTTTTTCACCACAAGAATACGTTCTTAATATAAAGCCAGAAGTTTTTAATATATAGCCTGATGTTTTTAAATTCCTGCCACATGGTTATAAATTCTTCAATTTAAATTAGGACGGGGTTAATGTTAAAAACAACTTTCATCCCTTCAACTTTCCCCTCCCTTATGTTCCATTTTTTGAAATTTTGTGGAAAACAACTTCAGGTTGAGCCCTATCCGACGACACCTCAACGTCAATATCGGTTAAAACTGGAGGAGGATTTCTGTGGTATGTTGCCATAGTTTGGTCCTATCTGACGACTTTTTGATGACTCCATATTTGAGGGTAGTTTCCTTAAGGAAAAAGTACACAAAATTGTCATTTATGATATTTTTCTCAGTTGTAACTTCTATAAGGATCCAAACGAAACGTATTGATCGCAATTTCTTCATAAATGCGGTTCGTGAGTAATTAGTAAAAATATATATAATATTTAAAAAACTATCATGACGTATTTACATACAATACGCAATGTCTCAACATCGCCTCTATCTATTTCATTGAAATATGAAGATTAATGACCCAACATTTGTACAAAATCGTTAGGAAACAAATTTGACGGTTTAGGAATAGTTGGTAAAACAAAAACAGAAATTAACTTTGACAGCTCTTGTTGAAAACTCAATTAGACGGCTGGTTACTTGGCAGGTGGAAGAGTCGCTTTACAATCATCTACTGAACATAGGGGGATTATACCTGGTCCTTGACGCGACTGGCATAATTCACCTACTGAACTCACTTTATTGCAAGATATATTTTTTTACTCTGCAAGTTAAAGACAATTATTTTGTTCAAATTAAAAAAACAAAACAAACCAAACAACTATCAATTTCTTGGAATCACTTTCGTCAAACTCATTAGTTAAACAGTTGTGTTATTCATAGTCCACATTATGTCCCATTAGTGATTCATACATACAAATGTGAGTAGATGAATTGAAAAGATATTACTTTCTAAGAGCAAATAGTACGACACCATACTAGTCATGTTATTCCCAATGGACTAGTCTCATTGGAAAATCAAAGTAGTTATGTCTTTCGAGGTTCTATATTTGTAAATTAGTGTTTATAATATTGTTCCTAGTTTAAAAAAAAAGTTTTTTGAACTTTTTAAGCATCAATTATAATGTAATTACTTTAAAAACGTCAAGTGTTATATACGCAAGCAAGGATTATGGTAGCTTCAGTTATTGAGTATTTTTTCGAAAGAAAACGAAAACAATGGAGGTTTAATTGATGTGTAGTAAGGTTTACAAAGAGTAGCACGATGTTTAATTTTTGTTAAAACAGTTCAAAAAATAAATGTTGACGTGCGCCAGGGATTAAGTGCCAATACAAGCGTTAGTCAAATAAAATTTACTTATTCAAATACTTGTTCCAAAAACTTTAGATATTTTCTATCCCTTAAAATTTACATACCACACATTTTTAGTTTTGTGTGTTTATTTTAATTATTGTCAATTATAATTTTCAAAAATAACTGTACTTGTAATAGATGAACAGTGTACACCGTGAATTTTACAATTGTAAACACCAAGTCCCCTACCACAAGTTAAGTGGAATAACACAACACAAATAAACTTTTGGTAAAGTTTGTGTTGTGTTATTGTACTTAACTTGTGATAGGGAACTTATTGTTTACAATTGTATTACTAATATAGCATCATTTCCCAATGCTATGCCTAAGCAATTTTTACAATATGGTATTCAATTACAGATATGTATGCTGTTATATAAGCGCTTACAAATTTATTTGTTTTCCTAATTTAAAACTGCATCAATTAATTTATTAGCCTTAAAATTTATAGGATGTTGTCATTATAGCTTATTTGATGTGCAGCTTAATGGTTACGTTTGTTTGTAATCAATTGGTATCTGTGTTTTGTTTTTCTAAATCATACCAATATTTTATATTTTTTATAAAACATATTTATATAATGGCCGTCATTAACGTCGATGATCCTTTTTGGCACAAAATTATTTACTGTGATTGACGCCATGGAGCGACTGGTTGCAGGACATTGGTTTTGGTCTTCGGTAAGGAAATAGGCTATATAATTTTCAAGTGTGCCATGGGGTCCTGGCACTCATCTCAGTTGTAGAGGGTAGATAGAGGGTAGATGAGATTTGAACTCAGTCAAGTACTTGACTATCAGATAGGATTAGGATGTTCTTATTTCTCTAGTTTTAGACAATCCTAGATGAACCAAAGCAGCTGATTTTTAAGAAGTAAAAATTACACTTTAAGCTGCGTTTACCAATAACAAAAAAATAGAAAAACGTATAACTCTTAATTATTTAAAACAAGTAAATCAGTTATTATTTTCAAAAAACTGTTGATTTAAATACTATTTATAAAAAAATAAAACAAGGTCGGCATTCAAAAATATATACTTCAAAGAGTGGAGGCCTACTTAGTTTGCATAAATATTGCATCAGTTATTTGTTCTATAGATTATAATGATGATTTTAACAAAAATAGAATTAGAATAAATTTTCGTAGAAGGTCTATGTCGGTTTGGGTGAAAATTCTAAGCTGGATTCGTGATGACTAAACCAAGGTAGGAATTGAGTAATGAAAGGCATTTGAATCATTAAGGTTTAGGTTGTACAGACAACGAAAAATACTAAAAAAAGTTTGGATATCAAGATTTGTTTTCTTGTTATTTTTACATATAGAAAAAAATATTTCCTGTTTTTTTTTATTAATTGCAAATGCCCTTTTTAAGGTTCCCTTTAACAAAAAATATTGAATAATGTTTATTTGTCGAATTTGGACAACATACAGACTTTGATCAAATTTGGTATGTGGGCATATGTTGGTCACACTTCAGAGTTTTTCTTTTCTATTAGTTTTTTGATAACTAACATTAATTTGGGAGTTGCTGCTGTAAGACCGAACTAAAAACATAGTATTTTATAAAATGTATTAATTGTCTTTATAAGTAAACATTCTTTTTTGTTCGAGGAAGTAAAAATATAAACAAATAATCATAAATAATTAAAAAACTATTTCAGTCCGTTAAGTTTTATTAAAATAAACATCAATTTCTGTACATTTGTTAATGCCTACGTGATTATATTCACGAAGTGTAAGTGTTAGTCTATATTTAACTTCTTGCCCTTTTAATTGTTAAGTTATCATATTATGTTGTACATTTATTTTCTTTAAGATAAATTAAATGGTGCAAAAACTTAATATTGTCCATTTGATTGGTCACACATGAGGACTTCTTAATGAATGTGACCAATCTTTAAAAAATTTCTCATCTCACGTTCCAAGTCAAAAAGCACTGTGTAAAATTTGAATCTACCATTTCACGATAATAACCTAGTTTATAAAAGGAACGCCTCAATTAGGGATTCAATAATATCAGCTGATTTACAGTTGAATATTTACATGCAACAACAGCTGATTAAATTCATTCTCATAGGCTTAACATGGGAAATTTGATTGACCACACTTTACAAGCTATAAACCTTTTTTATATTTTTGACATCATACCTTCTGATACAGAAAGCACCAAGTACAATTTGAATACATGGAACTATACTAAATATCTCTGGCATTTAGTCAGACACGCCTCAATTAGGGATTTAATAATATCAGCTGATTGACAGTTGAATTATTTACAAGGAGCAACGCCTGATTAATTAAAAGGATTCTCGTAAGTTTAAACATAGGAAATTTGATTGGTACATATCAGAGCTCTTTACGAGTTTTTAACCTTTAATATTTTTGTTGTATTACCTCCTGACCCGAAAAGTATCATCCAAGGAACTATACGAAAATATAGATCGACATGCCTCATTTAGAGATTTAATAATATCAGCTGATTTACAAACGATTACATGTAACAACAGCTGATTAAAAGTATTCTCATACCTTAACTTTAAATATTTTGTTTGGTCAAACTTCGGAGCTCATTACGAATTTGTAATCTTTAATATTTATCATCTTACCTAACTTACTTTGAATTATGTGTTTTTATTCCACCAAGGATAAAAAAGAAGGACCTCTGTCTCATCTTGTCCAGCGCTATCAACTTCACCTCTCCTGACGTGTTAGTCGCTAATCATAATTCCTTCTCTAACGTTCGATTACATATCAACTTCATACACCTCATTTAGAGATTCAATATCAAATGTTTGACAGTTCGATAATAACATACAACAGCTGGTTAAAAATATACTCATAAACTTAACATGGGAAGTCTCTCTTTACGAATTTTCAAGTTTTAATATTTTCTCACATTACCTGGCCTCGTATAATTTCATCCAGAAATATAGTAAAAACATCTGGAGACATACGCGTCATATTTTGAGATTTTATAGCCTATATTTGTAAGTATAAATGTTTCGTTGAAGAGACAAGTACAAACAAGGTCGGCGTGATAATAAAAGACATGATAACTTCCTATCTGCTTATCAGGTTCTAAGCGCGTGTTTGGTCGACTGGTGTTTTCAAGTAAACACTTTAACACACTTTGTTTGTTTAAATTGGAAATTATATTTTGTAACAAGTGAACTATTACGATGGAATCGCTGTCCTGAGTAATTCGACCATTTTGCCATTTCGTGTGTATGTTTGTGGAATAGGATGAAATGAATCTACCAATCGGCAAGGAGTTAGTTCTTGTATGAAAGCAGAATGATGTTTGTATACTTTTTTATATGATGTATTTTGTTCTAAAATGGCGACTACTCAAAACGGTTGGCGATGTTCCAAGTAGGAATAAAGTGCGCATACGTTTGTAGTTTGAAGTTTGTTTTTCCAAATTTGGCGTTAGTTGCCATAACGCTTTTGAGAAAATTTCACTCAAGTTTAGCCACTAAACACCCTAACAAACCGTATTGTTCACCATTTCTTCTAAAATGCAGTTTCATGAGTTATCGGTAAAACAACTTTAAAAAATAACAATATTATACAAAAGGAAATTTCTCAAAATGAGTTGTACCGATTTTGTTGAAATTTTGTAACACGTGAAGATTAATGACTCAAACCTGTGTGCTAAAGCGCAAGCAAAAAGATGTGAGTTTGGATAGTTGGGGGGGGGGGGGGAGGGAGCAAATCTTGACCACTATCATTAAAACCTTAATTTCATTTAAATGCCCCGAGTTTTGCCCCTTTTTAGTTTTATTGAAAGGCGTTTTGAAAGTTCATTTAAACTTTTTTTTAACAATAATTGTTGAACTGATAGTTTTGAAGATGAGTGATAAAGTTTGCACATTAAAAAAAAAAAAAAAATTAATAATTGAAATAGCGGTAGTTTTGCAAAAAATAAAAAAAAATGTTAGTGTCACGGGCAAGATTATACAAAATTACAATCATAATGCATGCCTGCACTATCTCTACGGATATGTTTAAACGCTTGTGCTTAATTTCAATCGCTCTTCTTAATTAAGTGCTATCCTTTTATCCTTCGTGTCCTGCCAAGCAGTTCTGTCCTGTTCTAAACACAGATAAACGATGTTGAATTTTTCTTAAAGTACAAGAAAGTTCAGACTATGCTCTAGAAAATACTTTGATTGATGCTTCCCCGGCACTGTATCCTGTGAGATATTAATTGTCTTTCCTTTACAATGAAGGTTTCCTTGGAACAATTCGAGGACCGAATTTTCTCTATATATTTAATGTTGTACGTGCAGGTATTCAACACGTTTTTCACTGTCTGTTACTCTAATACAATTAATTGTATACAATGTTACTCTTTCTTCTAACTTAGAAATTTATGGTAAGAATTAATTTTATTTCTAATTGGAGTAAATTTTAGGGTAGTTTTCAAAATATCTATAAATCACTTCAATTGGAACTAGATAAAGATTATATTGATAACAGATATGAATTTTAATCCGAAGTTTGTCATTATTTGCGTATATAAAATTTTTCGAGAGTATAAATCAACTCCCAATGTCAAGTGATAAACCTAGAAAATTTAAAAAAGTGAAAAATGCCAACGAGTAGCCTAGGCTATGTTGTAACTGGTAGTTGGTGTTAACGTGCAACATATTGCTCCGGAATCCTATTTTGGTCACTGGATGATTTTCCAGCAAGGACCTTGGATCACTGAACACTGAAAATATAACTATTGGAATCTATAACCCAGTTCGACCAACCAGCTCACAGGGGAACAAGCTGGAAAAAATAACAATTAACGAACTAAATATTAAACTATAAAATATCACAGTTGTTCGTCATTTAGACCTATTGGTATGTATAGCTGAACAACAGGGAAATTTCCACACCAACCGATCGTTGAACTAATAATAAGACCTCCCTGGACCCGGGCCGACACGACGTGGCGTAAATTTATCCCAACATTTTAATCATGAGACTTACAAACTTAAATCGTGGCAGGAGTAAAGGAGAAGCCATCTTACTGACCATGGTTTTAGATAAGCCACTAGAAAGAAAACCGAAAACATGGGTGAAGAGATTGGGGAGTGACTAATCAGAAATAGTTTAACGAGTTTTAGATAGGCCAATAGAAAGAATTCTGAAAACATAGGTGGAGAGATGGGGGAGTGACTAATCAGAAATAGTTAAACGAGTTTTAGATAGGCCAATAGAAAGAAAACCGAAAACATGGGTTCAGAGATGCGGGAGTGACTAATCAGAAACAAGTTAAACGAGTTTTAGACAGGCCAATAGAAAGAAAACCGAAAACATAGGTGGAGCAAAAGAGAAGTGACTAATCGTAAACCAGTTAAACGAGTTTTAGATAGGCCAATAGAAAGAATTCTAAAAAAATGGGTGGAGAGAGGGGGAGTGACTAATCGTAAAGAAGTTAAACTTGTTTTAGGTAGGCCAATAGAAAGAATTCTGAAAACATGTATGGAGAGAGGGGGAGTGATAATCAGGAAAAAAGTTCGACGAGTTTTAGATAGGCCAATAGAAGGAAAACCGAAACCATAGGTGGCGAGAAAGGGGAATGACTAATAGTAAACAAGTTAAACTTGTTTTAGATAGGCCAATAGAAAGAAAACCGAAAACATGGGTGGAGAGATGGGGGAGTGACTAATCCGAAAAAAGTTAAACGAGTTTTAGATAGGCCAATAGAAATAAAACCGAAAACATAGGTTGAGAGAAAGGGGAGTGACTAATCATAAACAAGTTAAACAAATTTTAGATAGGCCAATAGAAATAAAACCGAAAACATAGGTGGATAGAAAGGGAGTGACTAATCAGAATCAAGTAAAACGAGGTTTAGATAGTCCAATAGAAAGAATTCTGAAAACACGGGTAGAAAGAAGGGGAGTGACTAATCAGAAACAAGTTAAACGAGTTTTAGATAGGCTAATAGAAAGAAAACTGAAAACATACGTGGAGCAAAAGGTGAGTGACTAATCGTAAACAAGTTAATCGAGTTTTAGATAGGCCAATAGAAAGAAAACCGAAAACATAGGTGGAGCAAAAGGGGAGTGACTAATCAGAAAAAAGTTAAACGAGTTTTAGATTGGCCAATAGAAAGAATTCAAAAAACATGAGTGGAGAGAGGGGAGTGACTAATCGTAAACAAGTTAAACGAGTTTTAGATAGGCCAATAGAAAGAATTCTGAAAACATGTATGGATAGAGGGGGAGTGAATAATCAGAAAAAAAAATTTAGACGAGTTTTAGATAGGCCTATAGAAAGAATTCTGAAAACATGGGTGGATAGAAAGGGAGTGACTAATCAGAATCAAGTAAAACGAGGTTTAGATAGGCCTATAGAAAGAATTCTGAAAACATGGGTGGAGAGAGGGGGAGTGACTTCCTTCTTGTTTCACTTTCACTTTTTCAGACAACTATCGAGCTGACGTTTTTGCAACGATTTTATTTGATTCTGAGAATGGATGAGCGAGAAAACCCATGCGTTTTAAGACCATTTATTTAAAATACCACAATCTCCAGAAAGAGACAATTCAAGGTGTTCATGAATGGCATTACTCACCTTACAACGTGATTAAATAGCAGACCCCATTCCTGTGAAGAACTCCCGAGAGATTTGTTGAGTCGATTGCAATTGGATAATTATCTTTTTTAATTTAAAGTTAAAATACCACTTTAAAGTTGCAATTTCCTTTTTAATACCATTTACTTTAATCACAGCAAACGTCTTTGTTTTAATTACACTTTTAAACTAATTTACAATTTATAGTTATTCAACTTTATTTATATCTTTTGATTCTCCGTTTTATATTGCGTTCAATACTCAATTGGTTATTTATTCGTACAAGACCCATTCAACTATAATGAGCTATACTTCAATAACCAATTGAAGGAAAATATAATTTTCCACAAATACACTTTATGTGCAATACAAATACAAGACGACGACAAATTGTATTGACACTTGGCACATACGTCACACGTCACATACACAGTTCAGTGACATATTACAACTAAGGTTTGTGCACTTGTAAGAACTGAGGATGATGACTTAGGTATTGAAACGTCGTCTTGTATTTGAATTGCACAAAAAGTGGCTTTGTTGAACATTTTGTTTCGTTCATTTTAATGAAAGATCCATTTGTGTTGTATTAAACACTGTTAAAAGTAAATTATACATTCTGATACGGCTCAAGTCCGTTGAGGGAAAAGCCTCTAGACAGCATGACCTTGAAGAAACCAATAGAGACCGTGCGGGTTTACCAGCTCATTTACCTGCTGTTGCAGTGCTTGGAACTGGGTTTTTCCTGCAGTTACGTTCATTAAAGCCGCTTGAAAAAATCGTAGATACTGCATATTATTTTGCATCACATTTGCAAAGAGCATAATTTTACAAACAATTTAAAAAACACATTCGTAGCTGCTTTCCTTCCTAGTTGAGCTGCGTGTCGTCTTTTTCTTTTTACTTCCAGATCAGACTATGTGTCACGCAAGTTTCTCAAAATCTTATAACGATCTGAGATGGTAGGAAATACTATCAATCAGGAAGTTGAAAAACGACATCAGTGTATCCGTGATCGACCAAATAACCTGTCTGATTTGTGCGCCTTTAATAGTTAGTTTCTTTCGCCTTTGTTCCTCTCTTCTTGTTGTTAGTTAAACATTTTTTTTTAATGAATCAACAAAGTCTTTAAAACTTTAACTTGTATGGATAACCTGATAAAGGTTTTGAAAATTTGGAAAACTATACAGTCTGTCTTTGACAATAATGTGGCAATGACGCTTGCTTAACCTGACTTTTTCGACATGCAAGTTCAATTCCCCCTTCATTTCCAAGAGTAATACTAAATATTTTTCACGACCTCCCTGATTTTTGTACCCATTTTTAAACATCAAAACTTTTGATTTATTTGTATTCAATGACTGTACAAAATGTATGCAGTCGATTTAACCCTCTCTGTAGACCTACCACTGTGTTAGACAAAACAATAAGGTCATCTCCAACACAACAATCCCGGGATCTCTACTTTGTATTTAAAATGACGGCGGATGACCTTGACCATCCTTAATGCATTCATTATATCACCAATAAAAATATAATCCCAATATGAGATAAATTACTTATGAGATAAATTTATTATTTTCAACCAAATTTGTTATACATTTCTTTAGATTCATCTTAATTATGATATGTGAAACATAATGTTAATTTATTAGTCAGACTGAACATGTTTAACTTATTACTACAAAAAAGTTTAACTCATAAATACTACGCAAACATTATAAAATTACTTATTTATCCAACTCTCTTGTATTGCAAGACATCAGTAGCTTCGCTTCGAGGTTAGCCTCGTTAAGGATCTGTTCAAATTGACAACCGCGCGCTATTCTTGCTCTCCTATTGGCAAGACTTGTTTCGTAGCCCATAGTATAATTGAAGATTTTATATACAAACATAGCGTATTATTGAATATACACTGTGGCCATAAAATCGTGGTGCTGTTTCAAATTGTTATGGCTCCCTAAGGAGACATTGAATGAAACAATATTAGTTTTATTCACAATTGGGTAACCATTGTTGTGTCATTTAATCATATGGTCTCTATTTTATTTAAAAAATAAACATGATTACTGTTCAACGGAAAGTTCAATAGATTTTATTTATTGCAAAATTTAATTCTGTAACTCTAGTCCAACATGTGTATCGGCGTATTTTTCTTGTTGTCTAAGTTTTATGGTTGTACTTAAGTTTGTCATCGCCTTATATATATAAAAAAGAAAAACATAAAATAAAAACCACTGGCCCTGTAATACTCCAATAGTGTCAGGGTCGGAAGAGAACAAGAATTGGTTACAAAAGACCTGATAGGAAAGATGAAAGAGAGGGATCTAATCCAAGACCACTTGAAACTAGCTAGGGGTTTTTTTTGGGATTGCCACTCTCGTATTCACTATAAGTTCTGAGGGTCGGTGTTTCTTGAAGAACACGCAAATAACATGCGTAGATTACACAAACAGTTAAAAGGAAACTAATAAAAGAGCTCAAGTAGGCCGTCAGTCAGGAATGAAAATAAAGAAGTTTTTTACGAAGTCTGTTCTAAAATGTGATAGCAAAAACAACAGGCTCTAGGTTTATAACAATCCGATTCTTTACAGGCTATAAACCTGTGTTATTTCACGCTTTGTGGTCAGGATAGCCTTAAACGTTTGGTGTGGTGCTTCTTGATTAAATTCAAACTGAAGCAACAATTCTGAACGGAGTTATATTTATTGATGAAGCGACTTCAGCACATATGCACCACTACAATTATCCAGTTTGACCAAATGAAGTCCCTCATACCTTCTTTGAACATAAGCGTGACAACCAAACGTCATTTTTCGATGCGCACTTGTTTGCTTTGACGTGTTGAATCTCTACATGCTTGTCTTCAAATAAAAGATGAACTACGTTTTCTATATTTTTCGTTTAAATACGTTTCTTATTAGATCTTCTTTTCCCAATTTTTAGACCAAAAATATTGTGATTTTCAATTTATCGAATTTTCCTAATCACTTTTCCTTTTTGTGTTCGTTAATCTTGTATTTAGAAGTCTGTTTTAGAGATGTATAAACTTTTACATCACTGACTGTCTGAGAAGGAAACATCAAACACTGTTAAATAAAAAGAGATCACTATAGTGAATATTGGGCGTGGCAATGCCGAGCTGAATCTACACATTTGTTTAACGTAGTTTTGGTTTGAATCCTTTATATTTATCAGGTTGACCAATTTTTGTTCTCTTCCGACCCTATCGCTATTATAGTAGTACATTGTTAGAGGTTTTCTTGTCTGTCTGTTTGTGTGTTCGGTACAAATTTTGCAATCGGTTTTAAACTAACGTTCCGATGACCTAGAGATTTGAAAATTTAAAAAATAGCTCAAAATATGATGAAGAACTCGCTTTCTTGTCTGTCCGTCAAATCGCTGCTATGGTAAGAAAGCAGTAAAGTTGGCACATCAACCAATGTAGAGGCACGACTTGTTGGTGTAACAACGCCGCACACATGATTTAAATTACCAGTTGAGAAGGATGGAAAAATGGCAGCTAATTTGGGAGCACTCACTGGTCTTGCGAAATCAGTGGAATGACATTGAGTTCCTGTTCATTGATGAGATTTCCACGGTTCCAGACGAATTGTTTTGGATGATCGATTCTAGATTGCAACAATTGAGAAAAAAAAGAAGAAAATTAACCATTCGGTCCATCAACATTATACTTTTTAGAGATTTGTTAAGATGTTTAAAATCGATTGCATAATTTCCCACGCAGAAGAAACAAAAAAGCATAAAATAATGAAACCAGGTTTTTAAAACGGACTAAAAAGTATAAAATATTTTATCGTAAACCCACACTGATTTATAACCCCATACAGATTCCTAAGTCCATACAGATTCCTAAGTCCATACAGATTCCTAAGTCCATACTGATTTATAACCCCATACAGATTCCTAAGTCCATACAGATT
Organism: Aphrophora alni; assembly: GCA_963513935.1. Taxonomy (NCBI): domain Eukaryota; kingdom Metazoa; phylum Arthropoda; class Insecta; order Hemiptera; family Aphrophoridae; genus Aphrophora; species Aphrophora alni. The sequence goes on along the minus strand of OY740772.1, from coordinate 103,166,109 downwards.
CCTAAGTCCATACAGATTCCTAAGTCCATACAGATTCCTAAGTCCATACTGATTTATAACCCCATACAGATTCCTAAGTCCATACAGATTCCTAAGTCCATACAGATTCCTAAGTCCATACTGATTTATAACCCCATACAGATTCCTAAGTCCATACAGATTCCTAAGTCCATACAGATTCCTAAGTCCATACAGATTCCTAAGTCCATACAGATTCCTAAGTCCATACTGATTTATAACCCCATACAGATTCCTAAGTCCATACAGATTCCTAAGTCCATACTGATTTATAACCCCATACAGATTCCTAAGTCCATACAGATTCCTAAGTCCATACAGATTCCTAAGTCCATACAGATTCCTAAGTCCATACATATTCCTAAGTCCATACAGATTCCTAAGTCCATACAGATTCCTAAGTCCATACAGATTCCTAAGTCCATACAGATTGTCATGAAATTTGTATTAGCTATGTGATGATACTTGTAAGATTTAAAACGAAAAACGTGGGGCCTATGCAGTAGATAATCGTAAGGATTGTAGGGAGGAGCTGTCGAAACTCTCAAAATTCCTAATGGAGATCAAGTAGCTCCTAATTCAATAGATGGAGATAATTTTCAATTATATAATTCATGTGCCCCGCGTTTTTCGTTTTAAATCTTACAAGTATTTGTCATAGATTAAAAAAAAAACTCACAATCACAAATTTTCAGGACAATCTGTACGGTGTTAGGAATCTGTATGAGGCTACGAGAAATTATTTTATACTTTTTAGACCGTTTTAGAAACGTGGATTAAAAAAAAAAAAATATATTTTTAAATAATTATTTTATGTTTTTTGAATCCTTTTTTATAAAGCGATGATGACAGAGCAGTTTATCGTGTTTAAAGAAGAAAAGAAAATACATACTATTTTTTATGTGGAATAGTGTTTATCCCCCTCCATTTGTCACATATTGTTTGACATACCTTACATGTATAACTTTCAGTAAAAAAATCTTTTCAGCAAAATTTCTTTAACCAATCAAATCCTAATTGTGCGTAAGGATGGTTACATTATCATAATACATTAAAAAAAATTGTATTACTGTGTAGAGTTTCATTAACTAATGTATAATTTTATATGTTTTTCAAAATAGAATGGCTATGTCTAGGTATAATGTTTTTTACATATGGAAAATACTATGTTGTATTATATTTCCTGTTTGTTACTTTAAAGTAGAGTAACAATTAATTGTAATTTATAGTTACTGCTTGATTGCGATGGAAGAAAATAAATAATATTCTAAAAAGTCGACAAAAAATTGCAAACATAGAAATCCTCATCATTATTTACTCGAAATAAAATGTTAATTTATTCATCATTTAAATTAAGGTTTTTAAATAGCAGCTTTTTGTAACAATTTTAAAGTTAAACAGATAGTTATAAAAATGTTGTGGATATTGACTTCAGGAACCATGTTTTACTCAATCAAACTAATATAGAATGGAAAGAAACAGAGAAGATTAAACTGGTAGATTGGGGGTGAAGAAGGCAATAGATATATAATATCTGATTGATGGGTCTGGCACGAACTCTTGACGATTTGTCCCAATCTAATTTTCTAAAAGGCACTAAAGATTTGTCATCATTCGTTACGCGAGAGTTCTCAGTAGAAATATTTCTTTTCTCGAGTCTAAAGAAACATTTGTAGGATGTCTTTAAACATAATCTTTATTTTACTTTCATCATACAGTGTACGTAATATAAAGGTACGTGATGGGTCGATATTGAGTTTTGTGCGAAAACATCCGTTTTAAGGTTCTCTCTGATCAAAAATTAGAATGTCTGTCTGTCACCTGTACATTTTTGTAAAAGCCTTAATGAGTTGACAGGTTTTGATCAAATTTACTGTACGGGATCAAATTTGATCTTATCTCGAAGGCGTTTGCCTTCATTTTTTTCGATATACAGAATGGAAAAAAGTCTTGCAACCCCTATGTAATTTCTGAACGAGTAGAGATGAAAACTCCTAAACCTCGGAAGGTAAATTCATTTTAATTTTTTATTGGCAAAAACATTTTTACCCACTTTTTTTAAGGGGGGGGGGTTAAAAAGGGGAAGACGTGGATTTTTTTCAAACATCCATTGTGTGATTTTGAATGGCATAAAAATAGATACATTTTGGAAAAGGCTCTACGATATCTCAAACCAAAATTATGGGGCTTGTTTTTGAATTTTGAGTTTTCTATTTGTCATGGATATTAATGAAAAAAAAGAAAAAAAAAAAGAAAAAAAACTGACTAAACAAAGTAATATACCGATTATATTTTTAACAGTGGACTTATTTAACTAAATGAACACACTTTTATGTATTTTTCCTATTTTAGTAAACCGAACCCAATTTTTGAAAAGGGGAGCCAATGGGGCAGTTTTTCCCCCATCATGTAACATATCATTTTAAAGGGAATTGTTAGAGGAAACTGCTGATTTGTGGAAAATGTATTAGTTTTAATTTGGTGCTTACTTCTCCCATCTTTCTTGTTGGGTTAGTTCATTATTCCAACCAAAGCAGTCATGGGGATTTATTCTATACATCATCAGTTTCTTCTTACAATTCCCTTTAAATTAATGTCACATGAATATTAAGATGCGTAAAAAAATTGCCCCATTGGTTCTTTCTTTCAAAAATTGGGGCCTGTTTGCTATAATAGGAAAAATAAGTAGAGGTGTGTTCTTTTAGTTAAATAAGTCCGCTGTTAAAAAATTTAATCGGTATTCCGGTTTTTAGCTATTAACATCCATGATAAATAGAAAATTTTTAAATTTGACTTCTAGCACTTATAATTTTGCATAGAGACTTTTTCAGTGCACTATTTTTTCTTCTTTTTTTATGCCTTTCAAAATGCTATCACACGTTGAGGGTTAGTGTTAAAGAAATTAAAGTTTTCCCGTTTATCCCCCTTTAAAGGGGGCGAAAACGTGTTTACCCCATAAAAAAAGAAAGAACTTACCAGAGATTGGCGAAGGTTAGACGTTTTCTACTCTATTCGTTCAGGAATTACCTAGGGGTTGTAAGACTTTTCCATTCTGTATAATTATATATAAGTACCCAAACAAATAAACAATGTATCCTCCGGGGCTCACTTATAGTGAGTACGGAAGTGGTAATCTCTAGGAAACCTAGATGGGTCTACACTTTTTTTTTCATGTAATCTTTTGTTGGATCCCTTTCTTTCATCTTTTCTTTCAGGTCTGTCTTGACCAACTCTTGTTCTCTTCCGACCCTGATACTATTAGAGTAATCGAGGGCTACTTCTTTTGTGTTGTTTCCTTCTTTTTTTATGTAGTGACGATGACTGAGAGGTATTTCGCCGTTAATCAACAAGGTAAATTAAACTTTAAAAGCTAAAAAAAAATTAAAAATAAGTTTTATGAATTTAAAACTTTACATTTGGTTTTAATCCAAAAGGACTTTTTCATAATATTCCCTTATAAGAATATTGAACATTACTCTTCCACAAGATTTTTTTTATAAATCTTTTATAAAACCTCCATATTTAATCAAAAGTAAAACATCAAGTAGTTGAAAATGAATAGTGAATTGGTTTAAAATGGTCAATGAAAGAAAAAGGTTAGAAGAACACTCCGCACTCTGGCATAGGTATGAAAGTTATGCAAGAATAAAAGAAAGAACTTAGCCTAAGTGTTTCGTGGCACGACATTATATGCAGTTAAAATGACTGACACCAAGTGTAATTAGAGCTACCTAGTGTCAATACACCCAACCTAGACATAAACTTACAAGTGGAGAACGGATGGGAAGAATAATTTAGACTAAAACTTATCTTTTATTCATGAGTTTTGACATATGCAGATGTATTGTATCATTTTTTTTTATTTGAAAGTAATCCTGTGAAATGTAGTTGTACTGGGCAGAACAACAACAGTTATATAATTTGGGGATTTCAGGCAGAAGTGGCAAAAAAACTGTTCAAAGTTTATTTTAATTATCCAGTATAGGAAGTATAAGGTATCGAAAAACATTACATATACTTTTTTTTACTAATTTTTATGTTTCATGGTCTCAGGAAACAGTAAATGTGATTTTCGACGTGACGGCATTTTGTCGTCGTCCGTATGGACAGGATAACGGCGACAAAAATCGCAATAACAACGTGCAATTTTGTATAGAGGATTATTTATAGTGTGCTTATGTGTAAACCTATTGAAATTCAGAAATATATAATTAAAAAATGACAAAATGGCGGTAATTTTAACAGTTTTTTTTTGCATATCTCGTATATTGTGTAACTTTTAAGCTACTTAATTCGATGCAAATTTGCAGACTGTAATCCGACATGTAACGGTACCAACATCACATCTTTACGTTGATAAATAGCAAAGTTATTGTAAAAAAATGTATTTTTGAAACACGATTTCTCAAAATGTGATATTCATGTAGTTACCAGATTCGATATGGTCCAGACACATATGTAGCGAAGCGATAGGAGACTTTAATATATACACATTTATGTGGCCCGTTACGGTCTGGCCAGTATCTACTGGATAATACTCCTTGATATATCAATACAGTTTAACATCTATGAGATTGCATTTGCATTTCTCATCTCATACTCAATGGTCATATGTTGACTATTCAATGGTTTGAACAAAATTCATCCCATGCACGTGGTAGAAAAACTATCACCCATCTAAGTAATAACCACGCTCAATGTCGCTTGACTTCGGTGATCAGTCGAAACTTTGTGTTTGCCGTGTAAACTTAACCCACAAATACGTCATTGAAATATGTCAATTTCGAAGGAAATAACATTTTTGCTCACCAAATATTGTTACTATTCTTATAAAGAGAGGTATGTAGTACAAAAAAATAAATAAATAAAATAAAATTGGCGACTTTGTGTTTGCTATGTAAACTTAACCTACAAACACATCATTGAAATATGTCAATTTCGAAGTGAGAAATATTTTTTCTCACCAAAAAATGTTACTATTTTTATAAAGAGAGGTATGTAGTACAAAAATAATGAAAAAAAAATTAAAATTGGGGCGCTACAGTAAACAATTACCGTATTATATTTAGTAATAATAAAGAGCGTGGAAGTCTAGTGGATGTTCTAGACAACTACAAAAAAAATATGATTTTTATTTTCTATTAATAACCCTCTTTTTACTCAGCCTACAGAAAAATAAAAATAACAGTAGTGTTATTACACCTTTTACCCTAGCTCTAGTTTACATTTTACCTAAATTGGATTGAAAAATTAAAAATTGCTCTAACAGCTAGAATTTGCAAATTTTTGAAACATTTAATTCCCTATAGCTTCCCTGTATTCCCTGTAGCAGTTGGAGATATCAAAAAAACCTGCCATATTGAAAAAATGGCAGGGGATATGAAAAACTTAGTTAGTAGTTATGAAAAACTACTTAAAAAAAGTAGTTTTAAGTAAAAAAATCCTAAAGTTACCTTTTAAAGTTTTTCTTTGTTACTTTTCTACTTATTGAATAAAACAGCGGTCACACCTGTTTAAATCACCCTGTTTATATTAAATACAAACTAGCTATATATAACACCATCTGCATCTTTCCATATACGATATTTTTTATCGAAACACTTTATCAAGCCTAAACAAGGATCTACTCTTTGTTTTTAGAGTATCATCCGTCTTTGTCTTTAGAAGCAGAAACTAGACATTTTTCTCGTGTAGGTGTATCAATATGGGATCGACTTCATTTTTGGATGGAGTATGATTTTCATTTCAAGGCAGAGGGCAACTGGAGAGATGGTACATTTGGAAGATGTGCATCAATCATACTTAGGTGGAAATCGTGCAGTAGCATTCTCTTGACTCTTTTATTGAGAGAGAGAATTGGATATAAATAGAGAGTGAATTTATGAGAAGCGTGTGTAGAATATCTTTAATACCATGTTAATATTAAGAGCTGGTTAGGAATGGAATTGAAATGTCAGTGTCAGTAATTTATTATGTATTCACAGTGTTGCAAAATTATATAACGGTTGTCCTGGGAAGAGGTTACTATTTTTGACATATGAAACATTCTACGAACTTGACACTTTACAGTTATGTTACATTGATATGAGTTTCATTTTTGTGTGGTCAATCAAAACAAAATGACGGAATAACAAAAAGAACATTAATCTTCTGGATATAACCACTTCCTCCCACAATGCAATGGAATTAAAATGTCCATTGCCATCTGTTGAATCAGCTGTTGTTTTGTTAACACACAACAATGAAACAATTTGGTAGTTGTATTTAATTAGTTTAAGTGTGATATCTAATCTTACAACAATACATTTTTCAATTGAACAAAGAGTGAATTGTTCTTGGGCTATTACTTTTAAAAATGAATATGAAGCTATAAGGTGTTTTCAAAGAATCTAGCTAAATGTAGTTCCTCCATCAAAAAAATTAATTAATTAATAGAAAACTATGCTACTAGAAATTGGACCAGTTTCATAGAACCATAGGAAAAGAAAAGCTTGCATGTGCTACTTTACGGAAATCTTCAAAAAGGATTAATTCATTTAGAAAAGTTTCATCCGCTACTGGGATATTAAATTCGTCAATGCAAATGTATGTCAAGAGCCACGAAAATCAAAATAAATTTTAATAAAACACATTTAGTTTAGTTTAGGACTGGTGTTAATATGACCCAGAAAGACGAGTGTAATTTTATTCGAAGACTTTTGAAAAGCTTGACGAAGATGCCTCGGCAATTTATCTTACTGTTAAGACTTTTTTAATTTCGTTGTTATCAGTTCATAGCTATTGATGGACATCATTTCGAATAAAGGTCAAATTTGGATCATGAGTAATTTATTACTGTTTTCTTTTTTCATTTTTATTTATTCATTTTTTACACATTTTAATGGTGTCTGCAAATCAACAATTGTAATTGTTATGGAAATAAAATCATTTTGATGAAAACGTAACATTATTATGTTATTCCGCAATTTTGTATCGATCGACCGTAAAAAAATAAAACCCAACGGTACTTTTTTACATATCTATGTTAACTGTAAATTGTCAGGTTTGATGAGAGTTCCGTATGTGCTGCATATTAATTCAAAAATAGCTCCCTTTTCGTGGGATACCTCGTAGTTAAATTTTGAGAGTTAGGTTTGAATTAATTTTATTCCTAATATCCTTGATGTTGTCTGACCATCCAAGCTCAAAATACGTGACAAGAACTTGACTTTTCAAGGAACGTTGGTTTCAAAATTTAAACGGTTTATTTGTCGCTCAAGTAATTGTTCAAGTATAAGCTCGAAATATGGTAGTGGATAGACAATTAATTGATAACATGTTTTGTGTTTCAGGAAAAGAGGTTGATCAAAATTTTACCTTCAGTTGAAACTGTTGAAAAAGAAACAAAAGTATTGTCCCACCGATTATTCGAAATTTGAAACTGGGTACATAATTTTAAAGTCATTTTAGAAAGACTTTTTCTGTTTTAAGGGCATTTATTACAGAAAATTAATTGTTTTCCAGCACCAAATTGACAATAAAATATGTACAAAAATAATTCTAACTCCTGTTATTTTTAAACGGTTTGAATGAAGTCCCTGGTTACTTGCTGAATATAATTATTAAAACATGTATACGATGGAAATTTGATTAAACTCAAAAAAGTACCGCCACAAAAATTTTAAAATCGATATATACATAAATTAAAGTATTTCAAAAGCAATTGTGTTCTTGTGTACCTATATCAGAGTGAATGAGCATTGGTGTAGATTTAAGCAAGTTGGGTCAACATTTTAATTTTAAAATTATTCAAGATGACAAAAACGTTCTTTAGAGAATATTCAATTTTAAAATTTGGATAAAGTAATCTTTAAAAAAATCTGAAAATTAATGGTGATCCGTATTGGTATTTTGCGTTTCTTTTGTCTATGAAATAATACTGTCTTAACAAAAGTCGAATCAATGTTACAATTTATAAATAAAACAATATATTTAGTTAATTAGTTTGCGTCGACGCTATAAAACTGTTATTAAAGTTTAAGAATATATACTCCAAGTCTCGCTTGTACGTAGAATTGATTTTAATCAAGGTATTTTGAGAAGCTGTATTCACAGAATGTTTAGGCTAAATTAGAGAGTTGTATTCCACGTATTGTTGGAAGAAGAACTCGTCTGAAGGCTATAATTCGGCGAGTTACTTCTGAAAGCGAAATGAGATCAAATAAACTGTGCAAACACTTTGCATTAACTTTCTCAAAAAAACAATTTACAAAATCAAATATTAATTAAAAGAAAATTTTCGTCGCTGTTAACTCCAAAAATATTTGTTATTTAATTGTAATATACGTTTTAATCTAATTTTTACCCATGTTATTTTAATTACAAATTATATATACGAAGTATAGAGGAAGTTTGGTTATAGAAAATAATTTTGACGTCTGTTTTACAACTGATATTCACATTTCATGACTACAGGAAATCAAAATGATGAAATAATAATTTGGCTATCAGAACTTCCTATTTGCCAATATCCTGATGTCAGTGATTATTTCCTTATTCCAGTTCCTTTTGTCATCATTTATATTCCATCTCTACCATCATATGACTTCTTAGATCACGGAAGGCTGTCTCTCTTATTTCTACACTCCTTCCACGTTTCTCCACTTAGTGATCGTAGAAGAAACCCCGGCCAAAGCCAAGCGGCCTTCAGTTCTGTACGCACTTATCTTCCTGAATGTCATTCCCCTATGAAGTATAATTATTAGGTGACGGTATTTAGTGCACCTCATCGCCCTCTTCCGTATTATGGGTATGTGCCTCTCGTTAACACTCTCCTTTTGCTTGCTTTTATTTCCAAGAACCCTTTCAAGTACCATCACTACATGTTCTGACTTCCTAACCACCCTATGTACGTGCTTCTTCATTTGTGTGCCTCCATCATAAAAAAAGGTATTTTACAATCCGAGATCTAGTTTAGTGATGAGGGCAATAGCTTATTCTCCATAACATTCGGTAAAAAACCGACAAACGAACGTAAATTTGTTTAGACTGTTTGAATATTTAAAAGTAGTTAAATAAACTATTAGTAGCTTATTCTCATCTTTCTTTTATCTTTTTCATCTTAAAAGAAAAACACATCTCTTGGGGAAAAGGAACTATTGCAGATAAGATTCGTTTTTATGGATGCTTTTAACATTTAGTATTAGAAGAAAAACCTTAAGAGGCTTTATGCTTTTAAAGAGCTTAGATCCACCTAAAGTAAATGTTTAATGTGAAGCGAAGTTCAGCGATAAATGTTGATGGAGGGAAAAATATTAAGCTCAATAGAAACAAACAAGATGACGTATCTTTTCCGCAAACGTCTTTAAAATTATTCACGCTCTTATAAACGTAAAGCAAGTTCATGGAAATCATCATGGTACATACCTATCCCTATCATGCTACGTTTTACAAGCTGATTCTTTGTCATGTCCAAAATGTGGTTAGTTGGGCTGGGCCTTTTTAGGAAATATTGGTAGATCAAGGGGTGTAAACAGTTTGTTTAAAATAGTTCTTACACAGATCTTACGAATCTCGTAATGGTGTAAATCACTAGTTTCTTGTAGTTAGCTAGTTCTTAACGGGCCTCGTAGGTGTGTATATATATAAAAATCTCTACTCGCTTCGCTCGTGTCAGTGTCTTTTCTTTGTAACTGCACTACTTCCCACTCACGTTACTCAGTTTTATCTTTCTATGAAGATAACCCTTTATATGAAGAACCAGGGGTTACAAGGGATCTATAGGCGCAGTACATTTCACCTTACGCCTTAAACACCTTAATATTAAAACATAATCTATGCTATTAATAAGGGGAACAGCATAGAGGATGAAAAATATTAGTAATATTTCATCATAAATATGTTTCACTGTATCTGTATATGACCACCAATTGGAAAAACGTTCTTTATTGCATACAGATCTAAAAAAAACCCGTTAGGGTTTAGTCGACATCTAGAAAGTTATGATATACACAATTACAAGATTCATAAACCTATGTAACAACTCTTTTAAACAAACTTACCCTACTGGATAAGATTTCTTGATCTTCTGTACGAATAAAATTTCCCAAATGTTAAAAAAAAAACAACAAATTTTGGGCATTAGATTTAGAGTATCTGCTTGTATTAGATTGATGGTCCTGGATAACTTCCGTTTCATCAACTTGATCTGTTATAATGATAAATTACACGGGAATATATAAAAAAAAACAACGATAAAATGTTTTAATGAATTCATTTCAACAACACCGTAGTCATTACCATTAAACAGTATTCAATTTAAAAATAAAATTAATTTATAAACATTAAAACAGGTTTGACACTTAGCCAATTAACAATAAATGACAGAGGACATTAAAATGCAATAATCCTAGTTAATTGGATTGGTCGAAACACATTACAATTGTTGGGAAAGTGCCTGGAAACAATGAAGTTAATAGAGTCCGCGGAATAGATTTAATCGAATATATTGTATCTTTGATTTAATTCAATTAATATCGAACTTGGAATCGATTTACATTGTTACGAGCTCAACATTTCGACAGTGTTTTCGTTCGTATGGATTTAAATAAAGGTATTTATCTATTTATTATAGGTTTGTACATTAGAATTGAGCGACAATGAAGGAAGTGCAGTTGTAATAAATGGGGGAAAATATCGCATTCACCCATATCCAAAACCAAATAAAATGATACAAAATTAATCGTCCCCAAAAATGTAATTTTCGTAAGTTGTCAATCAAAAAAATCGAAACGAACTATTGATGCCTTAAAAAAAAAGTTTCTGCATTTAAATAAATACCTAAATGTGCCATAAATACGTCCTCAGCGTTAATTCTATTTCATTAAAATGAAGCTTTTAAAGACAGTGGCGAAGGAACAATTATTCTGAACTGTAAAAAGTTTGTTACTTGTGATTTTGTACACGGATTTGAGTCATTAATCTTCAGATCTCGCTAAAATTTAAACGACATTGGTAGAGTCGATTTTGAGAAATTAAGTATTTTTGAGAAATTCTTTTTGTTTTTTAAAAGATAGTATGGATTAGATTGAGATGTTAAAGGGTTAAACGGCGTAGCGACCATTGTTCTATTGTGCAAATAAGCCTTTTAATTCTAGTTCAGTCTCCTCTATGAGTGTTATTAATCCACTCACTAGCTCGTCCAACAACAGTTCACCCTGTGCCTCTTGCTGATAAGAGCCTCACAATTATAGGTTATGTGACCTGCGGTTTCCTCATCTAACCTGCACAATTTAGTCACTGTTTCCTTGTGATATACTCCTATTCTATCCAGTGCACGCTCAGACTACATTGTCCTGTAATTCACCCGAGTTGCCTTCTACCTAAGATTAATACTAACCCTCCAAGCTTACCTGAAGGGATTTTCTCAGTAGTAATTTACTATAGGAATGCCCTCCAAGACTATACCATCTTTGTTAGTATTTTCTCTTAAGTCACATATTAATGGCTGTCCTGGCCACCTGCTTAGGTCTTACAATTTCAGATGCAGATGGTTGTTCAGTCGATCTATCTGCTCTTTCGTGTCCAACAATCTAGTGCCCCAGTACACTTAAGAGAAATTTGATAAAAACCATTAGGGCAAATTCTTATTTTTCGTAAGGCAGCGATTTTTAAATTTAAGCTATCAAAGAAATGCTAATTAAAAAAATGAATTAAACCACAATAACAACAACAACAAAACGCGAAATATGCGTTGTAATATGCATACATACCAAATTAGATTAAAATCGGTCCTTCACATATACGAGCCGCGCCGATAATTAAAGGTTCAAGTGTAACAACGGTTTTATATCAAACTTACAACGATGGGTAAGATCGCTTGATCTACCAGTTCCATTTATGATTTCCTCCAAGACCCAAGAAACCTCTTTTTGAGTATTACATTTAGATGACCTGCTTGTATCATATTAAATGATGGGGCTGGGTAACTACCAAGATGTTGTAACTACTAACTTGTTTCAAATATGAAATATATGAACAATGTTTGAAAAAAATCAGAATTTATTTGACTTTGAAAGAATTTAATAACAACAAGATTATATGTCAAAAAATCCGAGCGGTATTAACACATAGAGCATTCATCTTAGAGTTCCTGGACATCATTAAATAATTCTAAACCTAAATTCAAATTTGAATCTCACCAAACCAAATAGTTATTAATCACTTTAAATTTACAATTAACCGAGCGGTTAAAACCGGGCTTACCTGCAAAGTCGGTTACGACGCTAGGTAGGATAAACTCATTTCGTTTGTTTAAAAAAAATAAAACAATCAATCACTGTCTAAGGAGTCTTGGGATTACATCCCCTAGCTTTAGGGTTAATTAACTCCACATTTTATATTAATTAACTGTGAATTATAAATTATAAAGGACGGTGTATAGAGCCGATTTGAAACTGAAAAATTTCAACACTACATGAATTTCTGTCCAGTCAGGAGTGAGTGAACATGTAGAAATCTTACACCGTGAACTCCTGTACACGCTCCTGAACTTTGCCAACTAGGGATTGTTATATAGGCCTAATAGTAATAACTTTTGTTTGCGTATATTAGAGGGCGTCTCAAAAATTCCATTCCTCCCAGCTAAGGCCAGGTTCATTCTTTTTTAACACTTTTATAAGTACAAAACAATAAGTGGTTCTTGACCTATCTAAAAATAATATATTATTTTATAATTTTATATAATTCTTAACTTCCCTGAACAATGTTGTGTCAATAATTGTTGACAGATGTTTCGCCTATTTGTCAGACATCTTCAGAACTTAATATTCACTCCATAAATAAAGTAAAAAAGTGCTCAGATAAAATTAAAGTACACTTAAAAAGCACTATTTACACATTAAAACAGTTCGATAAAATAACTTTGTCAGGTACGCGTTTCATGACTGGTTGTTAGCTCATCTTACTTTGAACATCTGATTAAGTTCAAGCTTAATCGTTAGGACTGTTTTTGAGACAATCGAAATTTTTTTTTTTTTTTTTTTTTTTTGTTTTTTTGGCAGCTACTCCAAAATAATATATTCTGATATGTCCAAAATATGATTATGAACTTAATTAAATTAAAATCTGTCAAAGCATTTGGGTTTTAGATCTCTCAAATTTCGTATAGTTAAGTTATACGATGCCGCAAGAAATCGATTTCGATATATCTTGTAAAACTACTACAATTAAAAACTTGTAAGGACGTGTGACCATTCCGGAGGTAATGTAAAAACCTCTCAATATTCTATTTACAAACATTTAAATCTCGAAGCCTCTCCCCCATCTTGTTCAATCAAGTGAACTGCCTTGGGACAAAATGTGAACTTCCTGTTGACACCCTTCCTCGCAGTTTCTTTCAGATATGTCGTTACATACACCGACCTCTCTATCTATTTAAAATAGAAGTTTGTTTCTTCAGAGTGTGGATTTTAATAAAGGAATTCTTGGAAATCTCATTTTATCTGAGTTTAAACTTTACGATAAACTTTTCAACTTGGCATTAATATATTTTTACTGTAAAATGAAAGTTCTTTTTTATATAGAAAACTTTTTAATATAAAATGTGAAACATCATGATTGGTTTCTAAATTAACTTTGTCACAGACGCAAACAAACAAGAATGTTTCTTTTTAATTACTAGAGAAGTTTCCTAGGTAAAACCAAAGAGTCTTATAATTTCACACGCGTGTTTGTCTGATAGTTACAAACAGTCTACACAGACAAGACGATAAATCCGATATATTTCAAACTTTGCATTTATATTCTTTGTATTGTCCCACATATAGCAAATATATAGAGGTAACCAAAAATTACCTAGGGTTATTTAAAAAGTAAAAATTACCGAGTTGAAAACAAAAATTTGTTGAAGATGTTATGTGTTCGATATCAAATAAAATTAGAAGTTATACGTTTACAAATATGTATGTTTATTCGGCGAAAAATTAATATGTTGGCGCTAGAACAAATTTAAAGTGTTAGATATTATGGTCTCCTCTCCCTCTAACTTGAACACAAACCTGAAACAAAAAAAATGCATTTGAAATTAAAGGATAGTGCGAAATCATATAGTATAGTTTTTTTGTAGGACGAATACTACTTGAGTTAACCACACAATGAGAAATGCGTAGCATAGTTTGGAAAGCAGTTTTTGTGAGATGAAAGACAATAACAGCCATTAAAAAAGATGGATTGCATTTTCATTAATTTAACTTTATTAGGATAGATAAGACCAAGGATTTTTTATATTTTCACGCGCTTGTCTGTTTGTCTGTACAATCTACTGCTTAATAACTTCGACTTTGTAAAAATAACTGTCTCTATATGGCTAAGCACACGCTTGACCCTTTTGTTTCGAAATATATTTCTTTTTAAAGACGAGTTGGTATAGATTGTTCTTGTTGTTTAAACGGCAAACAATCTCTTGGTCATCATCGAGTTATAAAAAAAAGGAACAAACGAACGTAAAATAAATACCCTCCTTCTAATACTCTAATAGTGTCATAGTCGGGAGAGATAGTCAAGATAAAGAGATATTCATTGTTGATAGCCTTATAACTACATATATTGAGCTCTAACCATACCCATGCAAAAAGATGACCTAAACAATGAAATGGAAATTATCAAACATATAGCGCAAAACAATCGTTTTAAATCTTCAATGGTGGACAAAATCGTACATAAAATACAGAAAAAACCTGAAAACCATAACAAACCTCTACACTGCAACAATAGCAACAAAAAGACAAAATTCATTCCAATGCAATACACACCAATTTTTGATCAGCAACTCTTTCAAGAAATACAACTACAACATAGCCTACAGAACAAGAAACAGTTTATCACAATATTTCAACCACACAAAAAAATAACCATGACCTATGCAACAATAGTGGCATATATAAACTAAATTGCAGTGATTGTGATAAGTATTACATTGGACAAACAGGCAGAACATTTAGAGAAAGATTTAAAGAGCATATACCTAGCAGCAGAAACAATAGAACTACAAACTCAGCATTCACGGACCATTTAATTGTTAACATACATTCTTACACCAGCATACAGGATAATATGACAGTGATACATAAAATAAATAAAGGACACACCATGAACGTCATCGAAGAATAGAAATTTATAAACACCACAAAAGCAACCCAGAAAAAATTTTAAATGAAAAATTGAATTTTGCTTCCAATTGCCTTTATGATCTAATATTTTGCCAACAACATAAAATCAAGGAGACATAAGAAAATCTAGTAGGGCACAAGGTACAATCTGATAAGCATTGAACAGAGCTGCACCTTATCTTTCCAAATCAGTCTTAGAGGAAATACACCAGAATGAGGTACCTCTCAAGTGTAACAATGTTAAACAAATTTATTTATTATATGATGTGTACAAAAAAATGTATGAAAATATGTGTAACAATAAGTTTTGTGTATTTATAAGTGTTTGAGTGGACATAGCAGCTGGCCTGATGATGCTGCCTGTGGCAGTGAAACATGTAGCCACATAAAAGGTAAAATAAAAATACAGACTACATTTGACAGATATAAATAATATATATAAAATAAAGAGATAAATAAAGATCTGATAGATAAATGAAAGAGAGGGATTTAACCCCAGATTACATGAAAAAATCTGTTGTTCCAGTTAAATTCATCGGAATTGTCACTTCCGTACTCACTAAGGATCACCTTTAACAACGTTTTATTAATTTTTTTAAAGATATGTTTCTACAGAAATGTATGTATAAATATATAAAAAGAAGAGTCCTGCTTTACTTGTGTAATAAATTCGTCCTAGGGGTAAATTGTGTTTGAATAAAATCGACTTTGATGACGACGATCGTGTCGTTGGTGTGCTGTTATTTTATTTTATTTGCTTCTATACGCATAGCATTATTTATAAATCTTCACATTTTACGATTGTTTGAACTATA
Organism: Aphrophora alni; assembly: GCA_963513935.1. NCBI lineage: Eukaryota > Metazoa > Arthropoda > Insecta > Hemiptera > Aphrophoridae > Aphrophora > Aphrophora alni. The sequence goes on along the minus strand of OY740772.1, from coordinate 103,150,130 downwards.
TTGTTATTCCCGATTTAAAATTTTAGAACATTTAATACCAGCTCCATGGATAATTTAAAAAAATTGCCGATTATGTTAGAAAGGTATTTTGTTTGGTATAATGCTACCAATAATATTTATTTTAGTTTTTAAGAGGCTAAACATTAGATAACACATACGACTACAATCGTTAATATTCGATATTGAGAATATTTCAATTTTTAATTTTGGTTGTATAAGAGCTCGGTTACACTAAATAAATATTGAACCTACATAGAATCTCTAAAAAAAGAAAAATATAAAATCTTAACAGTTCTAGAAATGGGGTTAAATGATTACTTTACATAAACAAACCAAAATACAAGAATTGCTTGACAAAAGTATAAAAACGCAACGAAAATTGTGTAACTTCATCATTGATATAGACCTACTTACTTTCACTCACTCGTACATAATCAGTAGTATCATTCATACATTTCTCTATCAATAATTAAATTATGAAAAAACGTTAAAATAAAAATCAACAATTTTTTCTTCAAATAAATGGTTCCGTCATAATTTTCTAAACTTATGTATATATATATATATATATATATATATATATAAGTTTGGAAAATTATATATATTTTCAGCACCTACCTTAATAACTTCAGACAAACAATTACAAAATCTGGAAGTTAAGTATGCATACAATTTCATTATAACTGATAGGTTGGGTTTAGTATATTAACATTAAATTTGTTTCGTAGATATCTAGCCTATGCTGCCAATTTTTGTAGCTTCTGCTTAAGAAAGTTCTTAAAACTTTATATACATATAAATTTCTAACAGGTCAAAATATTCAATACTTTAAAGAGAGGTAAAGAGTGTTCAGTTATCTGTTTATTTGAAATATTGCGTATACAAATTTTTGCAATATTATGAAGGGTATGTTGTATAATATACCTCGCCCCAAACTGTAAGGCAATACTCTAATTTTGAATTCACAAGAGCGTATTAAGTTTTTTTTTTAATGGCTTACATTAAATCTAAACTGTTTAATACTAAATAAATTATGTTTATCCAAAATGTTTACTAATCTCTTTTTAACAACTTTTTATAAATATCTACAGCAAAGCAATTTGTCTATATAATTACTAGGATTCATTTTATCATTATTTTATAAAGGGGCTTACTCGGAAATTCACCAACTGAAGTTAAACAAAACTCCAGTTTTTTTGTCTGTAGACCTGCACAGTCGATAGACAAACAGAGGTCATTCCAAAAACCAATTTTTTAGGTTCATAAAAGGAATATTTCCGCTAAAAATTGGAGATAAATGTTTTCACACATCACATAACTCTATATGTGACGCCTATGTGACAAAGATAAATCCATTTAATTTTCATTACATTTAAAATTCATCGAGCACACATAAAGTTCTGATACGAGTCTAAATTGTTTATCATGGGTTACGTAAATATATAGTGTGATTATATAAATATATGATTACGTAAAGATTACATAACACTCTATGCTTACTTGAAACTAGTGATTTTGTCTACTGGTTTCGAATATTATGGGAGTTATACTAAGAGTCCCATCTAAAATGTTACAATAGCTAACTTTTTAGTTATAAATATGATAGAGCACTTTAAATAGGGAACCTTCCTTTCTTCTTAATGAAGTTTAAAAATCTACTTTGTAAAATGTTAAAATGTTTTCCAATATGGCGGCCAACTTGAAATTTGTTAAGAAACACCCTGTATTTTACGGAGTTTTCAGGTGTAAAAAAATATTTTAAGAATATTTTATTCTTGGGTATTTTTAAAAATCTTTAGCCGTTTAGGAATTACAGGCACTTAAAGTTTGCCCACATACCAAATTTGATTTAAAGCTATTCGAACGTTTGGACTGTAGGATATGCTAGAAATACAATGAATATATTATAGGATAAGTTAATTTTTCCGTCAGACAATCCAAATTTCATCCTTATGGGGTTTTGACACTTAAACCGTCATCGTCAAATCCAAAACATCATGAAATTGTTCAGCCGTATGAAAGCGTCGTCTCATTGCAACTGCTAATAATTATTTCATGATGTTTTGGATTTGACGATAACGGGTAAACTGTCAAAACCGGTTATACATATGGATGAAATTTGGATTGTCTGACAGAAAATTAAGGTAAATAACCTATAATATATTCATTGAATACACAATCCAGGAAGCTACGACAAACACTATGTTTAAGAAAGACATTATTCCAGAAAAACACTATTTGAAGTGTACAGCAGAGTGTGGAAAATTTTAATGTGGAGAAGTTGTAAGAAATGGCCTTTAATGGCCTTTTCTGATTTACTCAGGCCCGTCGGAAAACTATTTGTCGTAGTATTTTTAACAAGTTATGAGTATGGTACTGTTTTCCGGATGAGTTACTTGGTTGAAGAGGTTCATTAATTCTAGAGTCTAGTTAGGGGACCATTTGACCGCCCCCTACTACATTTTAGAAAATAAAACAATTACAATTAATTAACTAGTATGACAACTGCATCTAACGATTTTAAACAATTATCTAAATATTAGAATCATCTTGAATTTCTGCACCAGTCGCGTATTTTCTACTATAGAGCCGATTTTAAATATCAAGGTGTCAAATTAAACAGTGTTACCTGCAGATTTGTCGAAAAATATTAATTTTCTTTCGAAATACTTATTGTGTACTAAATTTATCATTTAAATAACATGCCTGATATTTGTAAATGCATAACATGTTCACAACAAAAATGCTTTAAAACAGCTGTTATAAATTTTCAAATTCGTATTATTTTGTTGTTGTCTTTGAGAATTGATAACAGCTGTTTAACACATTCTCTGAATATAACAGTCTCAAAAGGGTTTGGCTTTAATTAAGCTCATACAAAAGTTAAGGTAGGGACTTTAACTAACAAACTGTATAAGGTTTTCGGTAATGTATATCAAGGTACAATTTATAATAATATTTATAATTTAAATGGAAGGAAAATTACTTCACAATTCTAAGCTAGTAATAATTTAATAATTGCCCGCAGGAACGCAGCCTGTTGTATATTAGATTACTGCTCCATGTATCCGCTTGTCAAGGAAATTCCATTCATAAAATATAAACTAATTATACAATTAAGTTAGTGGTAAGTAACATGAGCTCTACTTGATTAAGCTATGAATAGACTTTTGTTATCAGTAATGAGTGTGTATTAAGTCGGTAGGTAATGTATACACCAGGTATACTGCTGCCAACTGATAGCCTACAACACGATTAACTTGTAGTGCTAATGGATTTGTTGAGATAGAACAAGTGTTGACAATCCATTTACATGTGTTATGTATTATTGCGATAAACTGTTAATACAACATTTATTTATTGGTGTAAATTCTGATTGGATTTTTCACATTAATTGACATTTTTTTGTAAATAATATTTGTACGATGCAAACATATAATATTATATTTACTCTTCACTAACCCTTAGCTTACTATAGTCAGTAATGGACGTGGCAATACCGGGGGAAGCCAGCTGGATCTACACCTTTTATCATGTAATCTTCTGTTAGATTTATCTCTTTTTACTTTCCAATCATAGTTAGATGTCGTGCAGTAATAAAGACAACTAAGTTTTGATCATTTAGCACTTCCCAGGGAACACGTAGAGCTTAAAGTTTGCCATGGACGCGATTAAACATCGCGCTTAACACACAGGAGATGCAGGAACCGGTTTCAGCAAAATTTTGATGGTCTCAGTCGTGAGAACACCACAGAGAAGTGGAGGCCATGCTGGAGGCTGCTAGTTACATATACTCATGAGAAGGACCAACAGACTCTGATACGATTCTCAAATGCTGTAACCATTAATTCTGTATCGCCCTTTACCAAGATATAAACAAAGGGTGTAGCAGAGTTCAGACTTTTCACCTAACCACGAATAAACCCATTTCCATAGATTCGGCTGTGTAGAAATGGAAGACAGGACTCCAACCACCTACTGACCTGCGCCACCATCATCCACTCTGACTTTAAATGAAGAAATTCTCTTCTCATCACTGGGAGGCACGGCATAGGATGGCAGAATTGCCGAGAATGGGCGTATGCTGTAGTAAAGTAAATGTCCTTCCAATCAGGTCTCTCTTGTTTTCTTCTGACCTTTGTGGTATTAGAGGATTCAAGGGTTAGGTATCTTTATTTTATGTAGCTTTCTTCCTTTTTTTTTTTTTAATAAGGCTTTGACGACTGAAGGGTTTTTCACCTATAAACAACAAGGAATAAACAAAATTGTAGGCTACTTTTCACATCAAAACAAAACGTTGAAATGATATAGTTTAAAATTAAACTTAACTAACTTTGTCATAATTAAAAAGGAATAACATGACCCAAAATTAAAACCGGTTTCTTGTCAAACTTTACAAAAAATACAGTAATAGCTATTCTGCTGGAACCAAAGTTTAGATTTAGCATTGTGTACCACGACTTGTACAACTAAGGTTCTAACCTAGGAGATTAGTCTCCTCAAGTTTTATTAATTCACTGATTAACTCATGTTGCAAGAGTTCAGTAGGTGCTTTTGCTCAAAACAAATTAAATCTTTTGTCTGTAAGAGCCGTACAATCAGACATTATGTAGCTTGCAGTTTTATTATAGTTGCTGTAGTCCCATCTAGTTCTATTTTTGGGTTGAGGAATGTCAGAAGTATCCAAGTTCTACCCTAAAAGGGTTTTATCGTTTTCCCCAGAATTTGGCCCTGAATTTTATTGGGAACTCCTTCTCGATTGGTTAAAATTCTACCCTACTGCTGCATCTTGTTACTGGTCTGCTGCAACAATACATTGCTCACCGCCGAGGAGGCGTGAAGACATTGTCAAATTATACAAAACCGACGAAATTCTGTTCTACAAGAAACTATCACAGCGGGATAAGAGAATTTTAATAAAAAATCTAAAAGGGCTCTGTATTAATTTATCTGGGCACAGAAGTTTAGAGAGCAGGAATTTCCATTAGATTTTAAAATTACTATCAATGTAGGTCGACATTTTCAAACCTCAGATCCAACTAAGAATTTGTTTGACTTAGACAAATTTGATATTTGTATCATTAGTTACGATATATGAGACAAACTGGGCGTGGCAATTTCAAGGAACCCTATCTGGGTCTACAGGTTTTTAAATCTACTCTTTGGTTAAATCTCTCTCTTCTTTTTTTTAATCATGTCTCTATCAAGTCTTGCTCTTTTCTGTCCCTGCCGCTATTAGAATATTTGAAGTCTGCGAAGTTCAATATGAACACGCTTTGATGTCATTCCTTACGGAGTACATCTTCCAATCATGTATGTGTACGGTGATATGTGCATTAAACTCCAGTTCAGGAACAAGGACAGACATTTAAATACCTACGAAAACATCGATATAAAACAAAATTAATTGTATTTATAACAGTCTAAAATGTCCTATGTTAATAAGTGTTTACAATTACCGTCTTAACGCTTTAAAAGTATAGCCTAAATAATGCTAAATATATAACCTAACCTAACATAACTTTAACCGGACGATAACATCTCCTCCAAGACCTCACTCAAGTACGGGTGTGACTCTAGCTGGACCTTTATTCATGTGGTGTTGGGTTAAATCTTTATCTTTCGTCTTTCTTACCAGGTCTCCCTTATCAAATTCTTATAATTGAGGGCTAAGAGGGGTTGTATGTATTTGAATGTTTTTTTTTTTAGTAAGGCGATGATGACCGAGAGAGGTATCGCTTTTATTAAAACAAAACACAAATTGATTTTATAATTTTACTAGAAGGATTTCGCTTCACGTGGGAGATTCTTCAGACGTCACAAAATACACATGGTTTACAATGATACCCACAAATAATAAACCCAACATAATAGACCCCGATAAATTAAATACCGGTAACAAGTGTCCTTGTTCATACTCCGAGGAGCTTCCCAGTTACAACTGAATTTGGACGTTTGTACAACATCTAATAACAAAGTTGTTTATCATTTCATAAGTTGTTAATCAGTTCTTTGTTATGATTTATTAGCTTTATAGATTACAAGGCCCTCAAGTACACCCAATTATCCACTTGTAACAGAAACATAAATCAGTGTAAATGGTATTGAACCCACCATTATCAAATAACTTTAAAACCAGAAAATAGTATTTGATTAAATCGAGTTTTTAGTCGTAGCGGGCGAGGTTCAATTATTCCAGAACCGTAATAATATTTCTTGTGATTTTGCACGTGGTAATTAGAGTTCAGATTTCACTAAAATTTGAACGAAATCGGTAGTGCTGATTTTGATAAATTAAGTATTTTATAACAGCTCTATGCTTGTGTATTTACCGATAGCTCTCATGAACCGGCATTTTGAAAGAAAGGTGTTCAATGTTTGTGTGCTTAGAGGATTTTGTAGACCTAAACAAAATTTTGATCTAAATCGTAACATCCGATTTTGAGAAAATTCTAATTTTGTGTTTCTTATGAGTATCTCTAAAAAAAACCAGTCCATATACTAAGTTTGATTTAAATCGGTCCACGTGTTTGAACTCCTCTGTAAATGCGGCAGACATCATTTAAAAAACTCCGATTTTTTTGGTCCGCAACATACTTACTATAAAATGATAGATAGTTTTAACAAAATCCTTCGACCAGTTTACAAAATAAAATGCAAAAACATACTAGAATAGTATTAGATTTAATTGCAAACTAAGCACGTAAATTGAAGTCAGACGAGTATCTAATGAGGAAACAGCATAGACTTTACTACAAGAGATATATCGGTTATATGTACACGAGGCTTCAGTGTAAGGAACTCTTTGATTGCCTCTAAACAGCGGATATCCTCTTTATCTCCGTCGCCTTTTATAATCCTATTAACACTCCTCTAAGTTGAGGACTGGCATTGCTTTTAGTTGGCTGTAGAGTGTAGAGAAAGCGGGGAGTATGGGATCTGAACCCGGTTCCTTCCTTGTTGAAAGTTATTTTGTTGCTTTAAAAATCCGCATAGGCATACATATTATATAAATACCTTTCGTCACGTCAACAGACCTTTGTATTGATGGTTTCGTCTACAAAGAGACATCATCAGACTTTATATTGTCTAACTTTCCTTACTTTACATAAAATACATACGTGGTAGTGAATTATTTACGTGGAATGTTTGATGATGTCGCTCTGTAGACGAAACTGCAATTGTATACTTTAATAGATGTGCATACAATTTTTATAATAATTGAAACAGTGACAATTTTGTTTGAAATGGTTTCGTCTACAAAGAGACATCATCAGACTTTATATAGTCTAACTTTCCCTACTTTACATAAAATACATACGTGGTAGTGAATTATTAACGTAGAATGTTTGATGATGTCGCTCTGTAGACGAAACTGCAATTAAATACTTTAATAGATGTGCATACAATTTTTATAATAATTGAAACAGTGACAATTTTGTTTGAAATGGTTTCGTCTACAAAGAGACATCATCAGACTTTATATAGTCTAACTTTCCCTACTTTACATAAAATACATACGTGGTAGTGAATTATTAACGTGGAATGTTTGATGATGTCGCTCTGTAGACGAAACTGCAATTAAATGCTTTAATAGATGTGCATACAATTTTTATAATAATTGAAACAGTAACAATTTTGTTGGAAATAGTTTCGTCTACAAAGAGACATCATCAGACTTTATATAGTCTAACTTTCCCTACTTTACATAAAATACATACGTGGTAGTGAATTATTAACGTGGAATGTTTGATGATGTCGCTCTGTAGACGAAACTGCAATTAAATACTTTAATAGATGTGCATAGAATTTTTATAATAATTTTGAAAGAGTGACAATTTTGTTGGAAATATATGTTTTTAGGTCTCTTGAGTTCAAAAAGTGGTATCTCTCTGTCACCTATGCGCCCAAAACGACTAGACATATTTTGATCAAATCGGGTATATTTTTACCATATCTCGAAATATCTATTAATTTTTTGACTAAATGTGTGGGTTAAATCACTTGATATTCATATCTGTTGTAGAATACTAAGTACTAAGTGCTTCTCCCTTACTTATACCAGTCGTCTCTCTGTCAGTCTTATCTGTTTGACAGCTTGTAATTTCGAAAACTGCTGATTTTCATACGGTTTTTGATCAAGTTTTACTCTATTGAAAAAAAATTGAAATTGCTTTAATAATACGTTTAATCAATATTCAAGTTGGTACACATGTAAAAGTTTTTAAAATTGAAAGAATTATTAAAATTTGCTTTAGAGTTGTCAAAATTATAAGCGGTTTTAGTTCCATATCTGCCGTGGGATGCGACTCGGAATAATATTGATTATCGATACAAATAGAGATTTTTAATTCTCTGTGAACATTTTACATCTTTCCTCCAAAACTCATTGTATTGACACTTGTTTACCACTAGCACTCATGAGTTTGTTTAGGAATATTTAGTTGTTGCTATCCATTTTATATTGGTTTAGAAAGGAAAATTAAAAATGCTTTAATAACTACTTACTTTATATATTTGTGAAAACTAACCCGACTTCCAAGCAGACAAAGTCGCAGGCACAGTTTGTCTATAACAGATGTTATAAAACCGTTTCCAAACTTTTGAGACACTCTGTATAAAAAAACAATTAATTTTGCGTTTTCATTGAATTTCTTCACGGACTAACAATTAATTAATTTTAATGTCAGATGTTTGATTGACAACCATTATTAGTTTCCATTTTGATATGGTATTATGTTTTAGATGAATGTTGTTTTTAATAAATTGTTATTCTTTCTGTTTTCAGATTCGTCCAATTTGTTCATCTGACTGGTAAGTTTGTAGTTACATGTTTCTACTTTGTAATATATTGGGTATTGTTTTCTTGTAAAGTTCTTGCTAGTTTTTAGCGTTATAATAAATCTGTAATTTTTTTACACTAAAACATAGATTTGTAGAAAAATAACAGAGTGTCATTTTTCATACTCAAAATACGAAGTTTAGTTTGGAAAAAAATCGATTGATTTCACGTTTCATGACCTTCCGTTGTCATCTGTATCTAAGTAACCGGACACAAAAATTAAGAATATTAAATGTGGTATAAGGGACTGCAGTATGTTCATATAGAACTCTATAGAAATTCATAAAAATCGATTTAAAAATGCCAAAATATCGACGGCCATTTTAAACAGTTTTTCTTCATACCTCGTGTTAATAATTCGATTTATTTCCAATTACGAAAGTTGCTCTATATTTCGTATACCGGGTAAGTAAAACTAATAAAACCTAATTAATTATAATAAAATAATTAAATCTAAGACGAAGTATGTTCTACAGTGTTTTCATTCCTTCTACGTCATAAATATTTGCTTGATAAAATTTATTAATTTCCTAGATAGAATCTTGTTTACGTTATGGTTATGACAATGTTCGAGAGTTTCATCCATCTTTATTGATTGTGTGGCCTAATTTAGTTCCAACACACTTCATGTTTATATAACAAGCAAACTTTTATTTTTCTCACTTGTACTTAATTTAAAGAATATTATGTGACGAATAGCGATATCAGTGGGGATAAATAAAAATAATACTCTTCTCTCATTACTTAGCTGAAACAAGTGACTCAATTTTGATTGTTTTGAAATTGGGATTATTTTCCGGGGAGTTTAAAAAAATATTTTACCGTAAATTAAAATTTAGGGGTAGTTGTTGTTAGAGAAAATCTTAAAATTATGGAAACGTGGATCTATTAATCCAATTTGGTATGTAAGGATATCTCGGGACTCTTCTTCCTTCATTTTTTTAGTAACTAAAAAAAAATTTTTGCTATTTTGGAGTAATTAATTGGAGTAATGAAAAGCCATAAAATTAATATTTTTCAAAATTGGCATTTTGATCAGTACAATTTGTAGCCTCTAAGAACTGTTACACGATATCTCTCAAATAATGCCAGTTCTTGAGTTATAGTTAAATATCAAATAAAATATACCATGGGGTTGTTATAAAATACTTAATTTCTCAAAATTGGGAATAACGATTTTGATAAAATGTTGTACAGTTTTAGCCTCTAATATTGGTTAAACTATATTTTTCCAAAAATGCCAGTTCTTGTATTATCGTTAAATAACAAATAAAATATACCAAGGGGTTGTTATAAAATACTTAATTTCTCAAAATTGGGAATAACGATTTTGATATAATGTTGTACAGTTTTAGCCTTTAATAATTGTAAACTATATTTTTTCAAAAGCTTTGGTTGTGAGCTTTTGTTATAAAACAAATAAAATCGACCAGGGGGCTGTAAAATTCGTAATTTCTCAAAATTTAATATAACTATTTTAATCAAATTTTGTACAATTGTAGCCTTTAAGAACCGTTAAACGGTATCTCCAAAAATTCCGGTTCTTACTTAAGTTCATAAAGTTCATAAAGAAATAAAATCGACATGGGGCTGTTAGTAAATACGAAATTTCTCAAAATTTATTCGACCGTTTTCGTTCAAATTTTATTAAAGTAATGACCAAATCTGTGTACAAAATACAAATAGCGGGAAAAAACTTTGAAAGCCGTTGTTAAGAATTAGATTAGGACGTGTCTATAGAACAAGAGAAGCAAGTTTAGTCTCTATTTAAATATATAAATATTTTTCACGTAAGACAGTGTCCATGGTTAATTTTCACTTTATTGACAACTACCCTACTGACAATTGTTTAGTATTTCGATTGTGAATAGAGTAAGAAAACGTGCACAATGTTTGCACCAATTCACATACATTTGATAAGGGAGGACTCTTATAACGAAAAGCACTGTAAGAATATTAATTATTTCTATCTTCTCATGTTATACACTTATTGCGTATTATGTTATAAACGGAGGTGTTCTAGGGACCGAGAACATCCAAGACAGTATATTTTACTATATTATTACCAAACACTGTAAACATCGTCAAAATCATGGAGTTATGGAGCATAAAATCATTTGAAACAAAGGTGAATAATATTTCTTATCTAAGTTTTATCTCCGTCTGTTATTTCAAGTCTTCTCTCGTCTGTTTTACCTACCCTCAATGGTCTTTCATGCTTAGTATTTTTTACGAAAATTTGTTCGTTAATTCAAGTTCGAATCATTTGCTTGTAGATTAACCTAACCTAACCTAACCTAACCTAACCTAACCTAATATAACCTAACCTAACCTAACTTAGTTAATTTGCTTTTCCCTATGAGGAAAACGATAAAGTCACTTAGTTTTAAATTAAAATCATTTCCTAGAATTGCTTTTAATAGTATTTTTTGATTTATTGGAGCTTCTGAGTGAATGTGCACAGGTTCGTGTGTGCTTACTTTCGTTTGTGTCAGCGCGCTATACGTGATAGTATAGTGTGTCTTGGAAGCTATACATGTAAAGGAATTTCCACTCGCAACGCTTTTGTTTGCGACACCTAAAATATTGATACTTAAACTTTATTGTAGGTTTGTCTAATAAATACAATTTATATTTTTGTACATGTTTCGAGATATTTTGCACGAACAAAATTAAATTGGCTCCATTTTGAAATAGTTAAGAGTCACATTTGAATTGCTTATGCAATTCAGAGCAGTGACCTTTACCTTTGTATTAAAAGTATTATAATTCATAAATATTTTGGTTCTAAACCTTCACCAAGAAATCATTAGTTTTCTGTTTTTTGTCAATAAAAAAGAACTTTTTTTTGTATCGTGTGATTTTTGTGTAAAGTAATGGTTTTTGAGGTAATTATTATTAAATATTTTAAACGGCCGCCATTTTGAAAATATAAAAAATAATGTCTTTATTTTCGATGCTCTTTTAAAACGTAATATACAAAATGCGTATATCAAATCATTTCCTAACCTAACCTAACACAACCTAACCTAACCTAACCTAACCTAACCCAACCTAACCTAACCTACTCTAACCTAACCTAACCTAACCTAACCTAACCTAACCTACTCTAACCTAACCTAACCTAACCTAACCTAATCTACGAAATACTCTGTGTAAGGAGCTTTTTACGTACGGATAGATCAGAATGCCTTCCGAATATTGGATGTTTCTAAATTTAATATCAAAATTTTCTCTCTTTTTAATTTAACGAGTTCTTTCCGCACCTCAAATCTGCTTAGATACTTTGCACTCTTCTTGTGTGATCAGCAAACGTTGCTATAATAGCTTCTTCCACAATGGTAAACCATTTGTGTAAAGAACGTATAAGAAAAGAAAATGAAAGACCTAGTCCAAGACTAGATAAAGAAAGGTGTAGTTCGGGAGTACCTCATGATTGCTATAACTGCATCACTATAAATATTTTGACGTGATACAATTTACAAACATACAAGAATTGTTCTTATTAGCTTAGATTTCTTGGAAGATAAAATCATTGTTATTTTTTAATTTTTTGTTTAGTAACCTTATACAATATTTTTTCACAAATAATTTATTTGGAGGTTTATAAAAGAAGTTAAAATAATTAAACCAAATTAATTATTTTGGTGGTTTTTCTTTTGAAAATTTAAAGTCTTAATATAAACAGAAACAAGTTTTTAATTTAAATTTGTGCACTAAATAATAACTTCTTTTTTCTTTTCTTTTTTTTTCATTTCTTCACAATATGTTATATTGGAAACCCATGGGCAATAAACTTCTTTCTATTTGTTAAAGTTTATTTAATTACAGATAATTAATTTTTGGATGTTACAACAAATTACAGTTGACAGAATAGGAGAGACCAGTGCACAATAGAAACCCACGCAAAAGCCTGGTAGTTGATTTGCTGCAGTAAAAACCTTCAACACACACCTGTGGCAATTGAATAACACAGCAATAACTTCTAGCCTTAAATAAAATCTTCGATAAAAGTCTAAGAGTGATTTTACGGTGATGTTATATAATTCTTTCAGCTATCCAGGTTAGCGATCACATGGTACTTTATAACACATGAATGAATTATTTGTCATTGACTGACTCACTTGTATAGCTGTCTGCACACCTGCATGTGATATATCTTGACGTTTTCCTGTGCGGTATATTTTCTAGTCAGATTTTTAATCTTTTAGTGCCATATCGTACATTTTTTTTGCAATAAGTTTTCCTATAAATCCTTGGTAAGAAGTTACCGTAGATAAATATTTCCGACTCATCCTACGAAACAGAGAGGTGTTTGGTTTTTTAGTGAGTAAGAATCTAACATTATAGGGAGTACAGAGTTTCCCTTATGTATAAAATATTTCAGAATCCTTGAAAAAAATATACGATAGGAAAAACGAGAGAGGGATCTAACTCAAGACTAAATGAAAAAAAAGATGTAGACCAGGGTCTCTGAGTGGTTGGCATGCCTGTACTCACCAAAGTGATAGACCAGGGTCTCTGGGTGGTTGGCATGCCTGTACTCACCAAAGTGATAGACCAGGGTCTCTGGATGGTTGGCATGCCTGTACTCACCAAAGTGATAGACCAGGGTCTCTGGATGGTTGGCATGCCTGTACTCACCAAAGTGATAGACCAGGGTCTCTGGATGGTTGGCATGCCTGTACTCACCAAAGTGATAGACCTGGGTCTCTGGATGGTTGGCATGCCTGTACTCACCAAAGTGATAGACCAGGGTCTCTGGGTGGTTGCCATGCATGTACTCACCAAAGTGATAGACCAGGGTCTCTGGGTGGTTGCCATGCATGTACTCACCAAAGTGATAGACCAGGGTATCTGGGTGGTTGGCATGCCTGTACTCACCAAAGTGATAGACCAGGGTATCTGGGTGGTTGGCATGCCTGTACTCACCAAAGTGATAGACCAGGGTCTCTGGGTGGTTGGCATGCCTGTACTCACCAAAGTGATAGACCAGGGTATCTGGGTGGTTGGCATGCCTGTACTCACCAAAGTGATAGACCAGGGTATCTGGGTGGTTGGCATGCCTGTACTCACCAAAGTGATAGACCAGGGTATCTGGGTGGTTGGCATGCCTGTACTCACCAAAGTGATAGACCAGGGTATCTGGGTGGTTGGCATGCCTGTACTCACCAAAGTGATAGACCAGGGTCTCTGAGTGGTTGGCATGCCTGTACTCACCAAAGTGATAGACCAGGGTCTCTGGATGGTTGGCATGCCTGTACTCACCAAAGTGATAGACCAGGGTCTCTGGATGGTTGGCATGCCTGTACTCACCAAAGTGATAGACCAGGGTCTCTGGGTGGTTGGCATGCCTGTACTCACCAAAGTGATAGACCAGGGTATCTGGGTGGTTGGCATGCCTGTACTCACCAAAGTGATAGACCAGGGTATCTGGGTGGTTGGCATGCCTGTACTCACCAAAGTGATAGACCAGGGTCTCTGAGTGGTTGGCATGCCTGTACTCACCAAAGTGATAGACCAGGGTCTCTGGATGGTTGGCATGCATGTACTCACCAAAGTGATAGACCAGGGTCTCTGGGTGGTTGCCATGCATGTACTCACCAAAGTGATAGACCAGGGTATCTGGGTGGTTGGCATGCCTGTACTCACCAAAGTGATAGACCAGGGTATCTGGGTGGTTGGCATGCCTGTACTCACCAAAGTGATAGACCAGGGTCTCTGGGTGGTTGGCATGCCTGTACTCACCAAAGTGATAGACCAGGGTATCTGGGTGGTTGGCATGCCTGTACTCACCAAAGTGATAGACCAGGGTCTCTGGATGGTTGGCATGCCTGTACTCACCAAAGTGATAGACCAGGGTCTCTGGGTGGTTGCCATGCATGTACTCACCAAAGTGATAGACCAGGGTCTCTGGGTGGTTGGCATGCCTGTACTCACCAAAGTGATAGACCAGGGTATCTGGGTGGTTGGCATGCCTGTACTCACCAAAGTGATAGACCAGGGTCTCTGGGTGGTTGCCATGCCTATACTCACCAAAATGATTTTCTGAGGGGACACAAGCCTACACGGTTGTGATAAATGTTAATATTTTACCCGTTATTTATAAACGACAACTTTATTTTACTTGAAGTTTTGGACACTGGTTTTGAGTCAATTCGAAATGGGTAGAGCTGATCAGAGATAACTTCACATTGACTGATCTTTTAAATCTTTAACCTACGAATTTTTAGAGAGATGGCTACCAACACGATTTCTTTAGATGTTAAGCGGCTACATTTTAGCAGTTATCGCAGCTTACTCTTAATTTTGAGTTCTTGAAAATAGGAGAGGAAAGAGAAAACAACCGCCTCCTTGATAGGGCCAACATGTACCCACGTACAAGATTCCATCAACATTGCTTTAATTCTTTAGGCTGTATAGACGACGAACCTCAGGGAGTTCAAAATGAACGTCCACTCGTTTGGGTTGTTTTGCACTGTATACACACCTTACACAGGCATCATTACCAAGTACATTTCTTTTTTTTTTTTCTAGGGACGTCAAAACGGATATGTTGAAGAAATAAATAGACCCATTCGTAACTATTCGAATATCACATGAGAGGTCAAGGTTAAACATTTTATTTTGACGAGATCCACGACGAACAGACAGCATGTCAAAAATAAGTTCTTCGGTTTCTTGAGATTATGAAATCTGACTGTCAGTCAAAAATAGGTAGAAATGTTTTGCGTTTACTAAACTTACTCTATTAAGTAACAATACTGGAAATTTTGATCAGAAATCTGCATTTAAATCTGCAATGTTGAGCTTTGTATGTTGAGTTGAGCTAAATCTTTGTCGAATACTGATTTATCCATAACTGCCTCATTTGTATGAGATTACTTCTATTAAGTTACAGTACTTGGACAGCTACTCGACACAACGGTATTAAACTATCTCATTGAAGCAGTTACAGTTTCCGGGTTAGTATTACATTCATGATTAAGTTTAACTAGTTGTTCTGTGAACAGGAGAAATTGATTCTTGGAACGTGCATGTATATTGTCTGACTTAAGACCTGATTGAAATGGGCTGAGTAAATTATTAACCTACTGATGTACAATCTGCTCTAGGCACTTGGAAAAATAGGTCTATAATGAGCAGAGATTTCAGATGCAGAGGTTTCGCTGATTGGGCGAATAAAACTTTCAGACAGCCGTAAAAGTCTTCATAATTTAATTATAAATGGTAATGTTATCATAATAGTGTCCTTGATTGATTTAATTGGAATATCCTCAGCACATACAGTATTACTATTCAATCTGACAATAGCTTTTAAAATATTTGAGGGAAGCTGAAACTATTAGTTGAGAGAGAGATAGATTGATCTTTATTTTAATATCTATTAGATCCTATCTTCCAAGCGACCCCTGAGATAGAGGGGGATGGGAGAGAAGAGAGAAAGTAGTTTATTTTGATAGATTCCAAAGATGCTCAAATTCTCACACGATTTGTTTAAATAGTTTATGCATTTCTACAACGATAACAATAGTAAACAATATTCACCATATATTTGTGTGAATATAGTTTGTGTATTTGAATAAATTAACCCACCGTATAATCGCTCGTGTCTACCTTAAATTTTAGGAAATATTGAGACAAAATATTCTAGTTGGCTTTCACGGAAATTGACTGCTTATCGAGCTGGCATGGAGGAAATGACATTCTTATTTTTACCTCATCAAAACATATAGAACAGGATATTGGGTTCGTACAGGAAAATAATACCTTCTGTATATATTAGAAAGGTTGATCTTTGCAGGATACAAATTTTAAATAGATTTATTTTGTCGAGCGTAGCGAATGTTTTAACGCTACTATTTGTAATTTCGTAATGTATTTGTTACGGAGTTACGCCCAAAACGCTTGTAAAAATTTGTTTGTAAAAACACACTTTGTAGATGGGTCGGTTTCTTATCTATCTATCTATCTATCCATCCATCCATCCACCCATCCATCCATCCACCCATCCATCCATCCATCCATCCATCCATCCATCCATCCATCCATCCATCCATCCATCCATCCATCCATCCATCCATGCTTATATTCAGTATTTTTGCTAAATTTTACCTTAGAAGTGCTTTCCTTCTTAGCTGAGGAATCGCTTTCTTCCCTTTTAGGCCTAGGTTGCATTGAAGGCTTTTTTTCATCACTTATTGTGTGCCAGCCAAAGCTTTTTACTCTTTGAATACCTTCCTCTGTCTTGGCATTGTAAATCACGAAACAAAATCATTACAACACTTCAAGGCACAAAACAATTACTCTTCCATAACCCCACACCATTTTTGCAAAAGAAAACACATAACATAAACATAACCAATGAAGATCTGAATGTAAACAACAATCCCGCTGTCAAAACAGTCTACTGTTGATTCCAGTGCCTTACAAATATAATTCTTCCTCTTCATTTGACAGAAACTAATACAGTAATAAGTGCAATATTAAAACTAGTTTATAGGAAGTGCGCTAGCTCAACAGGGGCGTTGTGAGAGAAAAAACAGATGTGCAAGCTTACGAATATTATTTGTTGTTGTTTTAAAATCAAATGAAAACATCATTATGTTATATATCAGTGTTAAGAGGAAATAATGAGCTATCCAAAGATGTATATAGTTAAAAAAAATTTAAAAAAATTAAAGGTGTCTGCTCCCCTTAAGTTGTTTAGATTAAAATCAAATTTTTAATGACATCAGTCAAGATTCATATTTTTTCAAAATTATTGCTGAACTGTAATAGTGTTTCTACACGTAAAGTGTTCATTTACGACTTAAGGACAAGTTATAAAACTGCTGATTACTACTCTCACACTGTGATTCTTTATCGCACAGCTGATTCAGGTTTATTATTGTCAAGTTGCGCACCCACTGAACAATAAACTGACTCAACTAACCTCAAATACATTTATTGTTGTAGTTGTTTAATACGATAAACACTCCAACGAATATAAATGTTTTGGCTAAAGAAGTAGCTTTAGACTTATCTAACAAATCAATAGATATATATGAAAAGAAGTATGAAGAGCTAATGTTCTGGTTTACTGCAAATGGGGTTAAAAAAGTGTCGCAAATTTTCTCAAAAGCCAAGGTAATAAAACCGTCATCTCTCTTTGGAACTTATATTCTGTTACAGTAAAAGCATGCCAACTATTGTTCTGTACACGATATTATTATAATATTCTTGTATAATAATTATCGATATCTGGTTCCAATAATACTAATGATGGCATTTAGAATTTGATAATAATAGAGGACCAGGTGATTAGCCACAATTAACAACTTGATTTAATCACGTGGAAATACACTATGGACATTAACACCTACAGTATGTCTTGACCAATCAGATTTGGATTTAGCGCCTGTAAAGAATACACGCCTAGGATTCGAGAGTTGCAACCCTGCATGTTAAGAAAAAAATACTGTAGCCCGTTTTGAACGGAATTCGTGGTTAAGTAGCCGTTTCAAAGGGAATTTGTTCCAGAGAAATCGCAACCAATAATTACCTAGGAGTAGTGAGTGTACCCCCAGCAATGGGGGGAAACTGTATGAAAGGTTGTTCGTTAAGGATGGATTAATATGTCTTTACTAAACAACTATTCTCCTGTAACATGCCAAGCTATATGTTTATAGCTTTCAGTTAATCTAAAAAACAGTAGAAAATATAATGTATATTGCAGCTAGGAAAAGTTTTGTATGTAATCCGAGTAAAGTGTCTTTATCGCTCTCGAGAAATTTCACGCTCCGTCGCGCGTCGTGCGTCCCGCGGTAATTATTTCTCTCGTGGGATGAAGAATTACGTTACTCTCTTAATACATAAATAACTATTTACGATAGAGCGATTTAACACACTCTAAAATTTCTACTAAAGCTGTATAGACGATTTGGAGAAATACCATCCTTTATAACACAGGTAATGGCAGATTAAAAAAGTTTTTTATCGATAAATCCAGAACCAATATTTTTAAGTTTTTCAAGAAATAGGGATCAATACGTTTTGATTGGTTCTTTGAGGCTACATAAGCCAAATTTTATAAAAAATTGAGTCGTTTTGAAAAAAAAAAATCGTAAATTTGTGTTTTTTTAATCGAAAAAATGTGAGCGGAATTAGTTCTCGAAATATCTCCATATACAAAATTCTATTATAATCGGTTCAGACGTTTGGTTTGTAGAGAAATAGAACAGACATCAAAATGGATATAACCTTACAAAAGTCAATGCCTAACCTAACTTACCTAACCTAACTTAACCTGACCTAACCTAACCTAACATTACCTAACCTAACCTAACCTAACCGAACCTAAACCAACCTAACCTTAAAAATTCCATAACGTATATGTTACACTCTCTACACTACGTATATTCTAGGGAGTAATAATGTAAACACATTAGATTTTTGATTACAGTTCAGTTTTGTAACATTTATTTAAATACACCTAGCAATTGAGTAATCAAACAAACAAAAATCACTTTTATAAACAAATTAATTGTGTCATACTTAACGGTTTATCACTGAAGTGCTCAGGATCTATGAAAAATACCCCTCCCCATAAAAAAATTTAAAAAAACAACAATATCAGTCCTTGGCGATTAGGCACTAGTAGTAATTGTATTAAAAGCAAATGTTTGTAAATATTTATTGCCTCATATTGTTTGTTTTATTGTGTTTTTATATGTATAGGTTTAGTATTCCTATTGTAATATATATTTTTTAGATGAATGTATTAGTTTTAAGTTATTTCAAGGATAAGCTAAAATAATTTATGTATATTACACTTGTATTAATTGTTCAATAGCAATAAAAATAAATAAGCCATACATTTTGCACATTAAGTAGGTTAAATTTCAATTTTTATTTTTTAAAAATAGATATATTTTGAACTAAAAAATATCATCTTATAAAATCTAATGGTATGATATGTAAGCGAGCCTACAATTTAGCACGTTATTTCGTCGTATGGATTTTTGTCCTAATCGATTACAGTCAGGAAACTTGTGACAAAGTTTCAAAGGTTTTTGGTCGATTAAGTTGCAGAAGGGCTTGGTTGATCAAAGTTTGGTATAATTAAGGGATTAAGTTAAGTTTAAGGAAGAGGAACAAAGAGGAAATATAAGTAACAAAGTACACAAAACAGTAGATGCAGTTTAACTACTACGAGGGCAGAGAATCTCGAGGACCTTAGCTGGGTGTAGCCTACACCTTTTATCATGTTGAATTGGGTTAAATTGCTCTCAATCTTTCCTATCAAGTGGTGTCTCTTGGACAACTTGTTTTCCAACTTTGACGCTATTAGAGTAGCCGAGGGCTTGGGGTCTTTATTTTATTTTTTAAATTAATTTTTGTATAAGGCTGAGTGGTTTTTTGCTTTTAAATAACAACGAAAAAAAAGTTACTATTTACATATTAATTTTTCCTGTTCCACACTGTTCGTGAATGTGATTGAATGTTCGTTTTGATAATGTTAATGTTAATCAAATGTTCGAATGTTCGGGTTTAACATTAATGTTCGCTTACGAAGAGAATGTTTTGAGTTCGGTTGCATTTCCGCTCTACAAGCGTACTTTGGACACTAATTAATGAAGTGAATGTTCGATAGAGGAGCCTTGACAAACTTACAGTGTGAGACTAAAATGTTTGGATAGAACATCTCATTTTAAGACTTTTTTACTTTGTGTATTTTTTGATTAACCGTTTACTTAGGTAATCGTAAATATTATCGAGAGCAGAGAAGAAGAAACAAAGATTGTTAATTCTGTAATACAATACAAAATAAACTCCCCCCTGTTTATTAACACAGTTATTGCATTCGTAAGAATGTTATGATACTTCTCTTGAATGAAGTCAAAAGCTAATGGTTATGGTTACGGTGATATCGCGGGGTTCCATCAACCCTTGATGGTGGGATCACCTTCCACCCTTCCTTTCTACGACAGAATTATACAATTCTTATTCCTATATTGTTCAGTTTGAAGAAAGTTAGATATACATTATAGGACCAAATAAACACTTGCTCAATATACGGATGAAAATACAAATTAATGTTGAAGATTTGGATGTTACTGGATTAAAAATATTATATTAATTTGGATCGAGTTTACCGAAAATAACTAAAATGACTTGTTTGTAACTACAAGACATTGTAACTATAAGATTTTAACATTTCCCTAGGAGGTTTGGGTTATAAATTACATTTATTGACAATAACCTCGCTATATGTCGCCGTAGAATCTCGCTATCATTACTTGCAGAATTGAAATCTCCAAAAAATTTGTATCTAATTTACTGCGTTTGAAGTGGAATATCACACGAGATATTTACAAAAACTGTTTGAAATGTCCGCCATTTTGTTTTCTTAATTTTAATAGGATCCTATATGAGCACACTATAGTCCCCTATTCCAAGTTTATTATAAAATATGAACCACAGTTTCAAGAGCTTCCACAAAAATTGGTAAAAAAATAAATCCTGCAAAATAGGTGAGCTTATGAATGCTGTAGAGTAATATAAATCACTTAAATTAAAAAATAGCATAAAAACAATGAGCATCAGTTATTAAACGATTAAATAACATTTGATTCTGAATAGATTGTGTGACACGGCGATAAGAGTCCAAGAAGCAGACGAGAAGAAACATGGTTAAAGTGCGGGAGGTAACTAATTGACAGTTGCCGTTCGGTAGCCAAACGGTGCGCACTTATGAACTGTCCATAAATGTCCAGAAATGCGTTAAAACAAAAAGAAAAAGAGGTCACGTGACGGAGTGAAACAAAATAAGGTAAGGAACTTTGTCAAAATTGAATGTTCCTATCTTAATTGTTTTGACCGTTATCGTGCTTCAGATGACAACGACGTCGGACGGACGGTTTGAAGCACGAAACCATTAAAAAACAAAACAAAACAGAATTTTACATTTTTGGCGATTACCAAATTTATCCTGTACTTCATATACTGAGTAATTCTAGTTCTAACGTGGTTACCATAAATAGGTGGGTTCATGCAAAACACCAGCAAAGATGGGGAGGCACAACCATAGTAGTAAAGACATACCTTCAGGTAGTTCTGAAAGGACAATAATGACCCGAGATAGGGGACAAATCTGACAAATTACGCTATACTGGAGTCTATACTGGCGAAACTGTGTGTAGTCTGTGCGGGAAGGATGAGGAAACCAAAGAACACATACTATTCAATTGTGAGACGCTGACCAATAAGAGGAGAATTCCAAATTCCTGGAGAATTATCTTTGGAAGAGCTAGTTAGTGGATTACTTAAACTCGTAAGGGGAACAAATCTACTAAGCTAGAATGAGGAGGCTTTAGTTGTACAATAGGTCATCGGTCACGGTGAAAGGGCTGGTTTTTAAGGCTTTAAACTCCAAAGAAAATCAAATCAATCAATCAGTTTAATGTACAGCCATTAGTTTTAATAGACTGTCTATCTCCATGATATGTGTTGAAGCTCAGAATTTAGAGGTCTAGAGAAATGAGTACTGCTATCTAACAACCTACTTCTGGTAACTTAAGGATAGTATGTCGTATTACATGCTCCAACTCTTACCACACAAAACCCACAAAACTATAACTATTCAACCTATATAATGATATAGGCCTTCTTATATATAAATTCTGTGACACTACCAAAGGGAAGAAAGTTATCATTACAATGAAATAATTGAACATACATATTTTTGAAGGCCTATTATTTAAGGTTTAAATGTGGTTGTGAACCCCTACATGACTGTTTCGAAAGATTAACCTAACCTAACCTGACCTAACCTATTCTAACCTAACCTAACTTGATCTATTTCTCGAAGTCGAATACAGTATATGTATCCATTTTAACGAAATCGTTCTTCCTGTTTTAAAAATAACATTTGCTGGCATACATGACTAGTTTTACGCTATGTACATAGACACCCCTCAGGTGTTTAAGGGCGTGGCAATACCGAAGGGGTTCTGGATCTACACCTTTTTTGAAATAGTCGTGAGTTAGATCCCTCTCTTTCATATTTCTTACCAGGTCTCTCATGACCAGTTTTTACGACCTCTCTTCCGACCTTGACGCTATTTGAGGACTAGAGTTTTTTATATTATGATTTGTCTTGTAAGGTTTTTCGCTTTTAAAACAACAAGGAAATAAACATAAATAGAGAAGTTATTTAATTTAATATTTTATATACTATGGAAAAATAAACATATTATTTTACTGTTAAATTTGATCAACATCTCTGTTTTTCGCGCTTTAGCACATTCTCTAATACTATTTCTAGAAAAAGAATCACGTTCCGGAATCGAGTGTTTATAAAATGTTATATGTTAGCAGTTTCTCCCTTAATAAAAGTAAACTTTATGTCTCTTCAGCGGCAACTACATCGCCTGGGTCATAAAAGTAAAACGGGGGTTTAACTGTTTAGCTTACCCTGTCATTGTAAATGTACAAAATAAACTCCGTTTCCACGTCATTTCGTCACGAAAAGACAATTTAGAGGATACAATTTCTTACGAATTATGTTCGAAAATATTTGAGTTTATTTCTATAGTCTAGTAAAATTAGGGAATTTGTAGGAATAATCCCCCCATTAAAAAAATAATCAACGCTTTTTTCCACGTTTTTTTCTTCTCCAAAGTAAAAAATTATGTTATAGATAAATTGGAGATAAGGGAGCCGAAACTAAATTGATGTCAAAAAATGCACATGGAATTTTTTGTTAAAAAGACTTATTTTCTGACTTACTGTTTTCTCCTGATAAATGAAATCCTTGTTTGTATCCGAACTCAACAAAATTCCCAATAGTATTCAATGAAATAATATAGTAGCAAGCACATTACAATGCAATACAATACTCATTTAAATGTACAATAAAATTAAGTATGTTTAACGTAACGTAAAACAACAATACTGCAAGGTAGTTGTGAGCCCATTAAGAAATACATAATTGAGTGGACGAGACCATATTACCAAAAACTAAACAAACACTGACCTAGTCAACAAAATCATTGATAAATAAGTGCTAGCTAGAATTCTGGAAATAATCCCAGTGTAGCTTAAATGAGAGGAATTACGTCTCCGCTAAAGTGCAACATCACTGCTCACTGTTCACATCAATTAGTCCAACCATCACCAATAACGGTAATGATGAGTTTACAATCACTGCGTGAAAATCACAGTTCAGTGAATCAACGGTTTACTGTTAATTACCAGTTGGAATTTGTGTGTTATTTTAATCACACAGCAAACAACAATATTACAGTATAGGGTAAGTTTGGTAATCGAAACAAATGCCTACTTCCGTTTTTTTACTCATCTTTACGTTTCATGGAAACCAAAGAAAGTTACGTCGTTGATGTCGTCTCTACGTACGCACGTCAGCAGCCTAAAAAATTAAAGATAGGAAAAATGAAATTTGTATATTGTGCTCATGTAGACCCTTTTGAAGTTTAGAAAAATCGAATTAATAACGTCAGAATAGTTCCTATTTTAATCAGTATTTTGTTCGTATCTCAATTTATAATACACTAAATACTTGCTGATATCAATTCTGCATGTAATGGTACCAACCCCACCTCGAGATAAATATCGATATTATTGTAATTTCCACCTTGATCTCTTGAGAAAATATGACATTCGTATAGTTACGAGATCTGGCAAGTATAGTCACCGACACGAGGGCATCACGAGGCCTTCCTCTGCAGATGGTCTTCCTGTTCTTACAAGAGTGCTGCCTGTAGACCTCCTGGTTATACATAGATGTCTCATCTACGACGCAAGTAGGAGGACTCAGTTTGAAGACCCTACAGAGTTCTTGCGAGAACGGAGGACCACCCGAGAGGATACTATTGACCAGTGGCAAAGACTATTGGACATCTCGGAAATGGATTAGTTACACATTGGTTTCCTTTTGTGAAGAGAAGTTTCTCCTATAAGTGGATTCAGCCTGGGGACAATATTGTTCCAATTCCTCACCGGGCACGGTTTCTTTAAGTGGAAACTCCACAGTTTCACGTAGTAACCAAAGTGCGAATTTGGAGGAAAATAGTCGGCGTTACACCTAATGCCCGGTGATAGAGCACTTGAACACTAGTTTTGGATCAGATGTTAAAACCGGAGAAGATTGGCTATCTACAAGGGAGAGTTTTTCTAGGCTGAGGAATTTGTTTGCTGCCACCAGTGTGTTTTTCCAGGATATGATGCTTGTCGAGGACCCGTAGTGACTGGTGTCAAGCGACATCGTGGATGATGATAATGATTGATAGATAGTTGGAGAATCATATATTAAAAGAAAGCAGAATGAATGAATGA
The DNA here is from genome assembly GCA_963513935.1 of Aphrophora alni. Lineage (NCBI taxonomy): Eukaryota > Metazoa > Arthropoda > Insecta > Hemiptera > Aphrophoridae > Aphrophora > Aphrophora alni. Next base: position 103,124,950 of record OY740772.1, on the reverse strand, counting down.
ATAGATGAGAGAGGTTCGATAAGCTAATACAGTACTGGTCACAATAATTAACCCAAAGATTAGAGCTCAACCTTTGAAAAAATAAAAAAAGTCATGGACACGACCGTAACAAGTAGTAGCTTCTTCAAATAAGTACAGCTTCGAGGACCGCTATTCGAGGACCCCCATTCGCGGGTTTCCATTCGAGGACCCCCATTCGACGACCACCTTCGAGGACCACCTTAGAGACATTTTTTATCTCCATTTGAAATTTTTTTATATATTGTAAATACTTAATTTTCTGAACAATTCTGTTCATTTAATACTTTACCTAAAAATGCCTAGTCAATGTTAGTGAAGATCTAACATAATTACTTTATTTTAATCTTTGCCAAAAATAGTTAGGCAGTGTATAGAATGCCTACGTATTCTATACAACGTCTGGATTTTATACATTACCGGTAACAGATATTCTTTAAAACATAACTGATTTATTTATAAATATTATGAGAACAAGTAATATACAAATATACTTCGTAATCCCCTAAAAACAACAAAACCTCACGAAAAACTATGACAACTTTGGCGTATCAGGTTTTGACATTCTCACATGCCTTGTAAAATAAACTTTGAATTTATGAACAGATTTTGTTAGTAATGTTAAACGCATTATGGTTCTCACTTAGTCATCTGCAAAACCAAAAATAATATTCAGGAATTTGAGAAATAAATCTAAAACCCGCATTATGTGAAAAAGACGACCGAAATTTTTTGTTTCGATCACTAGAGTTTTATAAAAATCTATGGAGTCAGTTTTGAATTTTGGTTTTACGGCAGGTACATACCATTTTGGTAATAAAAGAAATTTGTTTAAATACGGTTAAAATACGACCTAAAATACCAAAGTAGAATTTCGTTTGAATTGATATTTCCGTGTATGTTAATAAATATAATCAATTTAAAAGTAGTTTTTTCTGCAATCGAACTTACTATTAAAAGATACGATGTTCCCTCCTTCGCCCCATACCAAAATCAGCCTTCGCCAAAGAATAAACCACGAGTTTCACCACAAGGAGACAGCGTAAATGTGAGGATCAATTTCATACGGAAGAAAGAGACAGAAGTAAAGTCCTATTAGAGTATGTACAATGGGGCGTGGATAACCGTCACAAAGTGGCTTCGTTTTCAGAGAAACTGACGCTAAACAATTACGCGACTTTTTGTTCCCATCTGTTGAACAGACGTGGAGGTGAGGGGGTGGGGTTTTTAATTAATAAGTCTGGAAGAGTTGCCAAATATATGTTCCATGCTTCCGTGTGTTGCCAACAAAAATAAATGTTTGGGAGAAATTCCGTTAAAACGTCACAGGAATTATATTGGTAGAGATATTTATTAATTTAATTCGGCGTAAGGCTTTGCAGACCTATGCGCCATATTGCTTATAAGATCAATGTTAATTTAGTGTGGAAATAGATTACTGAAATAATAATGAAAATTATGCGTGATAGTAAGTATGAATGTCGTCAAGTTTACAATTTTGCAGTTCAGTTTTAACCCCCAGGTTCTGTCTTAAAATGGCAATCCCGAGATGTCCTATTTGGATCTACACCTTTCTTCATCTTGCTTTAGCTTAGATCTCACTCATTAATCTTTGTTATTAAGTCTCTCTGACCAACTTGTCTTCTCTCACTATTAGAACCTGTCGTTATTTTATGTTCTTATTTCGTTTTGTTTATGAGGTGATGTTGACGCAGAACTCTTCGTCTTTAAACAACAAGGGAATATATATAATGAGTATGAGTATAGTTTGATACATCTCGAGATAACCAAGTTTGGATATACATACAAATTTCACTCAAACGGTGCTTCCGAATACTTATTAACACATGCGAAAACATATTCCCCAACTTTTGTGAACAAGTGCTGCCAACTTTAGATTTAGTCGGAAACTTTTCAGACAACGTTTGTATTTATAAAATATCTCTTTTGGCATTATTGATGAACGTTGATTTTCTTTTACTTTTGATTTAGTACAATGGTTTGGGTTATGCATCATCATATTTCATAAAAAAATTAGAACGTAATTGGTACAACAGATTTTGAGAAATTACGTCTTTTATAACAACTCCATGGCAGGATTTTTAGTTTTTATCAAAAAATCATGAACCATTACTTTTGGTAATGGCTCCTAATTTGTTTCAGTACTTATGGGTTATATTTTGGGAAACGTTGACTGAAATCGTTAGATCACATTTTGTGTCTTTGTCTTATGACATATGTCTATGTCTGCTCGCACCAGACATACATGTTTTAAAATACTATTTTTGCATGGAGACTTCAAAAGGGATATATCCGCGAAAAATGTCCACATCTATTTTTTATTTTTTTTTCACTCACAAAATTTTCTCTATACCATGTATTTTTGATAAAATAAAACGAAGAACGTATAAAACCTAATTTTCCCCGTATTATTTAGTATTGCATAAAATAATGTAACTGAACTTATTTGCGCCTGTTTTTTCTATATGAAGAACACTTTTTATTTATGAGATCAAGTCCACCTTTGAGAAAACACGTAAGCTGATTATTTGTAGGTATTGTATCGTAACATGTGTTCTGTACAGATGGAATAAGGATAATCTACTTGTTTTCTTTAGACACAAATGACACAGGTATAGTTTCATCAAAAACGGTAAACGAATATATCTTTCAAAGTTTATGTTTGAGTACTGCTCACTCACAAAAGAAGAGGTAGAGTTAGTTCAAACAGATTAGTTGCCTACTGTTTTCCCCTCACGAGTTTAGCGCCAGACCTTGTAGTTACGCCTAACGGTGATTTATCTGGAAAAATCAGCTTTACTTAAATTAGAGGAATTGTTTTACTTAACCAGTTTATGAAGTATGACGTTAAGTTAAGTAATCCTAACAAATGTTGACCTTAATTTTTTTGCAAATATTCAAGTTTAATGGCGTCAGGATACCGTGAAATTGACTTTCGATCGTTGTCGTTATCGTCTGAACGTACCATGGTCGTATGGACGACCATGAAATTGGGTATAGGCGACTAAATAGTACATATATAGTATCGAATTGAAATTCAGATAAATAGAATTGAAAATGTCAAATTGGAGCAAATGTTTTGTCCATATAACACGCTAAGTTATTGATAAAATATAATTTCGAACCTTCATCACCCAAGAAAATGGGTTATTTGTAAAGTTACGTGATCTGGAAGAGCCGAGACACTGGCACGTGCGAAGCGAGTGGAGACTATATATGAGACAAAGTATGAAGGTATTCTTCCGCTGCATTTGAAGCAGACTTTCCAATACTGGGTTTTCCATGGCTTTTAGGTTTGATTAGGTTGCGTTCAATTATTTCAGTAAATATTTAGTACACATACATCCTATTTTCTCCATTTCATATATTTTATTGCGTAAAAAAAAATTATTAATTTATTACCTCAGGCATTTTACAAAATGCCTAGGCATTATACACGATGCCAAAGCGAGTAAAGATCTAACACAATTAATTAATTTCATACTTTGCCAGATATTCTTAGGCAATGTATAGAATACCTGGATTTTATACATTGCCGGTAAGATATACATATCTACGAGAACCGTTGAACATAGCTTACGCCAAAGAAAGTGGTGATTTACACAAGTACGAGATCCAGAAAACCTAAAACAAACATACCCTACTGGATGAGAACCCTTACTCTACCAAAGCAATTTAATATTTCCTATACAATGCTCAAGGGATTAACTTTTGGGCGTTATATTTAGAGAATCTTCTTCTATTACATTTTAGAACGGGGCTGGGCATATACCACGATGACGACCATAAGTAGTTTAATTCTGTTTTTATTAAACGCAATTAGATTTAATTACACAAGTAATGGCAAATTCTCGTTCCCGAATAGTAATAAAAATTGTCACAAAGTTTTAACCTCTAATTTTTATGCCCTTTTTGATTTTTGAATCCAAAATTTAATTCTTGCCTTTGAGTCACAATAAGATGGACTGAGGCTTAAATCATCTCGAACCTTTGAAAACGCCATATTGAAGTTTTAGTAGGACCACAATACTTTCTGTACTAGATTATTGGAAGTTAAACTAACAGCCTTATATTTACGTTAGGTAGGCGTTGACTCTCTCGCATGCTTAACAACAATCATCTGAGACACGTTTTTAATTAAAAGTCACTGTTTTTGTATGAGCAGAGAAGAAACAGAATAGTGTTGAGAGGAAGTAGTGTGTGGAAATAGATTACTGAAATAATAATGAAAATTATGCGTGATAGTAAGTATGAATGTCGTCAAGTTTACAATTTTGCAGTTCAGTTTTAACCCCCAGGTTCTGTCTTAAAATGGCAATCCCGAGATGTCCTATTTGGATCTACACCTTTCTTCATCTTGCTTTAGCTTAGATCTCACTCATTAATCTTTGTTATTAAGTCTCTCTGACCAACTTGTCTTCTCTCACTATTAGAACCTGTCGTTATTTTATGTTCTTATTTCGTTTTGTTTATGAGGTGATGTTGACGCAGAACTCTTCGTCTTTAAACAACAAGGGAATATATATAATGAGTATGAGTATAGTTTGATACATCTCGAGATAACCAAGTTTGGATATACATACAAATTTCACTCAAACGGTGCTTCCGAATACTTATTAACACATGCGAAAACATATTCCCCAACTTTTGTGAACAAGTGCTGCCAACTTTAGATTTAGTCGGAAACTTTTCAGACAACGTTTGTATTTATAAAATATCTCTTTTGGCATTATTGATGAACGTTGATTTTCTTTTACTTTTGATTTAGTACAATGGTTTGGGTTATGCATCATCATATTTCATAAAAAAATTAGAACGTAATTGGTACAACAGATTTTGAGAAATTACGTCTTTTATAACAACTCCATGGCAGGATTTTTAGTTTTTATCAAAAAATCATGAACCATTACTTTTGGTAATGGCTCCTAATTTGTTTCAGTACTTATGGGTTATATTTTGGGAAACGTTGACTGAAATCGTTAGATCACATTTTGTGTCTTTGTCTTATGACATATGTCTATGTCTGCTCGCACCAGACATACATGTTTTAAAATACTATTTTTGCATGGAGACTTCAAAAGGGATATATCCGCGAAAAATGTCCACATCTATTTTTTATTTTTTTTTCACTCACAAAATTTTCTCTATACCATGTATTTTTGATAAAATAAAACGAAGAACGTATAAAACCTAATTTTCCCCGTATTATTTAGTATTGCATAAAATAATGTAACTGAACTTATTTGCGCCTGTTTTTTCTATATGAAGAACACTTTTTATTTATGAGATCAAGTCCACCTTTGAGAAAACACGTAAGCTGATTATTTGTAGGTATTGTATCGTAACATGTGTTCTGTACAGATGGAATAAGGATAATCTACTTGTTTTCTTTAGACACAAATGACACAGGTATAGTTTCATCAAAAACGGTAAACGAATATATCTTTCAAAGTTTATGTTTGAGTACTGCTCACTCACAAAAGAAGAGGTAGAGTTAGTTCAAACAGATTAGTTGCCTACTGTTTTCCCCTCACGAGTTTAGCGCCAGACCTTGTAGTTACGCCTAACGGTGATTTATCTGGAAAAATCAGCTTTACTTAAATTAGAGGAATTGTTTTACTTAACCAGTTTATGAAGTATGACGTTAAGTTAAGTAATCCTAACAAATGTTGACCTTAATTTTTTTGCAAATATTCAAGTTTAATGGCGTCAGGATACCGTGAAATTGACTTTCGATCGTTGTCGTTATCGTCTGAACGTACCATGGTCGTATGGACGACCATGAAATTGGGTATAGGCGACTAAATAGTACATATATAGTATCGAATTGAAATTCAGATAAATAGAATTGAAAATGTCAAATTGGAGCAAATGTTTTGTCCATATAACACGCTAAGTTATTGATAAAATATAATTTCGAACCTTCATCACCCAAGAAAATGGGTTATTTGTAAAGTTACGTGATCTGGAAGAGCCGAGACACTGGCACGTGCGAAGCGAGTGGAGACTATATATGAGACAAAGTATGAAGGTATTCTTCCGCTGCATTTGAAGCAGACTTTCCAATACTGGGTTTTCCATGGCTTTTAGGTTTGATTAGGTTGCGTTCAATTATTTCAGTAAATATTTAGTACACATACATCCTATTTTCTCCATTTCATATATTTTATTGCGTAAAAAAAAATTATTAATTTATTACCTCAGGCATTTTACAAAATGCCTAGGCATTATACACGATGCCAAAGCGAGTAAAGATCTAACACAATTAATTAATTTCATACTTTGCCAGATATTCTTAGGCAATGTATAGAATACCTGGATTTTATACATTGCCGGTAAGATATACATATCTACGAGAACCGTTGAACATAGCTTACGCCAAAGAAAGTGGTGATTTACACAAGTACGAGATCCAGAAAACCTAAAACAAACATACCCTACTGGATGAGAACCCTTACTCTACCAAAGCAATTTAATATTTCCTATACAATGCTCAAGGGATTAACTTTTGGGCGTTATATTTAGAGAATCTTCTTCTATTACATTTTAGAACGGGGCTGGGCATATACCACGATGACGACCATAAGTAGTTTAATTCTGTTTTTATTAAACGCAATTAGATTTAATTACACAAGTAATGGCAAATTCTCGTTCCCGAATAGTAATAAAAATTGTCACAAAGTTTTAACCTCTAATTTTTATGCCCTTTTTGATTTTTGAATCCAAAATTTAATTCTTGCCTTTGAGTCACAATAAGATGGACTGAGGCTTAAATCATCTCGAACCTTTGAAAACGCCATATTGAAGTTTTAGTAGGACCACAATACTTTCTGTACTAGATTATTGGAAGTTAAACTAACAGCCTTATATTTACGTTAGGTAGGCGTTGACTCTCTCGCATGCTTAACAACAATCATCTGAGACACGTTTTTAATTAAAAGTCACTGTTTTTGTATGAGCAGAGAAGAAACAGAATAGTGTTGAGAGGAAGTAGAGTTTCTCATCTTGAAATTGTTTATGGATTACGATGAGTTAGCTTTGAGACAACACTTGCAACCTGAATAACTAGTTGAGTTAAATAAGTCATAAATGTATAATGGTCTATGTTTTTTCTTGAAACCTCTCGGTCATTATCAATCTTATAAAAAAAAAGAGAAATCCTAGCCTTCGAATACTCTAATAACGTCAGAGTCGGAAGAGAACTGGAGTTAATCAAGAAAATCTTAAAAGAAAACGAAAGAGAGGGATCAAACCTAGGACTACATGATAAAATTTGTAGATCGAACTGGTGACCTCGGGATCGCCACATTCGTGGTCACTGTAAGCCAACCTCTGAATGCCATATTTGGTCTATGACGAGTTGACAATGTGATTGGTTGTATTGTTCCTGTTAGGGGTTGGGATCAAACCTAGGACTACATGATAAAATTTGTAGATCGAGCTAGTGACCTCGGGATCGCCACGTTCGTGGTCACTGTAAGCCAACCTCTGAATGCCATATTTGGTCTATGATGAGATGACAATGTGATTGGTTGTATTGTTCCTGTTAGGGGTTGGGATCAAACCTAGGACTACATGATAAAATTTGTAGATCGAGCTAGTGACCTCGGGATCGCCACGTTCGTGGTCACTGTAAGCCAACCTCTGAATGCCATATTTGGTCTATGATGAGATGACAATGTGATTGGTTGTATTGTTCCTGTTAGGGGTTGGGATCAAACCTAGGACTACATGATAAAATTTGTAGATCGAGCTGGTGACCTCGGGATCGCCACGTTCGTACTCACTGTAAGCCAACCTCTGAGTGCCATATTTGGTCTAGGACGAGATGACAATGTGATTGGTTGTATTGTTCCTGTTAGGGTTTGGGATCAAACCTAGGACTACATGATAAAATTTGTAGATCGAGCTGGTGACCTCGGGATCGCCACGTTCGTACTCACTGTAAGCCAACCTCTGAGTGCCATATTTGGTCTAGGACGAGATGACAATGTGATTGGTTGTATCGTTCCTGTTAAGGGTTGGGATCAAACCTAGGACTACATGATAAAATTTGTAGATCCAGCTAGTGACCTCGGGATCGCCACGTTCGTGGTCACTGTAAGCCAACCTCTGAGTGCCATATTTGGTCTATGACGAGATGACAATGTGATTGGTTGTATTGTTCCTGTTAGGGGTTGGGATCAAACCTAGGACTACATGATAAAATTTGTAGATCCAGCTAGTAACCTCGGGATTGCCATGTTCGTGGTCACTGTAAGCCAACCTCTGAGTGCCATATTTGGTCTATTAAGTCCCTATTAGGGGTGAGCATAATTATAACAATTTAATTTGCAAAATGATACCATTTCAAAAATGAGTGTCCCACATTTACGTAGGGTTATGAAACTTATATGATGGGTTAAAAATCGAAGTCGAATTTTTTGCAGATCCATTTAGATATCCGTCCTGTAAGTCCAAAAAAGTGATTTTTTGGCATGATGTCTGTCTCTCATCTGCTATGCATTGCTCTATAGCTAAATTTGTGAAAAAATGTTTTTTGTAAGTTAAGTAAAAAAAAAAGATTATTATTATTTTAGCCATATCTCTAAATGTTTTTCCTTTGGGGGTAATTGTTGTAAAAAAAAGCAAGTTAATAGACGCCATCGTGGTACTTACCTAGCCCTTTCATTGAATATAATAAAAGAAAATTCTCTTAAGTTGGTTTCTTGAGCCTTGTGGGAATTGTTAAATTGTATGGTAGATTAATGTGTCTTATCCAGTAGGGTAAGCTTATTTAAAACAGTTGTTACACAGGTTTTGTGAACCTTGTAATTAATGTTGTATATTGCTACTCAACCTTTTGACATCGGCTAGACCCTAATGGGTCCTCGAAGTTGCAGATATGTGAAGGAGCCTCGTACCAATGTCGGTGACTTGGTCTTCTATCTATACGAATATCACATTTTTTTGGGAGATCAAGATTTTAAATTACATTTTTTACAATAACTTCCCTATTTATCATCGTAGATAAGTCGGGTTGGTACAGAACTAAAATCTCCAATGTTTTATCTAATTTAGTTATAGATGAAATAAACCGATGAGATAATCGACGATGGACGGACGGCACGTTGAAAATCACTTTATTCCTGAGACCTTTAAACTTCGAAAACAGTTAAAAATCGAAAGTCGATATATTTGACGATTACCGAATTTGTTTTCCTCAAGTGTAGCCTCTAATAATCTACAAATAAACGTAATTGATCTGGAAAAAATGTAGGTTCTTTTGTTTTAGAATAAAAAGAAATCAGCAATGAGCCCGTTATAAAATAAGTTATTTTTCAAATTCCCCTCAACCGATTACGTTTAAATTTTAATGAAATTTAAAGATTAATGACTTAAACTAATGTGCAAAATTGCAATTAAAATATTACAGTTTTGGAATAATCGACAAAAGGCCAAAATGGAAGTTGTCCACCGTTACTAAAAGATCGATTTCAATCAATTATGATTTAAACTAAGATATTTATCGCACAAGTGAAATAGATTAGGCTCTTATTTAAGTATATAAGTATTTGTTCAAAGGCGGGGTCCAATAGTATATTTTCACTTTTTAACTGACAACTACCAAACTGACAATTAGGACGTTAGTTTCGGTTCTATTTTAATTGGTTTTTGGGATGGTTAAGTGAGAAAGTTTGTGCAATACACTATTTATTAAAAAAAAAAAAAAATTCTTATCTTTCCATCGTAAATAAAAACATCAAGTAATTATTGTATTACAAAGAAATTATAATTGTGCTAGGTTGATTCGTTTTAATGCTTTTACAGAATTAAACAAAAAAGTCCTATAGATTTAATTTTCATTTAAATTGTGATTTTTTAAAGTACTTTACAATGTAGAAATTGAAAAGTCAATACAATCTAAATAACTTGACAATAAATAAGTGTAAGGGCATTAGATTTTACACATTTTCGGTGCGTTAATGTAGCGTAGCCTGAAACCCGGTAGTCAAAGTCGAGGGGGTAGTCAAGTCCTGATATCTTCATTATATAAAAACAAAAAATGACAAATTTAGCTAATTTTCTGCTTGTGCTAAATATAATTCAGCTATTTTCTCTCCCCCTCCCTCCCCTCCCCCCCTCTCTCTCTCTCTCTCTCTCTCTCTCTCTCTCTCTCTCTCTCTCTCTCTCTCTCTCTCTCTCTCTCTCTCTCTCTCTCTCTCTCTCTCTCTTTTTTTAAAGACAAGTAACCTTTCGGTCATCATTGCCTAAACAAAAGAAGTAGTAAATACCATATGAAAGATCTCAATATCTCAATCCCTCCAATATTGTAATATCATTATGGTTCGAAGAGACCAAGAGTTCATCAAGAGAGACATGATACGATGGAAGAAAGGGAAGTGTATATCCAGCTTGGAACCTTAGGATTGCTATTCCCACACTCACTATATAAATATCCTTGTTGTTTAAAAGAAAAAAAACCCTCTTTGTCATCATCTCTGCCTAGTAAAAAGTAAAAATGGAAGAAAATATTATAAAATAAAGATACTTAGTTCTCGAATGTTATAAGAGTATCAGGGTCGTAAGAGAACAAGAGTTGGTCAAGAGAGACATTATAGAAATGATGAAAGAGTTGGATCTAAGCTAAAACAAGGTTAAGGGAGATGTAGATCCAGCTAGAGTATTTCGGGATTGTCACATCCGTACTTACTATGAATATATATTTCCTTGTTCTTTAAAATCGAAAAACTTCTCTGTCTACATCGCCTGTTTAAAAAAGGAAGTGAAGAACACAAAATACACAACCTTAGCTCTCGAAAGTGATAATTGTGTTAGGGTCGTTAGAGAACAAGAGTTTGTCAAGAGAGACCTGATTAGATAGGTGAATGAGTGAGATATAAGCTAAAGCAAGATGGAGGGAGGTGTACATCCAGCTAGGGACCTCGGAATTACCAAACCCGTACTAATTATAAGAGAGTCCCCAAGGGATAAAACTGAACTATAGGTCTGCAAAGCCATACGCCAAATTAAATTAAATAAATATCTCTACCAATATAATTCCTGTGACGTTTCAACGGAATTTCTCTCAAACATTTATTTTTGTTGGCAACATACGGAAGCATGGAACATATATTTGGCAACTCTTCCAGACTTATTAATTAAAAACCCCACCCCTTCACCTCCACGTCTGTTCAACAGATGGGAACAAAAAGTCGCGTAATTGTTTTTTTCTCTCAGTTTCTCTGAAAACGAAGCCACTTTGTGACGGTTATCCACGCCCCATTGTACATACTCTAATAGGACTTTACTTCTGTCTCTTTCTTCCGTATGAAATTGATCCTCACATTTACGCTGTCTCCTTGTGGTGAAGCTCGTGGTTTATTCTTTGATGGAGGTAGACTTCGGAGGCAAAGGAGAATTGAATGTACCTTTTAATACTAATGTAAATTGCAGAAGAAATTACATAAAAATTGTTTTCTTTATTCCTACACTCGTTTAACGCGCAAAAATATCATTACAAAATGGACAGCTATCAAATTTGGTATGTGATCGTATTTAAAGTAATTGGTTTAATTACAAAATTTGAGGGTATCTGTCGTAAAACAAAAGTTTCGAATTTATCAAAATTGACTCTAACTATTTTGATAAAACTTTTATGCCTTGAACAAAACGTATAGATTGCCATTATATATATATATATATATATATATAAAGAAATATGAAGGTTAAAGACACAAACCAGTTTGTCACAAGTAGAAAACAATTATCAGTCAAAAATACTTGAACTGTTACTATTAAAACAAACACATACGATCCAAATAACACACCCAAAATATAAACTCATTTGCACACTGTAGAAGATTGACAGACAGACATAATTCAAAAACCACTCTCCGGTTTTGGATATCTTTCATGTTGAATATTTCTGTAAAAAATGTTGACATTGATTTTGTACCAATCTCACAACTATTATATATATATGAGAAACGATAAGAAATAAAATTAAAATTAAATTTGAACACGTTTTTCGCAAATAATATTTTACAACGTTTTTATTAGTTCGGTTTCCGTCATATCTGTCTGTCTGTCTGTCCGTGTGTCCGGATGGAATTTTGCAATCGAGTTTAAACTAACTTCCCGATATGCTAGAGACCTGAAATTTTGAACATAAGTCAGAATTGGATGACAATACAATATTCAGTTGGTTTCTTGTCTCTAAATTTGTTAAAACAATAGTTAAAACACCTTGCAATGAAGATGCCATGACGGAGATGGGAAGAATGCGTCAAATTCAACCTTCACCACCATAAGTTTGTGATACATTTACAATTTGTAATGGAGAAGAATCTGACATTGTATTGTTTTAATTCATGTACATGAAAAAAATAAAATACATTTTGTTTACTTCTTTAGTTTGATTTTCTGAGTTACAAACCTAATAGAACTATTATAGGTAATAATAGGTAGCCTAATATTTTGAATTTCAGACATTTGCAGCTAAACAGGATGTGAAATGAATTGGAAATTTCCTATATATGTCCCTGTCAGAGTCTCATCATATATACAACACCGATTGAAATCTTTTACCCGGACATAAGACTAAACAACAAAAAATAATAAATCAAATAAAAAAAGTTTTTAACATATCACGTTTTTAAAACGGACTAAAAAGTATAAAATAATTTTTCATGACCCTTCTACAATTTTGAGGGAGGATTGTTAGTGGCTATGGATATATCTGGAAAACTTGGAGAGAAAAACGTGGGGCGCAGCCAGTAAATAATACAAGTAGACAATTCGGATGAATTCACAGCTAATTTCAGTGAATCGGAAATAATGAGATTCCCCGTTAATTAGTTTATTTATTCCTATATTCAAGCTGTAGTTATAGAAGCTCTTGGACCACTAAAATTGGCGACTTTGTCGTTGAAATGTATTAGAGTTACATGTATCGTGAGAAACTGAGTTCAAGTTTTAATATAATTTTCAAACGTATCACAAGTCGAGCTCAATATTTATATAATACTAGTTCAAGTGGCTTTAACGTTCTATTCGGTGCTTAGTTGCATTGCTCGCACAAACGAAATTGCTATATCATGAACAAAATCTCATGGATAGTATGTTTTAAAAGGAATGTTTTTATGTGTAATATCAAAATGAAGTAATTTAAAACCCAGCATCATATTCCATAACTCCCACGAGACAGTGGTATTAACTGAATGACTGAAACCCCAGCGAGTTATCATCCTGATCTATATCAATAACAATAACCTAAACTTCAACGCTGGGAAAAATAAAACAGTTGTTACCCTATAAAATAAACTGGGCAGTTTATTATGGGTGTTCAGATAATCAGTCAAGTGGATAAAAACTAGTATTTGCTAAAACGAAGCAGTTTCTGAGTATTTACTAAGTTTTAGGTGAATAAAAAAAAGTTAGAAAATACTACCCTTAGTAGATTCTATAGTTTTCCGGACGGGTAGTATTTTCTAATCTATGCAGGTGAATAGGTCCACTTAGAATATTATCTAGCCTACTCTAGGGTCAGTTGGAAGAATGACGATATCTATGGCGATTCGAAACAGGAAAACTTATCCGGAACGTAGGCGACTAAATAATTGTAAACAGTTACTAAGATTCGAAGATAATAACGGTTATTTACTGACGGAGGAGTTTTTGCTTGAGGACGTAGGTGTAGTTTGAAAGAGGAAGGTGGAAAATCTTCATAGACATTGAGAAGCCCGTACTCTTTTGTTGTTAGTATCCCTATCGCGTAGACAAGGATTTAGCAATGGTTTTCCATGTACTAAACTGACATTCTCTTTCTGTGGTACTTATCAAAAACGTACAGTGAAAACTGCTGTAAGTTATGTAACTGGGCGAGATTTAAGACCTGGCTTGGGCAGAGTTTAGTCAGGTATAACCTCGTGACAGATCATGCACGAGCCTGGGTTTTCATGGAAGGAGCTGGTCTTAGCAGAACAGACTAGCTCCGTGAGTAATGATCTTAATACCACTGCCCTTGTGGTAACTTATATTGGTCGGTTAGTAGCACGTGGCGTTAGGAGGGATAACTGTTATTGTAGTAGGAACGTGGAATTATGTAATTGGATTGTTTAATTACAAAATCCTCACTTAACAACGCATTGGAAGTCATACTATTTTCTAAATAGGTAATTTTACCATTGGATTCGTTATTTTGTTGTGTCTTAGATTTTATTTTTTCTTAGGTATAAAAAGTATATATATATATATTATTATGTTAAAATTGTTTTGATCTTAGCGATTAGTAACTATGGAATAATTAAGAAATTTTCAGATTTGTATCTATATTTTTTAACAATATATTTTATTTTTTTTTTAAATAGAAAGTTAACTTCAACAGTTGTACAATTCAGTGTAGTGCACGTAGTTAGGTCTGTGAAGCATTGACAATACTTTTATCCACCACTGAAAATTTACTGGCAACCTGTTTGTTCAACCTAGACCAGTTCGGGTTTAATATTTCAAAATGTTGTTAAGAATAACAGAGATAAATCAGAACTTTACATTTCATAATAAATAACACAATAAGAAAGTGAATGGTATAATTAAGAATTAAAAAGGGTTTGGGGGGAATTGCGACTTCCATTTTGTTATTAAGTCAAGAACTTATAATAACCCAATAAATAAGTTATGATCCAATAATAACGTGTTGTTATTTGGGGTATTGCACAGACACCTCTCCACCATTGTCCATGACCCTACTACAACCACTATAGTTCTTCCTCCAAGCGCCACATCCTTCCAAATCACCTATACGTTTTCGTTCAAGCGCCACATCCTATCATATGTCCTACTTCCAAGCGCCAGATCCTTCCAAATCACCTATACTTCTTACTCCATATGCCAGATCGTACCATATCTCCTATAGTTCTTTTTTCAAGAACCACATCTTACCAAATCACCTATAATTCTTCCTTCCAGCACCACGTCTTACCATATTTTCTATAGTTCTACCTCCAAGCGCCACCTTCTTTCAAATCACCTATATTTTCCCTCTAAACGCCACGTCCTACCATATGCCCTATAGTTCTATTTCCAAGCGCCACATCTAACTAAATCACTTACATATCTTCCTTCAAGCGCCACTTCCTACCATATGCTCCAAAAGTTCTACCCCCAAGCGCCAAATCACCTGTATTTCTTCCGCCAAGTAGCAAATCCTAACATATACCCTATAGTTTTTTCTCCAAGCGCCACGTCTTACCAAATCACCCATGGACGTCTTAGCCCATGGGAGGAATGTGAAGTACCGTGGACTGAGTTGCTTCTCCCACAACTGAAAAGTATTTGACATCTATTAATTCCACTTAGTAATAGAGCTCTAATAATAGGTTTCTCATGTGACGACCTAATATTATTTACATACCACTTCTACGTAAAAAATAAAAGAAAATATTAAAATTTTATTTTCAAAATGGGCTAGAAAGGGGCTATAAATGGGCTATCAACTAATTTGTTCTTCATGTTTTGTGTTATTGATTAGATTTTTCCTAACCTACGCAAAAGGAAATGAGCGGATAAAACTTTTGGGATAGGTAGAAGAGAGGAGGCGATGGAAGTACAGTAGTGGTGTCACCAACTAAAATCAATATTTTCTACGGACTTCGTTGAAGATGATTAAAAATTAGTTTTTAATTACAGTTTGTAGTTACAACGGTGTTGACGTGAATGTTATATTATTCGCAAGACTTTGATGCAAATTCCTGCAACCTTTCAACAAAACTAATACCGTCGAGTTTGTTTTAATCATGACACACTTCTGCATGAATAAGCTCTTCATCTCTGCTCTCTGTGACAGTCATTATATGTTGAAAACTTTGTTTAATGTTCTCTGCATTACATGTCATAACTTGCAATGTATCAGTATTGTGGTTCGTGATATTTGTAATCTTGTCGTCGTGAAACTGATAAAACTAACATTTGCCGGAGTAACCCACGCTGGGCGTTTTATGGTGAAGAGAAGTAGTTTGAGTAATATATTCTTGGGGTAGTTGGGGTCGGTATAGGGGAGGTCCGACATGGAATAAGAATAAAGGGCGTAGAGTGATGGTCAGAGATCGGAGGTCTATGGTGTGGTCGTGGTCGCAGATTATTCTGATCTAGGTCGCTTCCCTTCGGACCTCTCTGTGTGCAGGGGCAGTGCTATCTCTTCGTTTGGGCATATTAATTGAAAACAAGTTTAGAAGGGAAACTGAATATGCCAAGTTGTCCTATGTTTCTTCTTTAAAGAGCTTGTAGGTACGGTTGCGTAGTTAAACTTAAATTTTCTTTCCATAAAGAGCGACTACTTGGTAGGTTGATGATAGCCGTGATGCTTTGATTTTAATTATCCAGAGAAAAAAAATTTATAATTGAGAGGAAGTACTAATTTAAGGTACATAAGCTTTTCCAAATGTCA
The DNA here is from genome assembly GCA_963513935.1 of Aphrophora alni. Lineage (NCBI taxonomy): Eukaryota > Metazoa > Arthropoda > Insecta > Hemiptera > Aphrophoridae > Aphrophora > Aphrophora alni. The sequence goes on along the minus strand of OY740772.1, from coordinate 103,108,485 downwards.
TGTTCCTATCGTAGTTTTGGTGGTCGCTACCGTGCTTGCATAGAGACGACAACGTTAACGGACGGATGTTATGTCGAAAAACACTTTCTCAATATCGATATCGAAGATCAGTCAAAAAACGACGTAGTCGATATTTTTTTTTCTATTACCAAAACTTACCTTTACTTTGTATTATTATGTGTAAGTCAAAAAATATTCCTATATCTCGCACAACAACTTTATGAACGTTATGTATTCGCGACCAGAGAGAGGTTAAAGACCTAGCTGTAAACGAGTCTGATTATAGATATCATTAATTCATTCTTTTTAATTAAATACTACGGAAATTTTCCTTTCTTTTCATCGTTTTGGATCTTAAAACTAAAAACCTATTTCCATGATTTAAAAACAGTTGTTCTTATTTATGAGTTATATAGTTATTATGAAATTAGTTTTAAAAATGTATGTTTAGGTTATCATTTGACTGCTGTAAAGCAAACACGTTTGTGTGTTTATCATTAAAACTATAAAAAAAATTAATGTTTTCTCAAGATAACAGTCTTCGTGATTACAGGAAAAAAAAATTATTGCAGTCATTTTGAAACTGTTTGTTTTTATAAATATTCATGTTTTGTACTTAGTGTTCACAGTTACGTACTTTTACTTAACATAAAATTCACTATTTAAATTATTCAACATTAAAATTCTCTATTTAAATTAGTCAACATTAAAATTTTCTATTTAAATTAGTCAACATTAAAATTCTCTATTTAAATTAGTGAACATTAAAATTCTCTATTTAAATTAGTCAACATTAAAATTTTCTATTTAAATTAGTCAACATTAAAATTCTCTATTTAAATTTGTCAACATTAAAATTCTCTATTTAAATTAGTCAACATTAAAATTTTCTATTTAAATTAGTCAACATTAAAATTCTCTATTTAAATTTGTCAACATTAAAATTCTCTATTTAAATTAGTCAACATTAAAATTTTCTATTTAAATTAGTCAACATTAAAATTCTCTATTTAAATTAGTCAACATTAAAATTCTCTATTTAAATTAGTCAACATTAAAATTCTCTATTTAAATTAGTCAACATTAAAATTCTCTATTTAAATTAGTCAACATTAAAATTTTCTATTTAAATTAGTCAACATTAAAATTCTCTATTTAAATTTGTCAACATTAAAATTCTCTATTTAAATTAGTCAACATTAAAATTCTCTATTTAAATTAGTCAACATTAAAATTCTCTATTTAAATTAGTCAACATTAAAATTCTCTATTTAAATTAGTCAACATTAAAATTCTCTATTTAAATTAGTCAACATTAAAATTCTCTATTTAAATTAGTCAACATTAAAATTCTCTATTTAAATTTGTCAACATTAAAATTCTCTATTTAAATTAGTCAACATTAAAATTTTCTATTTAAATTAGTCAACATTAAAATTCTCTATTTAAATTAGTCAACATTAAAATTCTCTATTTAAATTAGTCAACATTAAAATTCTCTATTTAAATTAGTCAACATTAAAATTTTCTATTTAAATTAGTCAACATTAAAATTCTCTATTTAAATTTGTCAACATTAAAATTCTCTATTTAAATTAGTCAACATTAAAATTCTCTATTTAAATTAGTCAACATTAAAATTCTCTATTTAAATTAGTCAACATTAAAATTCTCTATTTAAATTAGTCAACATTAAAATTCTCTATTTAAATTAGTCAACATTAAAATTCTCTATTTAAATTTGTCAACATTAAAATTCTCTATTTAAATTAGTCAACATTAAAATTCTCTATTTAAATTAGTCAACATTAAAATTCTCTATTTAAATTAGTCAACATTAAAATTCTCTATTTAAATTAGTCAACATTAAAATTCTCTATTTAAATTTGTCAACATTAAAATTCTCTATTTAAATTAGTCAACATTAAAATTCTCTATTTAAATTTGTCAACATTAAAATTCTCTATTTAAATTAGTCAACATTAAAATTCTCTATTTAAATTAGTCAACATTAAAATTCTCTATTTAAATTAGTCAACATTAAAATTCTCTATTTAAATTAGTCAACATTAAAATTCTCTATTTAAATTAGTCAACATTAAAATTCTCTATTTAAATTTGTCAACATTAAAATTCTCTATTTAAATTTGTCAACATTAAAATTCTCTATTTAAATTAGTCAACATTAAAATTCTCTATTTAAATTTGTCAACATTAAAATTCTCTATTTAAATTTGTCAACATTAAAATTCTCTATTTAAATTAGTCAACATTAAAATTCTCTATTTAAATTAGTCAACATTAAAATTCTCTATTTAAATTAGTCAACATTAAAATTCTCTATTTAAATTAGTCAACATTAAAATTCTCTATTTAAATTAGTCAACATTAAAATTCTCTATTTAAATTTGTCAACATTAAAATTCTCTATTTAAATTAGTCAACATTAAAATTCTCTATTTAAATTAGTCAACATTAAAATTCTCTATTTAAATTAGTCAACATTAAAATTCTCTATTTAAATTAGTCAACATTAAAATTCTCTATTTAAATTAGTCAACATTAAAATTCTCTATTTAAATTAGTCAACATTAAAATTCTCTATTTAAATTAGTCAACATTAAAATTCTCTATTTAAATTAGTCAACATTAAAATTCTCTATTTAAATTAGTCAACATTAAAATTCTCTATTTAAATTAGTCAACATTAAAATTCTCTATTTAAATTAGTCAACATTAAAATTCTCTATTTAAATTAGTCAACATTAAAATTCTCTATTTAAATTAGTCAACATTAAAATTCTCTATTTAAATTAGTCAACATTAAAATTCTCTATTTAAATTTGTCAACATTAAAATTCTCTATTTAAATTAGTCAACATTAAAATTCTCTATTTAAATTAGTCAACATTAAAATTCTCTATTTAAATTAGTCAACATTAAAATTCTCTATTTAAATTAGTCAACATTAAAATTCTCTATTTAAATTAGTCAACATTAAAATTCTCTATTTAAATTAGTCAACATTAAAATTCTCTATTTAAATTAGTCAACATTAAAATTCTCTATTTAAATTAGTCAACATTAAAATTCTCTATTTAAATTAGTCAACATTAAAATTCTCTATTTAAATTAGTCAACATTAAAATTCTCTATTTAAATTTGTCAACATTAAAATTCTCTATTTAAATTAGTCAACATTAAAATTCTCTATTTAAATTAGTCAACATTAAAATTCTCTATTTAAATTAGTCAACATTAAAATTCTCTATTTAAATTAGTCAACATTAAAATTCTCTATTTAAATTAGTCAACATTAAAATTCTCTATTTAAATTAGTCAACATTAAAATTCTCTATTTAAATTAGTCAACATTAAAATTCTCTATTTAAATTTGTCAACATTAAAATTCTCTATTTAAATTAGTCAACATTAAAATTCTCTATTTAAATTAGTCAACATTAAAATTCTCTATTTAAATTTGTCAACATTAAAATTCTCTATTTAAATTAGTCAACATTAAAATTCTCTATTTAAATTTGTCAACATTAAAATTCTCTATTTAAATTAGTCAACATTAAAATTCTCTATTTAAATTAGTCAACATTAAAATTCTCTATTTAAATTAGTCAACATTAAAATTCTCTATTTAAATTAGTCAACATTAAAATTCTCTATTTAAATTAGTCAACATTAAAATTCTCTATTTAAATTTGTCAACATTAAAATTCTCTATTTAAATTAGTCAACATTAAAATTTTCTATTTAAATTAGTCAACATTAAAATTTTCTATTTAAATTAGTCAACATTAAAATTCTCTATTTAAATTAGTCAACATTAAAATTCTCTATTTAAATTAGTCAACATTAAAATTTTCTATTTAAATTAGTCAACATTAAAATTCTCTATTTAAATTTGTCAACATTAAAATTCTCTATTTAAATTAGTCAACATTAAAATTCTCTATTTAAATTAGTCAACATTAAAATTCTCTATTTAAATTAGTCAACATTAAAATTCTCTATTTAAATTAGTCAACATTAAAATTCTCTATTTAAATTAGTCAACATTAAAATTCTCTATTTAAATTAGTCAACATTAAAATTCTCTATTTAAATTTGTCAACATTAAAATTCTCTATTTAAATTAGTCAACATTAAAATTTTCTATTTAAATTAGTCAACATTAAAATTCTCTATTTAAATTAGTCAACATTAAAATTCTCTATTTAAATTAGTCAACATTAAAATTCTCTATTTAAATTAGTGAACATTAAAATTCTCTATTTAAATTAGTCAACATTAAAATTTTCTATTTAAATTAGTCAACATTAAAATTCTCTATTTAAATTTGTCAACATTAAAATTCTCTATTTAAATTAGTCAACATTAAAATTTTCTATTTAAATTAGTCAACATTAAAATTCTCTATTTAAATTAGTCAACATTAAAATTCTCTATTTAAATTAGTCAACATTAAAATTCTCTATTTAAATTAGTCAACATTATAATTCTCTATTTAAATTAGTCAACATTAAAATTCTCTATTTAAATTAATCAACTTTAAAATTTTCTATTTAAATTAGTCAACATTAAAATTCTCTATTTAAATTAGTCAACATTAAAATTTTCTATTTAAATTAGTCAACATTAATTCTCTATTTAAATTACATTCAACATTAAAATTCTCTATTTAAATTAGTCAACATTAAAATTCTCTAATTAAATTAGTCAACATTACAATTCTCTATTTAATTACGTTATTATAAAAATAATTTTATAAAAAAATACACGATTTGATAGACGAAAATCGGAACATTTTTCAAATCTATTGTTAAAACTTTTCTCGTTATTTTGATCCCTTCACTTCTAGAAGTTTTTCAACTTATTGTTAAACATTGTTTATAAGAGCCTGGGTGAAAGCGAACACGTACACCATTTTTATATCTACCTCCTCTAAACACGATATCTAACGAACGAGTAGTCTGATTGACATGAAATTTGAGTTACTTAGTAAAAAAAATGCTAAGGGATAATCTGATGTAATTTTGAAGAAAATCGAAATTTATATTGAAAAAATTAGTAAAATTAGGGGTAGATGGGAAAAAACCCGGTTGTATCTGTGTGGACAGGTAAAGCGAATACGTGTGCAATGTTCGCCAAGAAATCGTTTTATTTTCGTTTGTATTGGGGGAAGGAAATCAAAGAAAGAAATGATTATTATTTAGCTGTCGCCACCGTAGCAGATCTATTAACGCCGTCGTTGACGCACTGCTTTATTTCGTTACCGATATCGCTTTAGTATCTCATATGTGGTGTCCCTGGATTGCTGTTGGGACACGTAAATGCACTGAGTTAGATGTTTAAAAGCGTGAAAGTTTCCAGAGACGGGGATACGATCACAAATGGGATCAGAACCCCCCCCCCCTAGGTGAAATAAATTTTCACAGTATGTTCACGTACTAATGTACTAAGTACGTAATGTTCACAGTATAGGAGCAAACTTAAAAACATATTTACGTAAACAAAAAATGTTGCTATGCAAGTATCATTTGATCTGGTTACGGGAAACTCTTACGAAATGGAACACATTTCATTTGAAGTTTTGTTTCAATCGGTTGCTCGTTATGTCTCGTAGATATGACATTTAAAAGATCTTATGTTACATTGTATGGTGGGGCTGGGTAAGTACTTTGGTTTTATTTGATCAGGTAAATGCTGGCTACAGGAAACTTTTACGGATCAAATTTTATTTCAAGTTTTGTTTCAATCGGTTGCTTGTTATGTCTCGTACATATCACATTTAATAAAAATCATAGATCAGCTTGCTAGATCAATAATTATGTTGCATTAAAATGGTAAAAAGTTACAAACACTCTACTAATATTAAATATATTCATGCAACACAGACAAATCTTGTTAATGTAAAATGTATAAACATCATACAATTCTTGAAATATATAATTCCCAATTAAATTTAATAAAGCTATTTTACAATCCCCGCTTTGTAAGTTAAAATATTTTTTTAATGAGTATCTTTCATTCTAACTAGAGATTTAAGATGAATCAAAAAGTTTCAAACTTTTTAAGGAAATAAAAATGTAAACTTCAGTTATTCATTTATATAATGGCGGCAATTAAAGGAATATTCAGGTTTACTCTGTCGGAGTACATTGAGATGTATACACAGTTTGAAGTATATTCTCCGTGACTGTGGGACAGAACTTACCTTTGGGAATCCAAGGCTTTAAGTACTTTCACAAACTTCGAGCCAGAATATATTTATTTTGTTTTCCTTAATTTCTTTATTATACAATATCCTAAACTTTTGACACAGAAGTAAAGGCAATCGGAGAGGAACGTAAAATACAAAAGAATTCATTCTATAGTCAAAAATTGGAACTATTCCCATTTTGCCTTTGTTTTTTTAAAAGTAATTTAATTAAATATTCTTTCAAATCCTCTTTTGAATCTATTATTATGTGAATTAATTGTTTTAAAAAGTTAAAAATTTCTTTGTTCTCTATCGTTACAAGTGAATTTCGATATGTGAATTATTATACTTAATTTTTATAATAATCAATGTTGAGACTTATCGTCTTACACTATTCTATTTTCATTGCCGTATAACGACGGCCGTTTCGGCTATTAAGCCATTTTCAAGCTTTGTAGCCGGATAATCCTTTGTCAATTATTGGTAACAAATATACTTAGTTACAGTGCATTAACACAACCACAATAATAAATGTAAAAACAATTAAAACTGTACACGAATAATTATTAACAAAAATAGAGTCAATTCAAATGTCATCGACTAGTTGGGCCCAGCACTCAGATACGTTCTGCGGGTGATGGATTTAATATAAATTCTCTTTAGCAATTTGAAATCATCCGCAGAGCGAATCGGAGCGTAGGGCCCAACTAGTCGATGACATTTTAATTGATTCTGTTTTTGAAGTGAAAACTTCTTTTGGTAGGTTTTTGCTGAGGAGTGAACGTAAGTACCATCATCACGCTCGGGTAGGTTACGCTGAATCGGGTTTACTCGGCTCCACTCGACATCAAGCACGCTCGGGTCGGTGACGCACTGAATCGTCTATACTCGGCTCCAGTCGTCATCAGCCACGTTTACTGTCCGACAAGAAGTGCATCGTTCCAATGTTATTGTATATGATCAGTGTAATATTTAAAGTGTTTACAATTTGTGCTGCAATTTTATTAATAGTGAAAAATTTATTTCGTATCAAGGTAACTTCTCGCATTTCTCCAATAATATGAAAGACTTAGACATCAATTTGTAAGTTAATAATGATAGTCTATTCATATGTTTTCACTTCTATCGTGTGGTCATAATCACACACCCAGATTTTAAAAAAAATATGTTTCGTGTATTTTTTTTTGTAAAAAAATTAATTAATTATGGTGGTTGTGTTAATGTATTGTTATTTTAGTGTTTTTGTTAACAATTGACAAAGGATTTATCCGGCTACAAAGCTTGAAAATGGCTGAATAGCCGAAACGGTCGTCGTAATATAGCGATGAAAATAGAATATTTTAAGACTGTAAGTCTCAAAATTCGTTATTATTAAATCAATATTCGGAATGTCAACAAACAACCATTTTGATTATTTTAATAATGAAATAAAGTATAAAATATTTAAATTAGGCCTAAATACATATTTATGGTTGGGTAAAAGAATGGAAATTCAGTTAAAAATCGATTGCTCTCTATTTCATCAGAATCGGTACAGGTTTATCGTATATAGTGGAACAGCCCTAAGGAGGCACTTGTGTCCGGTGCGGGGCGGTAGAGGAAGAGGTGGATTATGTCGTTAAAATAACACCGTTCCACAAACATTTACTTTGCCTCCGAATCGCCAGCTACCTGAGACTTACCCTCCTCGCAACCCTTAACGTTTACTTCGAGAATAGTACAGCGTTTTCACCCGATCTGCGAAGTGCCTTATTCTTAGGCCTGTTCCCCTATAACTTGATGAAAAGGCTAGTTTACTTATTATAAGGTCAATCTCTTGACACGATTTTCTTCTTTCATGTGTTTATTACGATTCCTGTTGTTTCCTCGATTGAACCAAACCTCTTCGTCCTATTGCTTTGTAATATTTTACTTCAAGTGGTAACCTGACTCCAACCATTTATAATAATTATGCTTAGTTCCCCTCTAATCTCATAATTTCTAAATCTATTAAACCATACGTTCATTTTTAGAATGCTTCAAATTTGACTCTCCTGGCGTTTCTGATGACATAAGATTCACTTATATTAGTGTATGTAATAGTGAGAACATATAGTTTTGTGAGAACTGTATCTCATTTCTCTCCTTGTATTGTTTTTAATATGGTTGTATATAACTTCACAAATGCTTCCACGTCCTGCCTTTGTATTGTAATTTTATGTGACTTCATATCCTAGCTACTTAAAGTTGATTAACCTGTTTCAGTATATTGTTAATTACTAAAATATTTGTTCTTACATATACGTGTTTCTAAAAAGGCATAACTTTCATTTTCGTTTCTAATATTTTTAATGTGAATTTTTCTTTATTGGTCGTCTTCAGTTCCAGTTTAAATTGCAAGGTTATCTGTATATAGGAGTCTTATTTCTCTATTTTTGAGTTGCGCAGTAAATATAGGCTAAGTTTGGTAATAAAAAAAAAAATTGACCTCAGTTTTTGACTTACCTTTACGTTTCATGGCCTCAGAAAACAGAAAATTTTATTTTCGTCACACCATACGTCCGTCGTTGTTGTGGCTTGTACGTAAGCACAATAGTTGGCTTTTCTAATTAAAGTAGAAACATCAAATGGAGTATCATATATGTGACTTTAATCTCATATAGAACACTATTGAAATTCAGAATTTAAAATAAAAATAGCGACCACTTTAACATGTTTTGTGTCGCGATAGATCCAAGAAACTGATACGAGCGAAGCGAGTGGAGATTGTTTAGAATATACACTCCTACGAGGTTCAGAAAACCTTCACGACAACTGATTTTAAACAATCAACTGAGTAAAACCGAATCATCTTATGTTTATTCCGAAAGGAAAGTAAACTGATTTCCACAGCGTCGTCAATATAAATAATTTCTGTTATTATAATATTATAAACTTGTTTTTACTATGCTTTGTTGTATGAAGCTTATAGTTTTATTTTATTTAACACGTGACGCTTGCTGAATAAATATGTACGACTCATTGGCAAGGAGAAAAATATAAAATAACTATATTTTCATTTAAATTGAACAAGATTACAAGGGGGAAAAATGTTTGTGTAAATTAGTACAAAAATCTTAATAATGACTGTGTTTAATTATTAATTAGTGGTTTCAATAATAAATGAGACAGCTGCACACTAGGATTGAATGACCACCAAGCAAGCCTTTGATCTCCTAGCCATGAATAGAACTCGACCTGTCTGCGGTGGGCGTTGATAGACTGACAGATTGGTCTGTATTACAGACTAGATCAACATGTAATCTAGAGGACAGTCGCTGAAAATTCTTCTTCGCGTGTTGCTCCTTGATTAATATGAAACCTCGTCTAGTTATCCTAAGTAAATGGGAGGGGCTGAGGGGGTGACAATTTGTTTTTGCTGTGTTATTTCTAAACGAGTTGATGCGTGGTATTTTACACAGTCTCATCAAACAATATAGCTACCAACCAAGTTTCAGTCAGCTGTTTTCTACGTTAAGGTAAAACGGACCCTGCTCAAGTAGACCAACTTATACTTTCGGTTCTGAGCCAAGTGACATCGTTATAGTCTTCATAGTCGTAATTAAAAATTATACTTCAATTAAAAACCAACTTTGGCTTTTCGTTTTTCTATAAGAAATGCATTGAGACAAATTATAAATTAAAAACAACTCATTTCCCCCTTTTCACGTGAATCAAAATACTTTCTTGAAGATGTGGGGATACAATATTGGTTAGTATTTGCTTTTGAAGATGTATATGTGAGGAAGTTCCAGTATATAACCTCAATCAGTGTCAGTATTATACGTATTTTTGCTCTATTTCTCCCATCTATGTGTGTATGCAGTCCTTGTTACCGAGTTCAGCTTGATTTATGGATTATTATATTTGTACAATTGGCTGACATTATTATATTTTATTATATTCTCTTTCCTACCTTTACCTTATACGATGTTTCTTGTATATACTTAACAAAATGTTTATTATTAAAAGAAAGGTTATGCATATACATTCCTTAGAATCTTATGGTTTAATGTTTTCTCCATGTTTTACTAATTAGAGATGACAAAAATAACTTTAGAAAATTATTTTTTTCTGTTTAAAAAAATCTTTGCACAATTAAAACTGACTTGATCATTTTACTTTATGTAAAAGTAATAAAAAGAAAATGATTTAATGACAATTATTTTTAACAATTTTTGAATATAAAAATATAAGTACAATTATAACAAATGAAAGTGGTGGATCAAATGAAAGCACTTTATTCGGTGGTTTCAATTGCTTAGGGGCTCACTTATACTGAGTACAGTAATAAGAATCCCAAGGGACCCAAGTTGGATTTACACTATTTTAATGTAGTTTTGAGTTAGATCTTGACCAACTCTTGTTCTCTTCTGATCCTAACGTTATTGGAGTATTCGAGGGCTAGAAGTCTTTATTATATATTCTTATCTTACATCTGTTTATAAAGTTGTATGACCGAGAGATTTTTCGCCTTTAATCAAAAAGAAAAGAAATATATGTATAATAAGTTTACAAGCGTACATTCAAAGCAGGATCACCAATAATGTTACTGGGTGTATCAAAGATATGTAGCTCTACACAGTTCGTAGTTAGAGTAATGTACTACTTTGTAATTGAGATAGTCTTTATGTGGTGCTGAGCAAACATTTTTTTTTTCGATTTTGTTCCGTTTATGACACGTAACTACGTTTTGATCCGAGTAACTGCACGTTTATGAGCTGAAGTGGTTTCCGAACGATTCTAAACGTGAAAATGGCTGGATGGATAAAGTTTCGAAAAGGTCGTCGCTGAAACGAATCACACAGTTCTCGAAATCGTATTTTTTGAAAGTCTTAAAGAAGTTTCAAAGCCGGTTTACAAAGTTCACCGAACTACGAGGAAACTGTGTCTAAAAATGAATCGAATTTTGGCGTTATCAATACTTTTTTCAAAATGCGGTCAACAAAGTTAATGCTTGGACAAAAAAGTGGCGCATTAAATTAAATGAAACAAAATCAACTCATGTAAATTTTACAAACAGGAAAATGAAGAAGATAACAGTTTACTTAAACAAAGAAGAAATCCCATATGCAAATGAGGCTAAGTATCTTGGTATGACACTCGACGCTAAATTGAAATGGAAAGCGCATGTTAAGTAGAAAAAAGATGAGCTAGCTATCAAGTATAGGAAAATGTATTGGCTGATTGGACGAAGTTCCCAACTTAACATGCACAACAAATTACTGTTGTATAAACAAATTTTGCAACGAATCTGGAGGTATGGTTTGCAACTTTGGGGTTGCACCAAGAAGTCCAATATTAAAAAATTCAAAATTTCCAAAACAAGGTGCTACGAGGAATTGTTAACGCCCCTTGGTATATTAGGAATGATGACATCCACAGTGATTTAAAGATGAACATGGTAAATGAGGAGATTAAAATCATGGCAGTCAGTCATTCAAAGAAGCTCACTAATCATGAAAATCCAGTTGTGCTCCAGATCTTGAATACCAACAGTGTAATAAGGAGACTTAAGAGAACCAAGCCTGAAGATTTAGTGCAGTGATGATACTTATTTCCTGCAGTTCTACTGTGGATATCCGGTGGATTTAATCAGTGGGCTAATTTCCGCCTAATAGTGAACTGTATATTATATATAAGCTACTAGATAAGTTTTATTACTTAGTTGTAGTATAAATAATAACAATAATAATAAAAAAAAACTTTTTAATTTAAAAGCACCGATTGCTCAAACGCCCCTCGTTTATTTGATGAAACAAAAGTTTCTATGCGTGATCCGTTTTTATGGTCCGGGTCAATATAATAAAAACACAAACATTTCTCAACGAATCACAGTTTTGGAAGTTATTTTTCCATTAATTAATGAAACTGCACTATTCAATGGATTTACTCTATTTGTAAATGATATATCTGTGTTCTATAATCAATCTTTCTCTCTGTATAGAGATTGGTTTCCGATATTTCCGTTCCATTAAGCTCTCGTGCCAGCTAACTGGCTAAAATCAGTGTCCAATAAACTTTTAAAATGTATTTCTGTTGGAACTTTTCAAAAGTAATTGAAAATCAAAGCTAATTTGTTTTGTTTTAATTCAGAAACTATAACAGTTTTGTATTCTAATCTGGATTTAAAGTAGATCTTCCATAATAGAATTTAATGAAAAAAAGATGGGTAATTTCGTTTGTTTTTAATATTAGGGTCCACTATCGAATAAGTCTTACACGAAATGTTATTTTTATTTTGAGCATTAGTTGAATCGTGTTACTATGAAAGTGACAGATTCAGGAGTTGCAAAAAAGGACTGTGACAAGAGGTTATACTGTTAACGCAACTCTTCGATATTGTGCTGGAAGGAGAGGTGCGTAAGATGGAAATAAATCGAGAATAACAATTTTAGACTGTTATATTATTTTGCATTTACGGATGATCTAATTTTGGTGACTGAAGAGCTCTAAAAATGCATTTTTTGCAATTCTGAGAGAGTCGAAAAATATTTTTGTTGTAGTCAACAACAATGAGACTAAATATGTGTTCAGTTCGACAGAGGAACGTAAATATAGAGATACTTGGAACGAACAAATCCGATTATGCCAGTCTCCAAGAAGAAGAAGAAGGGGAGATAGATCAAAGAGGAAACGGAGTGACGTAGTTTTGGAGAGGATTTTGAGTTATACATTTACAAAACAGAAGTCACCGGTTGCTTTCCACAGGAAAACGACAAACGTAGAAACATTATGATGGGTGCCATCGTAGTACTCACCCAGCTCCATTTACAATATAATACAAGCAGATGCTCTAAATGTAATGCACGAAAGTGATTTCTTGGTTCTTCTAGGAAATGATAAATTGTATTTGTAGATCAAAGAATCTTATACGTTTGTTATACAAATGGTACACATGTTTTTTTTAATCTCATAATTCTATCCAGTAGGGTAAGTTTGTTTATTAAATTTTATATGTAGCCATTTTTTCTTTTTTTTTGTAAATAAAGGAAAATAATTAATTATTATTATTTTAGTCATTATTCGGGACGTTTTTACTATTTCGCCATTTTTTCTTTTTTTTGTAAATAAAGGAAAATAATTAATTATTATTATTTTAGTCATTATTCGGGACGTTTTTACTTTTTCGCCATTTTTTCTTTTTTTTGTAAATAAAGGAAAATAATTAATTATTATTATTTTAGTCATTATTCGGGACGTTTTTACTTTTTCGCCATTTTTTCTTTTTTTTGTAAATAAAGGAAAATAATTAATTATTATTATTTTAGTCATTATTCGGGACGTTTTTACTTTTTCGCCATTTTTTCTTTTTTTTTGTAAATAAAGGAAAATAATTAATTATTATTATTTTAGTCATTATTCGGGACGTTTTTACTTTTTCGCCATTTTTTCTTTTTTTTGTAAATAAAGGAAAATAATTAATTATTATTATTTTAGTCATTATTCAGGACGTTTTTACTTTTTCGCCGTTTTTCCTTTTTTTTTGTAAATAAAGGAAAATAATTAATTATTATTATTTTAGTCATTATTCGGGACGTTTTTACTTTTTCGCCATTTTTTCTTTTTTTTGTAAATAAAGGAAAATAATTAATTATTATTATATTAGTCATTATTCGGGACGTTTTTACTTTTTCGCCATTTTTTCTTTTTTTTTGTAAATAAAGGAAAATAATTAATTATTATTATTTTAGTCATTATTCGGGACGTTTTTACTTTTTCGCCATTTTTTCTTTTTTTTTGTAAATAAAGGAAAATAATTAATTATTATTATTTTAGTCATTATTCGGGACGTTTTTACTTTTTCGCCATTTTTTCTTTTTTTTTGTAAATAAAGGAAAATAATTAATTATTATTATTTTAGTCATTATTCGGGACGTTTTTACTTTTTCGCCATTTTTTCTTTTTTTTGTAAATAAAGGAAAATAATTAATTATTATTATTTTAGTCATTATTCGGGACGTTTTTACTTTTTCGCCATTTTTTCTTTTTTTTTGTAAATAAAGGAAAATAATTAATTATTATTATTTTAGTCATTATTCGGGACGTTTTTACTTTTTCGCCATTTTTTCTTTTTTTTTTGTAAATAAAGGAAAATAATTAATTATTATTATTTTAGTCATTATTCGGGACGTTTTTACTTTTTCGCCATTTTTTCTTTTTTTTGTAAATAAAGGAAAATAATTAATTATTATTATTTTAGTCATTATTCGGGACGTTTTTACTTTTTCGCCATTTTTTCTTTTTTTTTTGTAAATAAAGGAAAATAATTAATTATTATTATTTTAGTCATTATTCGGGACGTTTTTACTTTTTCGCCTTTTTTTCTTTTTTTTTGTAAATAAAGGAAAATAATTAATTATTATTATTTTAGTCATTATTCGGGACGTTTTTACTTTTTCGCCATTTTTTCTTTTTTTTTTGTAAATAAAGGAAAATAATTAATTATTATTATTTTAGTCAATATTCGGGACGTTTTTACTTTTTCGGAACAACTCAAAATTTGCTGGTATCTGTCATAAAAAAAAAAAAAAAAAAATATCATGATACTTACCGAGCCCGTCGAATGTATTAGAAGCAAATTCTCAAAAGTTGGTTTCCTGGGCCTTGTTGGAAATGTTAAATTGTATGGTAGATCAAGGTGTCAAGTATGAGAAATTTGTTTAAAACAGTTGTTACACAAGTTTTTAACCAGCTCTTAATTGAGTGTATTACTACTTTATTGATGTCGTAAATTAGTCTCCACTGGTTTCGCTTCTGTTAGAGTTTCAACCATGTGCGGGCCTCGTTTCTGTACATACAGTATGTGAAGGGGATTCCTTTCCTGTCGATTACTCGTTTATGTCGGATCTAATAACTATGAGCATTTCTTGAAAAGTCACAGTTAAAAATTACATTTTAAACTATAACTTCGCTATTTATCATTTTAGAGAGGCAAGATTGGCACGTAGAATTGAAATCTTCAAATTTTAATTTAAGACAAATAACATACGAGAATAAATCAAAAAACTGTTTTCAATTATCTCCGTTTTGACTGTTTCAATTCGAATTTCAACAGGGCTCTACATGAACACACTATAATCCCCTAATCCTAATTTTATGTTCAATGTTTAACATTTGAAGCTCTACCTGCGTCTATATAGACTACAACGGATGGAAGGGATATAAAATCTATATTTTTGTTTCTTGAGACCATGAAACGTGAAGATCGGACAAAAAACGGACGTCAAATATTTTTGCCATTACTGAATTTACCCTATACTTCGTATCAACAGAACATTTAGGGTCTTGCACGCTTACGGCTTTAATATAGGACTCCACATCAAGTTCCCGTCTTGATAATTCTAGCTTTTGTCACCAGAATTCGCTACTAATCAGTGTTTTCTATTTTCATACTCAGGAAGTTGGGTCAACACCGTAACTTGTTAAAGCCATACAAGAATAGAACAGTCGAAGGCTTTTTGATTCATAAACATAACCAAATGTTTTGAACATTTTATCACCAAAACAATATCACACTGATCAGATTAATAATTTAAACGAAAAGTTTACCTATTGCTAGGATATTTTTGTCACTAAATAATTTAGCTTAAACAAAATCAAAGGATTTTAAACGTTCATATCGTACATTAGTTTCATATTCCTTAACAGTTCAGTCCTTGTCTTATCAATGTGTAATCTTTTAAATGGATCCTTTACTGAAAGGAAGGCTTTTAAGTGCAAGACTATAACAATAGCTCCAAGGAACTATGTGTTTCCTGAGATTTTAAAGTCTTAGAAAATAAAGCTTTCAGTTATAAATAAAATCCTTTTGTCCTGATTGCGTATAGAACAGTTAAAAATTAGTCACTGCTATAAATACGGCTTTTACTTCTTGTTATGTAGAATTTAGTCGTTTTATTGTGAGGGAAGTATTAAAAGGTGATTTTTATTAAAATTAATAACGTTAAAATTCTATTAACAATTATGCGATCTTGAAAATAACAATTATTATTTTTCGTATAATAGCCAAGTTAGATTAGGAAATAACTTTGAATATTTGGAGAAGTGAATGAAATAAAAACGTAACTGATAAAATCGTTTCGTAATATCGTCTAGACAAAAAACAATTTGACGTTCGAATTTTACGTACCAAGTATACGACGTATAATTCAGTCTCCCTTTTTTGAGTGATCGTTTCATAGCCTCAGGAAACCGAAGTAGTGGTTTTTGGCGTACTGCCGTCCGTCGTCGTTGTTGTCTGTACGTAAGCACGATAGCGACTACAAAACATAAGATAGGAATATGAAATTTTCTACATGGACTAAAGCGTGCTCATGTTGAACCTTATTGATATATTTAAAAGTCAAATTGAAAATATCTAACTGTGCGGCCGTTTCAAAAGTTTTTTGTTCATATTCGTGTGTTTTTATTTTTTTAACACTTTAAATTAAATAACGTTGGGCAGATTTCAATTCTGTATGCAATGTTACCAACCATACCGCTCTACGATGGCGGAGTTATTGTTTAAAACGTAATATGAAATCATGAACTCCTAAGAAAATGAAGTCGCTTAGTTACGTGGCTGAGCCAAGTCAAAATGAGCGTAGCGAGTGGTGGCTCCATCACTATTGTACAGATTCAAGGCCAGGCGACACGAGCGAATTGATCGTTATGGTCTAGCCGACGTCAATTTAAAGGATCTGCTTTAATAGGGATGTTTAAATACCAAGATAGCGCCCAATAACTTGTTTATAATTGTTATAAACAATAAAAATGTTTAAATTTAGTTTTTATGTTAAAGAGTAAAAAAAGAGATAAATGAAAGGGCGTTCGCCCAAAAATGTGAAATTCGAGAAGGTGTAAAATGAAAATATAAGACTTTATTAGTTCTATAACTGCTAAACTTTTCCAGATTCCATCTAAAACTGGCCAAAGATTTAAGGAACAAATGTGAATAATGTTTTATAAAAAACTGAAAAAAGTTAAAGGTTTGGTTACTAAACCTATTCAACTTATTCAAAACGGATGGCTAGTTATTTAGCATAAACGAAAAAGAATAAACTAGAAGAATCCAGGCTAAATAGCAATGAACACACGAAGCCAGATTTCCAAATGGACGAAGTTAGTATTACATAATATGTTGTTGGGAAAACATAATGATCAGTATATGGGAACAGTTTAAAGATGATTTGCCAGATTTTCACTTGATAGTAATTCAAGAGATTTTGTCACAGTAAAAAACAACTCAAAATTTAACATAAATTGTCAGCGTATCAATCAATGTAAGCAAAGCATATGCCTGATCACTCCATAATTCGCATTACCCCGTCACCTTCACCCTTCAGGAGGCGCCTGTTTTGTTCCCCCATTGTATTTTCAGTATTAAACCCTCTGGAATTGATAAGGGTTTTTAACGTGTATCAATTTTCTATTGTGCTCTTATAAATATTACTGAACGACATTTTCTTCGAGGTTTATGGAAACTCGCTAACAAGTTTAAATTTATTAAAACAAAAAAAAAATCCCATTACAAAAACACATAACTGAAGTGAATAACAAAGCTGACTCAGTTATTCACTCCCAATGGATTTGTTTGATTTTATTCCTGGTATTTGTTTTTCTTTAAGTGGAACTGGTTAAAAAAAAGACTACTATCAAATGTCCATGGAGCTCTGTGGCGATATTCTCAATGAGGAAAACACGGATTCTATGAACTGCAAAATGTCGCTCGGGAAATCCTTATTTTCCTTCTTATATTTGAGCATTTTAAAAGATTTATCTCACATTGAATTCTGGTAAATCTTTAGAAGTTTTCTACGGAATTAAAAAGAAAAAGATTTGAATGAACCTGAAACTTATTATAAAAACTGTAATAATTGTTCCATCATTATTTTGTAAATGTACATCGCGTGAAAATGGTTATCCACACAAAACAGACATCGATTTTTTGTTTCATCACATAACTTTCTCTATACTATGTATATCTGGGAAAGTAAAGAAGAAAATATCATAGAATAGAGACTCTTAGTTCAAGAGATGATCTAACACAAGACTACACGAAGGTGTAGATCGAGCTAGAGTACCTCGGGATTGCTATATTTACAATCACTATGGAAACCCTGAAGGGTTAAAGAACAGATGGATGTCATTAATATACATGGAGGATGGAGAGATGAGGAGGATTTCCTAAAACTGATTAACGGCTTACCACGAAAACTTCTGTAATAAATGATTTCTAATAAGGAAATTATCTGATAAAAGCTTAGGCGAATCTATATTATAAATGTAAGTTTTAATATTCGATGTACAGATAATAATAGTCAAAGGAAATCTCAGTAGCGTAAAAAAAGGTAAAAAACGGAATAACCTATTTTTTTATAAAATTCTGTTGGAGTGTACCGAAGTTCCTCTAAATATGAAGTCATATTTTAATACTAGTATCTAAGTGCCATTCTTATTAATAAAGTTTAACTATATTTTTTAGTTTGAACCAAGCTCAGGTTATCTAATAAAAAATCTTCAAAAAATATTTATATTCAAAATACAGACTGTTGAATATTACACGGAAAATTAAATTTTGTTAGGAGTTCGGAGGATATCAGAATGAATAATTCTGCAGTGAAACTTTTGGACAATTTTTTTTTCTAATAATGGGTTTATGTAAAAATTACTGGATTGAGACAAGGGGATGTTATTTTTCAGCATTGCTGCGTAATTAAAGAATTAAGCATACAAGGGGACCTGTACAATATTTAACATGCTTGTCCAATTGTTGGGTGTGACGGTGATTTGACATTGTTGCTAAATCTGAAATAGCATCCAAGGAACATTTGACATTAGAAGAAGCAATAACGCTTGGCCTAGCAATAAATGAAGAGAAAGTCGAGGATATGAGGGTTGGGAGTAAGTTAGTGAAGAAGCATGTCTGGAGATTGAGCCATAACTTAAACGATTAGAACACTATTTATCTTGGATTTGAAGACAACTCTCAATACAAAGTCTTCTCCTTATATCGATAAGTAGCAGGAAAAATCACAACGCTAAGAGATATTGTTTCGGATTATTATACCAATTTAAAAGTAGCAAAATGTCTAAAACGACAAAGCTATAAAAACCTGTTAAAACACTATACCTCTCTTAATGACTCGTTAATGACTGAAACCTGGGCAATTACCTAGGCTGGTGAAACCAAAAGTATCATATTTTAACGAACTATCCTACAGGGTAATTTATAGAGTAGGAGACGACCAATTGAAGAGGTTTATGTTGGGCATGGATGTGTCCAGTTAAAGTTTGGAAAACTCCGATAGGCTGGTCGTATTGCACGAATGAATGACTGTGGGACGCTAAGAAAGGAGATGACGTAGTGCTTCATGGGAAGACGTGGTTGCGACAAGATGTTCTTGCTGAACTTTGTCAACTAGCGGTGTCTGTTGAAGGAGGCCAAACACATTAATTTACATATATATATATATATATATATGTGTGTGTCAAAGCAAGAAAACGCAAATCAACTCCAATTTATTACAATCTTCCAGTTAATGATTATTTTTAAAATAATGCTGACGTCATCAGCAAATAATTACGTTTCACTGCAATTTCATTGGCAAATGCATTAGTGTCTAGATAATTTATACTAAGAAGAGTAGAACTCTAATATTGATCCTTGGAGGACTGCGCGCTTAATGGATTTCCATGATGAATCTTAATTGTCAACTAAACGTGCTTAAGTTTCGTCATTCATGATTTACTTTAATTTAGTTAAATAGCTATTTTTTTACAATACTTGATTCTGTCGTCTGTCTCTCCATTATTAGGCATATTGCATGTTCCGGCTGTACAATCTTGTTCTCTTCTACCTGCAACCTTATAAGTCATCGCTTGTTTCTTCTGGCATTCTCAGTTCATCATATCTCTCTATTCTACATTTGTTCTACAATAGAGTGCATCTCCATTTCTTGTTGGATATCTTCATTTCCTACTCGATCTCTCCTAGTGCAGTCTTTAACTGATCGAAAAAATTTCATTTATGCAACTATATTACAATTTGCGGTGCCCAACGTTTTGAACCTGTAGAATTTAAACTGTATTTCATTTCCTTTTAGTATTTCCATAACTGTCATGATCTGCTGATATTAATAATTTTATTATTTACGTCTGTCACAACTCTGAGATACAGAAAAACTTGAGCAAAGCATGGATCTACCTTTGGCCGATCCAGTACGAAGGAATACGATGAAGCAATAGGTGAGAATCGTCCCCAGAGTTTGTTTTCTCGCTATTCCAGTGCAGCATCGCGACCAAAATGATTGCCTTTTCCACTCTGAACATTGTTTGTGTTTTAACAAGTGTATAGAGTAAAATTGTGTGAGAAGTGGCGGCAGGGTTTTCCCCGGAGGGCGTAAAATTACTCGACCTGTCGATGTGTGTTTTCATTTATACGGCACAGAAATAGTGTTAAGTAGGGTTAACTGTGTGTCTAGTCATATTGGACATCGAAGGTAAAAGTTGGTTTCCGACGTGTTTTTTTGGTTAAACATTGTTTCGGGTTATTTGTTAAATGTTGGGTGTTCAATAATTCATGGACCAACAAGAACTAATTTAGGCCATACAGTCGGCCTAATAAGCTTAGTTATAAACCTATATATAGATAGATCCTTAAGTACCATTTAAGTTTCATTCTTAACTTCCTGATAATGATAATCTCTGTTATTAATTCTCCTATTGGCATAATAAACTTTCAAAGGGCGACATTTTGAAACGGTTAAGTGAAAATTTTAAGATATTGTGGTACTCTAGTAGTATAAAACATTATAAAAAAATTGTATGGTTATGTTAATTTGTTTTGAAGTTGTATATTGTTTTTGAAGAAAGACAGAGAGAAAACGTAGAATTTTTTAACAAAAATTTATAAGAACGTTTTGCTTTGTTTTAATGTTCAGAATACTTATTAAATTGGGTTATTGACCACTCTATATTGGCTTTTATAGTAACACAGAAAAAATGATTTAGAATTTAAAAAAAAAATATATATATATATATTTATGTAAAAAGGAAAAGTACATGTCATTTACATCTCTTTTGGATTTGAATAATTTTGTACTTTAAAAGGTCGAGTAACAGTTGAATATTTGATGGTGTCTTCAGAGGTTTATTTATTACATATACTTGCACACTTTGAGTTTTCATATCGTAAACATAAAATATTCTTTTATGTTTCAGATTGCAATGTTTGTAAAATTCATTATCGCCTAAATTAATGGGTAAGTACTCTTCTTGTTTTATTAGTTTTGATTATACTTTTGTTAAGTTCATAGTATTTTGTACCACACTTTTACCCCGCTATAAATTAAATTCGTAAAAGGTCAATATACATATGATTATGCAAATCTAGGGAAACGTTGTGAATATAACAATAGATTTTTTTAATATTCGATTGATTTTCAACTGGTTTTAATGAAATCAACGGATAATCTTAACATTTCCATAGGAATGGAAATCGGAAGGAATCTTGTTAGTTTAATGACGTCAACACTGTAGAAGTCCAAGCCTTGTTGTAATAAATTATTATATGATTTATAATTTCGATATTAACACAAAATTACAATGCGATAAAAAAAAACCAACTTAATTCAAAACTTCATTTCAAAATGGCGGCTGATTAAATTTAAAAAAATCTAAATAACTCAAAAACGGGAAATTTTTGTAAAAAGTGTCAAGAAACGTTTTTGTATCTCTTTTAATTTCCTATCGAATTATGCAATTGTCAAAACAATCGAACTAATGATTACGTAGAACTCCGCCATTAGTTTGAAGATCACGGAAAAAGATAAAAAAAGTTTCTTGACACTTTTTATAAAAATTTCCCGTTTTTGAGTTATTTAGACTTACTACATTTCCGTAGCCGTAATTTTGAAATGGGTTATTTTTGTTTTCTCTAAGTTCTTTATCTTGTTAGGTATCATGTCAAGTTTCAATTAAATCTGTCAAACGGTTCTGAAGATAAAACCTATTTTGTGAAGAAACTAAATAGGGGGCTATCTGGGAAACCGGGCAATTATGGACATATGTTCATAGGAATTTTTCCTTAGTTATGATTGGGAAACCGCCTACTGATGTCTGGAAACACAATTTCGTAACACTCTGTATATTGTCATGTTAGACGGACGTCCTTATTAAAACGCAATCAGCCCCTCCCATTTAAATATTGAATACATTACCCTCTGGATAATAATACGTTTTCGTGTTTCCCGCAGTACAGGACCCTACATTTTATAACCATTTTTATAGTTTATACATCCTGAAAATACGTTCTCTTACCCAAGTATAAATTTAACGTCCTCCAAATATTATGATAACGGCCGTTCAATGCCACTAGTAAGTAATCTTATTTGCTCTTACATAGAATAGCTTCTACTAAAGTAAACATCTGTCCTTTCCATTCTCCTATTGGCGATATTCCTTTATCAAGAGCCACTGAAATGGTTCTCTGCTAATGTTTGCCATTCCTTCTACTAAAACATGGTTTTTTATTTATTAGTAGTTTTGCAATATAATTTGGAAGTGTACATTCGGACATGAAAAAAGCTTTTAATATATAATTTATGAGAAATTTAAATGTATAAGTGAACAATTTATCTAACCTAATTCAGTGTAGAAAACATAATTAGATGTATTTCCGGATAACTGAAATAAACGTAGCAGTAGAATACGTACCCGACGGCTCCCACCCTCCACAGTATCATGGAGGTCATTAGCAAAAAGTGAGAACAACAAATAACTTAGAAGGCATCCTTGTTTAAAACCTTTCAAACATCCCATCTCCACACCGAACGTCTAATGTACAGTTTTTTAAGAATTTTTAATATTTTATATGAAAATCTGAGATCCGAAAATTTCTTAAATAAACCTTTTATAAATGTGGTATCAAATGTGGAAAAAAAATCATCAAAAAAGTGTACATGTTTTCAAAAAAAATTTGTACAAATAACATACACAATTTTATTTAACTACAATATAACTTGTATACTTTTCATCACTGCGAATTCGGTAAAATATAAACAGTATTCGGATTGTTTACGCTTGGTCCACCTGCCTTCGATGCCCATCATGGCGGAGGTGAAGCTTTTATTTCAGTTTGCATTCTAGTGTTTATATACATCAGTGTATGGTAATCCCAATACAAGCAGCACGCCACTTATAACTTAAAGAAGCAATCCACTTTTATTATTTCTCCCTGTGAGGTGTTTTGTTCAAATGTACAGTAGCTGTGGAATTGTTTACTGTTACTTCATGTTTTATAAATATTGTTCTACGTTACGTCGCACGCTAGACAGTAGTTACATTCGGTTTACATTTATTGAATGTACTAAAATATCGCAGGGAGGTCTACTATTTGTAAAACCATTAATTAGAAATAGTTTTAAATGTTTACGATTGAAAGGAGTGTTCATAAGGCATAAAATTTGTTCTATTGTATAAAAACTATATAAAATGTATCAAAAAGATCTACTAGTATTATAAAATATTCATGCAGTGCTAACAAATCACGTTAAATTGAAAAATTAAATCTCCTTTGAAAAACCGAACAAAGAAAGAATTCCTAATAAAATTATTTTCTTTGTGAGTTAAAATATTAGTTTTTTAATGAGCATCTTTCATCTAACTAGAGATTTAAAAGGATCCAAAAGGATTCATACTTTTTAAACAAATCAAAAAGTAAATTTGGAACAACTTAACATTTATTCATTTAATGTCAGCAATTAAAGGAATATTTAAGTTGACTCTGTCGGAGCTACGCTGAGATCGATACAACAGGTTGTTTTTCTTCTTGTCTCTGAAACGGAACCCACCTTTGGGAATTGGAGACTTTCACAAACTTCTCGGCAGAATATATTTACTTAATTTCTTTCTTACGTAATATTCTCAAGTTTTATCGAAAAATAAAGGCAATCTGAGAGGGAAGTAAAATAAAAAAGTTTACATTCTGAATTGAAAACTTGAACTACTTCATATTCTGCCTTTATTTTTTAAAGTATTTATAACCTCAACAATTTCTTTTACATACGCATTACAAACTATTTCGTGAATAAATTGAAAATCTTCTGTATTCTTTTTTATCATTATCTAATGATTATCATTTGAAATTTAATATAACATATTCACACACACACAAAAAAGGCGCTCCTAGTGCAGCCTTGAAATTGTCTTAACATACACATATGCACTTAAACTGTAGATACACTTAAACAGTGGCAGAAAAAAATCAGTAAAGAACTATACGCAGTATAGAAGTGTAGACAGGATCTTACAGGACAATCCAGATTAATATCTGGTTACGAGAGTTTGCACAAGAAATGATTTCTGAATATATGAAGGTACAGTATTTCTTCTCATAATGATTTACAGTTATACCCGCCCGCAAGGAATGTTTAGAGGGAAGGAAACTCTTATTGATAAAATAGAAGTAGTTTACTGACAGCTATAAAACAAAGGATGTTTCAGGAGCTGGAATCCAACGAGATACAGGAACTTTTCCTGCCGATGGGATTGTATCCAACCGTTGTTTCAGTTGAATATTACAGACTTAATGGAATGTGTCCTAGGAAATCTAAGATTTATTTACATGTATCTATATGGGCAGTCAGGAAGGCTTTGAAAGAACTGTACTTTAGTTCACAGTTCGTCTGAGATTGTTTCAAAATCACATCACGGACGTGAGGGCTTGACATTGTTGTAGGGGATGAAAGTACTGACATGCAGGCTAATAAGTCTCAACAACGAAACTCGCAGGATATGAGCCTTCTTCCAACAAAATGGAGCGATATGTCTTTACTGGGTCCCATTTACGAAGTTTTACAGAAAAACGAATCGTCAGCACACATCTATACTCTGTAGGATACCCTTTGGTCGCTTCTCAACAATAATACTCTAGCACAAAACATCATTGTTGAGCAGGGCGCTCACGTGCTACATTTTTTTGTTGTTGTAAAAATAAACGTACAAACTTGAAAAACTAAATTCTTAG